>OY735211.1:29746328-29826328 GCA_963457665.1 Thysanoteuthis rhombus | reverse complement strand
CGTGGCCATGGTAAAGGAGTCTAGACAGGTATTGTAATATATTGTATACAATACACAACGCACAAAAACGTGCATACAATGAATATACAATAACAATGCATACATACCCTCATACAACATGCACACGACATACATACATACATAACATGACATATGTACTTAACCTAGGGACTGAAACCTCATCATCGGTTGCCGTTTTGAGTTGTGCCAGGGATCTGAATTTACGTAGAGACATTGATATTGATTTTTGGAAATGGATACTTTTTGTACCCTCTGTATCACAAGTTGCAATGTTTACACGCAAGCTGTGTCGAACCGGATGGTACCGAATTAGAACGAAATAGGAAACTTCTATAGTTTTTGGTTACAATTAAAACGACGGTAATCGACTCTGCTTTGATAAAAACTATCTATTCTTTTAATCTTTAGAGAGAAAAAAGTCTTTGTAGCGCCCGAAAAAGCTTTAGGCTTATGGTTTGTCTGTGTTTTCGACTAGAAATCAAAGAGAGTAAGACGTGTGTAAGCCTGTAGGCCGATTATGGCTTATCTTGGGCTGTTTTGGCATCTGTTGCCCGAGGCGGACAAGAGTAGACGTCGGATTTGCTCTTACGGCCAGATCAAAGACAACTGACCGGGAGTACCGAAGTAGAACTGATCTACCCGTGTCCAGATGTTGCCATCGCCAAACAGATGCTATGAGGAAAGCGGTTCGCACAATTGCAAATACATCAACACAGACGAATACAGTGAAGAGAAAAATATGTTTACTGCAATACTATGGATAAAGCGGTTTCGAGCATTGCAGGTTTCGATTAAGTGCGGTTATGGTATTGCTGTACAAGCAAATATAACTAAAGTTAAGCTGAAAAAATAATAAGACCTTGAACATTGCAATTTTGAACGGTGTGGGGGAACTTTAGAATAAATTAACCATACTATTCAACGTGTATAGCAATAGTTTCAACAGTGGAAATAATTCTCACTATTCAATGTATTATTTATTATTCAAAGGGCTTTTTGTAGCTTATACTCAGTAACATTTTTTTTCTAGTAATACCTTAACCGTACGACACCTAAAACCCACACTGATTACAGTTCCACGATTCATGTTATCACATGGTTGGCCGAAAAGTTAGTTCTGTTATTGTCTTTAAGTTTCATTAGAAACGATTAATTATTTTAGTGAAGAGAGAAATTAAACACGTAGACAAATGAAGATATGTTACTTAACTTTGGCATTAATCTGAAATAGGTATTGCTTCAGTTGTAGGAATCAACATCCTAACAATTGACAGTTTGCGAAAAAAAATCAACTTATTTTGTTGAATATAAGGGCTGGTCAATTCCAACCAACTGGAATATCCCTTGTTTTATGAAAGGTTGCGTATGTGTATTTCTTGTCTCGTTCCTACATTAAACTAACCCGTGGAAAATTCACGAATATATTCTAATTTCTTCTTCTACTGTACAATCATTACTTTTTCCACTATTTCTCCTAATCTTGATTATTGCTGTTACTTTTTTGTTAACATGATTTAACACGAGACATGGACCTGCAGCAGTGTGTAAACAGCGTGGATCAAAAAGTAAAGAGTAAGCTCCCGCCAAAACTCGAACGTACGCAGCTTAATTAATAAGAAACAAAAAAAGGCTCTGAATTCTCTCCAGTAGAAGAGTCTTTTTTTTTTAATGGTGGGTAGATGGGTAGATGATATTTTTACTTTTAAGTGGAAGAGTCTGCAGTTACGAGTACAGAACAAAAAAAAAAAAAAAGAAAAAAACCCTGCCGATGACATACTTATGAGATTTCATTTGAAAGGATCACTTTTGGGTCCAATAGGTCAGCTGAAATATGAGCGTGCGTTTAAAATTTTGCTAAAATTGGTGAATTTTGTTTATTTATTGTAACATTGAAGATGTGTTTGATTTTAAGTAATGATGTCTCTTTTGACACCTTCACATGCAATTTATAAAAAAAATACATTTTAAACATTGAAATGTGTAGTAGTCAAAATGTTTGAACCTAAATTATAAGCTTATTAGTAAAGAAAGAAAACATTCATAAGCCAAATTCTGTTTTCCCCAAATCCTTCTAAATATCTCAGCCGATAACTCCTCAAATCGCCCTGCTAATCTTTTTGTAACCCAGGCGATATAAATTCGTCTAAGTTATTCTTGCAAGTATTTATAATTCTAACAATTTATTGTATAAGTTGGTGAATATGCTAAAAGAAGCAACGTTTTCACCATATTATGCTTTTTTGTTTTATTTCAAGGGAAATATGAATGTTTATCAAATGCAAAATATTTCATAGTTTATGAAGGCTTTTCTTCTGAATTAAAAACTGAAAGAGCCTGAAAGTCAGACTATAGATGGATTAGATTTTTTTTCTGTGGATATCGACAGGGGTAATGTTGTCCACTTTATTTTCAGGTTGACATATAGAACTGAGCCGAGCATCATCTTGAAACACTTGAAAAAAACATCAAAATTCTCCATATATATACCTAAAATCTAGGAAATACATTGCATATTATTGATGGATTAAATGTGACTTTGATTCATTTGAAAAAAAAAATGTAATTCTTTTAAAAAATATCACCCATTCACTCTCTTTTGATTTCGAAAAGTATATCTTATGTCATCAGAAATAGTCAAAATGGCGATTTCTGACGCAACCAAAAACATAATGATTTAGATTCAAAAAAAACAAAAACATCTAAATTGGCAACATTAAGCAAGGGATGTAACTCAGATTTTATAAGTCAGCCTGTAATCAATCAGTGGTGTTAATCAATGCTAAGAATACTAATGCATCTAGAAATCGCCCCAAATGGGAGTATTTTTGTTTATATTTTAAGAATTGAAGGTAGAAAAAAAGAAATATTTTCAAAATGTTACGCTTTTCTTTGCTGTAGAGATTTCAGTGTGAATCAAACGCAAAAATGATTTCTACGTTCTTCGAAATTTTTGGTATGATTCAATTGATATAATACTTAGTATACTCCTATACTTTTTATGAGTACACAAACAATGCATAATTGTAGATGTTACCAAAATATAGCACACCATAAAAGATTATGACAATGTTATAAAACTTGGGGTTGGCATGAATAAATTAGAAAATTGATCTAAGCCATGGCGATTATTATTCAACAGAGATAGATGCAAATTAATGCGTACACGAAAAAAAATCATTTAAGAGGCTATCAATAGAAAAAAAGACCAAGGACGACAGAATATGAAAAAGACGAGTATGATTATATCTTCTTATCTCCAAATGTACAACCACATATCAAAGATAGCTGAAAGGGCATGTCAGACGATAGGAATAATAAGAGCTACGTTTGACCTTTTAAGCACAGAAACTTTTAAGACACTGTACATGACATATATTTGATCTCATTTAGAATACGCTATTAGACCATAGAGTCCATATCTCCAGAAATATATCACAGAGTTAGAAAATATACAAAAAAAAAGTCACAAAAATGGTTACTGAAGTAAAAAAAAAAAAATCTCCTATAAAGATTTCATAAACAACAAGAAGGGAAAATTAAAGATGGAAGTAGAAGAAAGATTCAAAATAATCAAAGGAATAGTCAACGTCTCAGCGGACAGATTCTTTAGATAAAAAAAGAAAAGAAAAACAGCTGAATATATGAAAAAGACACTGGAACAAAACAAGAACTACAAGTTCAACGATTTGTTCACCATTCATTGTAGTAGCAGCAGTGCATAGTTTTATTTTAAGTCAGTTGATTCTCATACTTGTAAAATATTGTTGTATGTAAATATTGGGAGTAATATTCCCCCAAAAATCGTAATTGGCCATTTTTGGCTTTTTTTCAGTACGGAGATTAAATTATGACATCATTAGAAACTGGTAAAAATAATTGGTCGTGTTATTGCAATGATGTCTATAAATGATGTCACACCTTTTAATGACATCACACTTCTTTCCACCTATTTCTGTCATTTAATATAACTGGGACCGGCCAACAGACCAACCAACTGACCGTCAAGCGTCTAAAAAAGATGTTTGGACATATCAAAAAGAAACTCTAGAAAGTATTTATTCTCACAGAGAACAATCAACAACTGGAACTTCTTGTAGATTCCAGTTCAAATATGCTTAGAAAGTTAATAACTTCAAGAACAAATACTACAATTATCCAACTCATAACTAATCTAAAAACTTTCCAATGAAGTAACAGTAAACATAAGTGACAGGGCGTGATACAGTTTAACTTGCTGAAATTCGGTATGGTTTTTGTGGTTTGTCAAAAGAAAAAAAAAATGAATAAAACAATGAAACAAATTGCTAAGACGCAGAATGAACTTATATATCACGGCCGGTTTATAAATTCTGTTTGAAAAAATAACCCCACTTGGGTTTTGCCATATGCGTTATATACCCAGGACAGACAAATACGAATATACAGAAATCCTTTCTATGAGTTGAGAAATCTCTTTTCTGTGTGCATGAATCGAGATTACACAACAACTTGCCATTGTACGAAGTTGATATTTGCCAGAGTTGCCTATCACATGAACTTCAGCAAAACAAATATCCTGTCTAACTGACATGTTGGGGACAAAGACACAGTGATCTAAATCAAAACTGCAGAGCTAGCGAAAGTAGACGACTACATCTACCTTGGGCAATGAATACCCATGAAGTCACCAAAAGAGAAAGACATAAAGCAAGGAATCACACGGTTGGAAGTTCTAAAAAAGGGGTATGCAGCTAATGCATCCGATCGATTGTCACTCAGGAAGCTGAAACAGGGAACCTAACCAAAAGATTGACCATCAGACTGACAGGTATGCAACATGAACATGGGAGAATCATGGTCAATGTCTCATGGAGAGATCAGAAGACAAAATGGTATATCAGTGGAAAACAAGTGTCTGCGATATCATAGGAACTGTCTGGAAACTCAAATGGCAATGGGCTGGATATGTTGCAAGAATATCAAACGCTTGATATTACGTCTCACAACGTAGATCCCCACAGATAATATGAAAAACTGTAGCCGAAAGGAAGTAAGATAGTGTGATGGGCAAGATAATTTCAAAAAGTACTGGCTCCTCGATGCCAATGATGGAGAATTTGGCAAATCTTAGGGAATGCCTATGCCCGACAGCGGACGCTAACTGAATTGTGATGATGATGAGGATGATGATATGTTTGTGCTCAAGAAATCGAATAAAGTGTCAAATAAAGGGTCATTTTGATTTAGGTTTCATAATTTACAATGAAAATTCGTCTTTAAACATAAATGCATTTTTGCCCAAATTTGTACGTCACCAGCGTTCACAAGCATCGTTTTATAGATCTAAAATGTTTGGTATGGAGAGAAATGGAGAGAGAGGGTGAGTAAAAGAGTGGAGGGAGAGAAAATGAGAGTGACAGAAAGAGTGAGAGAATCATTTTTTCCCTAGGAGAATAAATTGAATTAAATATAACAGGCATTTTTTAAAAATCATCTTCTTGGTTATTACTATTGACAACGATATTTCTGTTTCGATTGTTGCTATTAATTACATCAATTCAAACATGCATTTTTTGAACAGTCATGCCCTAGTTGTTTTGAATGACACATTATTTTGATCAAGTTTGGATAGTTTTATTTTCATTTCATTTTTTAGTAGTTTTTATACAATTTTCAATTCGAGCCATCGTTCCTATGGCAACAAATAATGATATGGTCAGAAATAGAGAGTAAGTCTTCACTGAGTATCAAACTCATACTTCTATACCAAAGATTAAGTAGAATATGGTCAAACACCGCCACTGACCGATAGGGAGGAGTTTACACCGGTTGCTGTCGAGACTTCTGGCTCTATTGGCCTCAAAGCATTGAAGCTCATCGGTTCCAAAGCCAACCAAGGCCACAACAAACTGCGTGAGACCGCCTTGCCATTCAATAATGTGTTAATAGCAGTCGCCCATGGCAACACAATATCTACGGTGATGTAGGAAGGAAAAGAACTGCCCGTTGGAAAAATGCCATATTTTTTCAAAAGTGGAAGTTGAAAGGAAAAAGAATAACGTCATTGTAATTCTATAGGAAAGTTAATATAGACACGTGTATTCTTAATTCACATATAATATTTTTTTAATTTTCAATTTTCATTTTCTGAATGTTCCTTTTACAAACTATATGAGTATCTAAGTAATGGGCATGTTTGGTCTTACAAAACGAATTATAAATTGCATTATATTTCATGGAAACTTTTCAGAAATGATTACCCGGGTAACGACGGGAAATGATTTCAGGTAAGTTTTTATGTAATATACCGCGATTCATAATTCCAAAAATATATAAGTAGTAGCATTCATAAAAATTTGTTTTCTTGCAAAAAAGGAGTAAATAGATAACAACATTCATCGTCACATGGAAAGCTTATTTGTCGGAAGTTTTGTCACAGACACTCTGGAGACTTTATGTCTGATCACCATTTGAAATAGCTTATGTCAGGTCGACACTTTAGAAAATACAATCAGTGTACCTGAATCATTGAAAACAAATTACCTAATTCATTAGCATTTGAATAACCTCGTTATTTTCACACACACACACACACACACACACACACACACACACACACACACACACACACACATATATATATGTATATATATATATAT
This sequence comes from Thysanoteuthis rhombus, assembly GCA_963457665.1. Classification (NCBI taxonomy): domain Eukaryota; kingdom Metazoa; phylum Mollusca; class Cephalopoda; order Oegopsida; family Thysanoteuthidae; genus Thysanoteuthis; species Thysanoteuthis major. The sequence continues at coordinate 29,819,669 of OY735211.1, read as the reverse complement.
ATATATATATATATATATATATATATATATATATAATTGGGAAGTGGATTGTTCGATGCTGGAGGAGAGAATATGAAAATCTGTAAATCTGTGTGTTTTATTGTTTAGTTGGAGCAGGAGGGGGTGCCTGTATCAGTGTAAATGAGGGTAAGATTTGGTTTGGAATGAAATAGGTCAATGAGAAGCAAGGTCAAGGGTGTATGTTTCCTGTCTCCGTGGGTGTTTGGCTTTTCTTAGATAAGAAAGGTAGTGAAAGGATAGTATGGTAATTTTTCCAGGTAAGGTGGATCTTGATATCCTCCTCAGGGAATAGAGAAGTGCTCAATCCTATGATGAAAATTGATGCGGAAGATGCAACAACACTCGGACGCAGATGAATACATGGAGATTCAGGACTTGATAAAAAAATATCCGAGAAAAAAAAGGAAAGAACTGAATCTTATCAAAAAACAAACAAACAGACTCAAGAAGCAAAATACAATATTACATGCAAAACTAACACATCACACAGCACAGAAATGTTAAACAGAACAATGTAGTGAACAAAGCCTCAACCACCCACTCCAAACAAGCTATTTTAGTGCCCAATAATGTTCAATGCCCCAACTAGACAAAATATCAGCAAAACGTTTACAGTCGATGTTAAGCCCACTAGAATTACTTCAACAATAACAGATATATTCCCTCAAAGACTAACGCTGATGACAGAAACAAAAATGCATTTATAAACTAAAATAACGAAAATTATTCAAACACTAATGAACAAAATATTAGATCGAAATATGCTGAGTGGATTGGAAACGTCGAAAAGCGAATAGGAAATGATACCCAAACCGAGAGCAGAATTACTTCAAAAACCTGAAACACCGATTAAGAATGCTAGATCAAACAAATATCAAGGGAAGAACCATGTTATATGTGAAAGATACGAAGAAGAAGGATGTTATCGACAACTTTAGTCCTATATCTTGCCCCCCCCCCATAAGGTTTTAGATTTTTACGAGCATAATTTCCGGGCAAAACAATGACTACAACAAAGGAGATAGACTTTCCCCAAACAAAACAAAAGATATGTAAAGGGCAATCTGGTCGTACAAAGGCTCAAGTTTTAATTGATGACCGCATTTAAAAGAAGTGCAAGAAAGATAAGAGCCAATCTCAATATGGTTTTGATCGACTATCAAAAGATATACGACTTGGTACTGAATTTTTGTATCATTTAATGCCTTAAAATGGGAAAGGACGAATGAGCAACTAAATTGATTTGGAACTGCAAGACGAATAAAGAAAATTCACTAACAGCAACATAAGCTGAACTAGGGAGTGGTAGAATACGAAGAACAAGATTCCAGGGTTGGGTGCAGTTTGTCACTATAATGATTCATCATTCCTTTGAAGATGGATTTGCGTAACTGCAGAGCTCAATATATCCTTGGTAATGAAAAACCACTAACTATTTAATGGCAATTTGAAAGTGTTTAGAAAAAATGATATTGTTGCCCTCGTTCGACTAGTGCACCTATTCATCCAAGATATGTGTTGGTAGTTTGTGGTATAGACGTGTACGATTTTCCAATTGAACGAAGGAAACATTGTTACCAGCAAAGGAATAGAAATACCTGATGGACAGAGAATACGCCTATCAGGACTACACATATATTGGTATCCTAGGGAGTTACGTGATTAAGCAGAAAACCAGGAAAGAAATATCACAGAAAGAATATAACAGGAAATTAAAGAAGGTTTTGAAATTATGGTTGAATGGAAAAAAAATTGTAAAGGCAATCAGCAGCTGGGTGGTATCTCTATTCGGATATAGAGATGGAATAATTGACTGGACAAAATCAGAGCAGGAGGGAATGGACAGAATAACGCCCAGTATAACGGTAATGCATAGAGCGTTAAATCCAAATACCAATTTAAACATGCTGTGTGTACAGAGGAAAGATGGTGGCAAGGTAACGATCAGTATAGTAGATTGTGTTATTCAGGAAAATGATAGCTTGATTGTGTCTGTGATGACATCTGCTGAACCAATGTTGAGAAGAGTTTAAAAACAAGGTATACTAGACACCAAAGGATGCAAGGAGTCAAATACACCGAAAAAAGGAATGAAACAAGATACAAGTGGAAGAGGAAAATCTTACATGAAAAGATGGTACAGGTGATGGAATATAATTATGAATGATCAAAGAATGGCTGCGGTTGCGAAAAAAAAGGTATTGAAGGAAAAGACAGAAAGTAGAGTTTGCTCAGGAGTAAGCAGCGAGAACGGACGCTACGAAAGAGCACATTGATGGAAAAGATATACTAGAATTGTGTAGAATGTATCGGCAATGTCCTGAAACAATGGGTTGAATTACAGAAGAATGCCCAAAACTTTATGGGCGGGATATATAAGATGGGGAAAACGCAATAAAGTTTTTTAACTTGTGAATTGGAAGCTGTGCCAACACTTTGATCTAAAGGCGCTGATAGATGATATGAGAAGGCATCAGGTACAGTTTTTGAGACTTAGCAGAATAAGATATTATGGGACATCATAATCCTGACTGACCGTCAGGAAGAGTTCCGAATCTTTGACGTAGCCAGCCCGTTTGATACAAGAGTCAAAAGAAGCAGAGACCGGACTGTCATCAAGAGAATATGGAAAATGAAGAAAATGACAGTTGTCCCAATAATCATAGGAACGTTGCCAACTAAAAATTGTCGACTTTAGAATTGGCTGAAATCAACACTGAATTCCCAATCAAATTACTCCAGATGGCATGCTTGTTGGGAACAGCCAAAATATTCAGAAACATACAAGATACCAAAGGCTTCTGGCAGTAGCTTACTATTCAGAAGTATGACTTGTATTTAAGACCCATACCATGTAAATAGAACAGCAGAACACACAAAAACAGCAACAAATACAATAACAACAACAACAACAGAACCACAGTTCAGTGTAATCATCACATACTAACTTTTACTCTATCTAATTTTTGCTACTGACGAAACTAATTGCTGAATTAATTCTTGAATGTCTAATTTTGTCTGTGATATTAATCTCTATTCAGCAGGTTTGATATATACACATCTGCTTAGACAAGTGCCTGAACACCATTAGTATGTATAGAGGTAGAAAAATTTGTTTTAATACGAAATATGATTCCATTTATGGGAAAAAACAAACCTTAGTGGCAGGGAGGATTTCTCCTTCACCCCCTCCGTGTAATTGTTGGCTTGCCCCAGAATCAACAGGCCACGAAAAGATATCTTTTATTCGGAACTCCCTCAGTTGACTCTTACTGAGACAAGACTTTGAAAAAACAAGGGAGGTAGATGAAGTGACACGTGAATGCACTTGCAACAGTAAATCTGAGGAAGAACTGACATGTCCTGGCCTGAATGGCGAGACAAACATTCCTCTGTAAGTCAACCACACGTGAGGTAAACCTACCCTGGTAATCAGCAAAATTATCTGGGTCTCTTGAACTGCTGCAACCATTTTGTACATACTGGCTGTTTATGGCTCCGATTCTGAAATCCCTCAGTGTGATTCGACATCTCTTTCTCAGTATATATATATATATATATATATATATATATATATATATATATATATATATATATATATATATATATATATATACAACTATACGTGCATATGTGTATGAGTTTCTGTGTGTGTGTGTGTGTGTGTGTGTGTGTGTGTGTGTGAGTGCTTGTGATCTCTTTTATGTACGTGTGACTCAGTAATTTTACATGCTCAGGTCATAACAGAGTTAGAATACCCTTTGATGCCAACGTTGCGCACATCCATACCATCTCTCACAAAGAGAGAATATTATCGATGCTAAGGTCTTGCGAATCCCTGAGGTTACTGATAGAAACCAGCCCTAACGGATTCGCTGTGTTATATTTCCTTTAGGCCGGGGATGGTAAGCCTCACAAGCCTTGTTTTGAAACTTACCTAGTGATTATGTCACGACGATAACACATCTTGGCAGTAAGAATGAAATGCAACTTTTTCCATATGAGGTCTAAAGAACAGATGCCATGCTGCATCGGTCGTTAACTTCAGAGAGGACCAAGATTCATCTGATTCACCACCCAGTAGGTGTCGCTAAAAAAGAACACACATAAGATGGTCACATGAGGAGTATAACATAGTTATGACATGAGTCTACACTGCATAATGACCCAAGTGGTAAGTCAACTGCCCAAACATATTCTATACGAAGGGGAAAAAGGGGAGATAATAAGTGCACTAACATTGATGCAACTAAGCCAGCAGACGTCTGCAGATACATTCTAAGAAACAACAGACAAACAGCAGCAGAAATCGATGAAATGAAGAACATCGGACCAATAGGAGTAAACCAGCCAGAACACATAAATAAAGAAAATAACAAAAGAAGCCTCAGTTCATGGCCGGGACTTGACAGTTGAAGGTACAAGACCAACTATCATTTACATAAGACTTGAAAAAGAGGTATCACTCGTAATTTCAAACAATACAAATGGTGAATTTATAAAAAAGAAAACCACATATACGGGATATTCTCAACGATGGAAAACATAGTTGATGAATTGAGTAAGAGGGAAAAACTTAAATCTTCAGGATAAACGATCGATACCGTACTGATGATTGATTATATTATTTTTAATAATATTTTTGCTTTAAAATGTTTTGGCCTCTGAAATGGTTTTCTTTCTGATTTCGACTGATTTTGGTTTTTTTTTATTTACTTTGAAATGACCACTGCCAATTCAAAACACCATTTCTAGTTTTATATTGGACCTGTTAGAACTCTACAAGGATAGGTGGAATTAAATTTACTTTTAAATTTACAATTCTCCCCCTCCTGTCGAAATTAGATTCTGTTATGCAAAACTAATGATTGTCCTTGTAAATATTCTGATGGTACCTTCGTGTATGAATTGACCAGAGTCTTTCGAGTTTCCACGTGTTGTATCAGGAGGGGGGAATAAATAACCTAACAACTAGAATTTTGAAGACAAGACTTAAAAGAAATAAGGTGGAGGAATGACCTTATTAGGTGTACCTAATCATCTCTGGAGGCCAAGCTTAGTGCTTTAAGTATCAAGTAGGTGGTGTAGGACAAATAGTTTACCACACATTGATGTCGCGTACATCCATACGGCAACTCCTGGCGAGGATATACCCTGGGTGTTAAGAGCCAGTGGGGCTCTGAGGTAACTTCTGAACCACATCAGCCCTAACCAACCCATCAAATTCTGATATTACCTTAAAGAACCGAAAAACCCAATCATGACAGTACAACTAAATTAATTCACCGCAAAAAATGGGGCACAGATCCAATAGTTGTGCGTCATAACCGGCAGGTGTTCCCTTATCAGTCACCAAGAGGGACCTTATGGTTATCCTGTGACTGCTGGCCCAAACCGTGGCTCGTGTAACCATGATGGCCTTCAAGAGGGACACAGTCGTTACCTTGCTACTGTTGGCCGAAATGCTAACCAATGCCCCATTAACAATACCCAAAATAGCTAGGCCACCACCAATAGGCTGCTATAAAGAACAAGAGGAAGAGATGGTCAAGAGAGGAGAACAGACTAGTAATGTATTGCTACTTGAAAAGCAAACCTTCGCTGCGGTGTTATAGGGAACGCATACTCAAAATATGGAGGGAAAATCCGCTCTGGAGGTATCGAGCCAGCACCTGGCTGGCAAAGTAAAACAAACTCTGAAAAACAAATGGCTCTCCAAGACTCACCTACAAGATATCTGCAAAGAAATAGGGAAGGAAGATGACCTACCCGAAAAAGAACCTTTCGAAACATCCGATACAGTAAATGAGAGAACTGAAAGGAACCCAAACAAAAACAAAATCCATGAACAAAGGCATTCACCAGAGAGAGACAACGACAGTCCAATGGAGGAGAAAAAATCAGATACTAATTTTGAAAGAAATCGTGCAAGATGAAGAAAAAAAAACCCCAAAACTCTGCACAATTACAGACAAAGACAGGAAGAAATGACCGAACATGTGAACTGCCTCTTACAACGTATCGAAACCAACAGCCTTTTGCAACTCAACAACCTAATCTACGCTGGAGCAAAATGGTAACACAACGTTTCACAACACGATAACGAACACTAAATAATAATCACAGGAAGGAAAACCCAACTGGGAAAGAAGATTAGAAAAGCAGATCTCACAACTCCAGAGAGATGAAGTACTACTGAAAAACACATCACATTCAAACAGACAAGTAAGATTTTGGAACAAATACAGGATAACACAAAAAGGCATTCCCACAGCAGTGAAAGAGATACATCTGAGGAGATTAGCTGCAGAGGCAGGCTCAAGAGATACAGGCAAAGGACTGTCCAATACACACAGAACTGCACATACCAAAACAACGAGAGAAAGTTTTACTAAGATCTGAACGGAGAAAGAGGACAATACATAAAGCCAGATGCCACAAAGACCAAGAACTATTAGAACTATTATGGGGGCACCGAAAAGACACAACGTAACCCCGCATTGGTTAGAAAACATGAAAAGATATGGACGATGGAGAACCAATACTATTGAATGAAACTGCATTGAAACATGCTTGCAGGAAAATAATCAACTGAAGAGCGCCAGGACCTGACTGGATCCACTGATATATGTTTGAGAAATTCACCACAATACACGACAGACTCACTCACCTACTCAAAATTTGCATGAATGAGGGTGAGGTACCAGAATGGATGACCAGAAGCAGGACCACCCTCTTTCAAAAAGACCCGGAGAAGGGGAACATGGTAAGAAATTAGAGACCAATCACGTGTTTACCACTCACGAGGAAAATCCTGACCGGACAAATAGCGGAGAGAATGTATACATCAATGGCAAGAAGGGGACCATCATCAGAAAAACAGGAAGGTTGCAGGAAAGGAACCAAGGGGGCGAATGACTTACCCAACATCGACTAGATGATCTTAAAAGGAGTAAGAAAAAAGAAAAAGGACATTGCAATGGGATGGATAGATTACAAAAATAGCCTACGATATGAACCCACATAGTTGTATACTTGAATGCCTGAGAATGTTCAAGATCAGCAAACTAGTGGTGAGATGCATCGAAAACTCTATGAAAAACTGGAAATTAGACGACAGCCACAGGAGAAAATTTAACAGAGGTAAGTATTCAAAGGGGAACTCATTTGGTCTAACTATAACACTCAATAAAATCCTGAACGATAGGAAAAGCATACCATTTCTATAAAACAAAAGGAAAAGCCAACCGCCTAATGTACATGGACGATGTAAAATTGTTTGCAAGAAAACAGGGGAGAACTTGAGAGGCTATTTAAAAAAGTGAGAGAATATAGTGATGACATTTGGATGGAGATTGAAACAAAAAAATGAGCAATTATGGTAATGAAAAAAAGGAAGGCTCACAATGGCCGAAAGAATCGAACTCCTGGACAACTGGAAGATTACAGCACTGACCGTGCAAAACCAATACAAATACCTGGGAGTTCTTGAATGTGACACAAAAAAACAGGAAGAAATGATGGAGAAAATAAAAAATACCGAGGATAAAGAAAATATTAGAGAGCAAATTAAACAGCAGGAATCCGATAAAAGGAATGAACACCTAGGCCGTATCGGTAGTAAGACACACAAGACAATTCCTTGGATCGACAAAGGAAGAATTCCAATCAATGAACTTGGGAACAAAGGAGCTCGTTATAATGCATAAAGCTTTACACGCCAGAAATGACACGGATAGACTATATGTGAAGAGGAAAGAAGGTAGCAGGTGGTTAATTAGCACTGAGAAATGTGTAAAGAGAGCCTAAGCATCAGATTAAACTATATCCAGACAAACAGCAAGTGCCGCCTGTGCAGTGAAAGAGAGGAGACTGTAAACCACATAATTAGTGAATGTAATCAACTAGTCTACAATGAGTATAAATACAAACACGGTAAAGCAGCAACAGTGATACACTTGGAACTGAGCAAACGAATGAATTAGAGCCATACAGATGAGTGGTACTAGCACGAACCCGAAAAAGCCCTGGAGAATGGAAACCACTAATTACTACGGGACTTTGACATCCAAACAGACCACCTCATCCTGGCGAGAAGACCAGACCTGGTAATCGTTGACAAGAAGAGGAAAACCTGTCAAATAATAGACATGGCTGTACCTGCAGACCACAGAGTTAAGAGGAAGGAGGGTAAAAAACTGGGAAATTCCAAGATCTGGCAAGAGAACTGAAGAAGATATGGAACATAAAAAGCACTGTAGTACCAGTAATAATGAGTACAATAAGACAATAAGTAAAAGACACTGAGGGCAAGACTGGAGGATCCCAGGATAAAAGTAAGGATTGAGACTGTACAGACCACAGCAGGAACCGCACGGATACTGAGGAAAGTACTAGGAATATAAGGTCTACGACATTAAATGTTCGCGGTTGCCTAACAAAATGGAAGCGGAGATGAGAACCACTGCACTTGCATCATAGGCGTGGTAAAGAACAGATGTGGGCTGAAAACCTGAGGAGATTTATTGTCACTCAGCCTCCAGCGATGACCACCGGGCAACAGGTGTGAAACTGTAAACCACGGTATTGCTGTGGTCTATGAGAATTAGGAGAGGAGGGCTGGAGACTAGAGGAGACTTGCTGTCTCTTAACCTCCAGCGGTAACCACAAGGCAACTGGTATGAAATTGCTAACAACAACAAAATCAACACTACTACTACTACTACTACTACTACAACTACAACTACTACTACTACTACTAATAATAATAATAATAATAATAATAAAAACAACAACAACAACAACATCAACAACATTGATCGTTATAATTCGTAAAACTCATCCTGCCTGTTTGTACTCGCCAATCACCACAACTACTCGACTTAAATTCATGGATACTGATTTTTTGTAAATTTGTTCAGAACCTTCTCCTCCTGGAATGTTTCAAGAAGGGTCAGATCAAGGGAAGATCTATTTGCATGATTATTCATCTTGCTAAGATCTTTTATTTCCAAATGATGTAATGATAGGACACTTTTATCCTCTTCCTCTAAACTAATCATCCAAAACACAATGTGGTGTAAGGTTGCGGTCTTTATTCGTGAAGAAACAGATATGACATTTTCTTACATACGTCATTTTTCTGTGTTTATTGGTTGTAAATGAACACTTTGAATAGTGTTATTTTGATAGGTGCTTGTATTAATGTGATTGAAACACATTTTCAAAAACATGGTATATTGGGATAGGCGGATAAGTATATGATACGATTTTCACCCAGGAGTAATTTCTTTTTCTTTGTAAGTGCCAAAATTGAAAAGGTTCAAATTATGTTTAGTTTTTGTTCCACTTTTAACATTCAAATTCTCCGGAATAATTATTCTTGTCTTTTGCTTGTTAAAATCTCAGAGAAACCTTCGTTTTTTATTTGCAGATGTCAAAATCGAGGGATGATTTTTTCACTTTTCGAGTTCCTAATCGTAGATGGGTTCCCTATCAGGGGTCTGGATCAAAAGGTCATTCCTTTCACTTTGGAGGGTTGAAATTGAGGTAAAGATATTTTTCCAATTTTTGGAATCAAGAGAAGGCTTTTTTTCCATGCGTCAAAATCGTGGAATTTTCGTTCTCCTCATCGGGGACTAAATTGAAGCGGATTTTCATGGTCAAAATTGTGTTTTCTCTTCACTTTAAGGGGTTTACATCTTTTGTTTTACTTTTAGAGATTGAAGCCCGGGGTGGAGACCTTTTTTTTTTAAGCTTTCAAAATCGAAGGGGGAATATTTTTTCCACTTTTAAGGTTCAAAATGGTCCAGGATTTTTTTTTAACGGTTGAAATCAACAAGGGTTTTTTTTTTTTGTTTTTTTTTTTGTTATTTAGGGATTGAAATCGAAAATGAATATTTATTTTCATATCTAAGAAATTTTCTCCACTACCACTGATCAAATTCAAAGGGTAATTTCTATTTAATTTAGGGGTCAAAATCCAAATGATTTTTTTCCTTTTACTTCCAGGGGTTGAAATAAAAAAGAAAATTTTCTCAATTTGTAAAGACATAATCGAATGGGAAATTTCTTTCTTTATCTTTGAAGCAATAAATCCAAAGGGGAACTTCACACCTTTAGAAAAATTTAAGAGTTATTTTTCCAACCTTCAAGGGTCAGAAGGGATTACTGTTCAGTTTTCAAGGGCTAAAATCGCGGTTTGAGTTTTCTTTCTGTTTTGGTATTCCATATCGAGAGGGGACTCTTTCTTTTATTTTTAGGGTTCAAAGTTGGACATTTTTCCCTTAGTTCCCAGGATAAATATACAGCAGAATTTTTTTCTTTCAAAAATCAGAATACAGGATTTTAAAATAATTTTTCGTCTCAAAATCGAGGGGTAATATTTTTCTTTCTACTTTTATGGGTCATAACTAATTTCTTTTCAAATTTATGGCTCAAAATCAGGGGAAAGATTTCTTTCGCTTTTGAGGGTCAAAATCATGAGGGAGTTTTCCTCCAATTCTACGGGACAAAACCAGGGGATACATCAACTTTCACTTTTTGGTGTGAAATTATGATGAATATTTTTCCCTTTATTGAGTTAAAATCAATGAGTTTTTTTTTTTCATTTTTAGGGATCAAAATCAAGTTTTAGGAGTCAAAATATCCATAGGGGATTTTTTTTTTCTTTTTTAGAAGTTTAAATCGAATAGGACATTTTTTCACTTCTAGGGATCAAAATGAAAGGGAAATTGTCTCACTTTTAGGGTTTGGCATCGAGTCAGTACCATTTCCCACTTCAAAGGTGAAAAATGAAAGTGAATTTGTTTTTTTTATTTTTTTATTTTTCATTTCAAGCAATCAAGATCGTGGGTCCTTTTTTTCTCTCAACATTGGACCCATTTTTCTCAACATTGCGCCGAAATTTTTAACATTGCCCTTTCTTTTTTTTTTTTTTACGTCAGCACATCCTCCCTTTTGGAGATTGCCCTTACTTTCTTTTCTAACATCAACGGCCTTTTTGAATGAAAACATGAACCTCAGTTCTACATTAACCCTCCCCTTTTTTATATTAGTCGGATATTTTACCTTAACCCCACTATTTTTTCAACATTTGCCACTCCTTCCTTGCTAAAAGAGTAAAGAAAGGGTGGTATTGATAATTGAATTGAACACTATCTGATTTCCATCTATCTTTCGATTTCTTTTTTGGACAGCAATTAAACCCGGCAGAATGGCACAATGTTTGGGGAACTTTTTTGAGACCACAACATATGAGAGGTTTTCATTTGTTTTTACTAAACTGAAACTTGTTTTTCGTGATAGCAATTGTTTTTACCTAGCTCATATTGTAATAATATTTTTTTAATATGAGTTTTCTTTTAAATCTGAGTTCAGATCTTCATACTTTTGGGGGGGTTGATTTTTTTTACTTATCCTTGTACTGTTCTACCCTTTCTTCGAAGTCAGTTCTCCGCCAGAGTTTATTTTGTGATTACGCTTTGTATTTGGGAGTTGATATTCACCGAGGCTCATAACACATTTCTGGAAGTTGTTTTATTTACCTGAGCTTAATTTCTGAAAGCAATTTAGTAGTGGTTGATTTTCCTACCAAACCTCATATCATGACAATTTTTGCAGGGATTGTGATACCTGCTACTTTTTTCTGAAAACTTTTGATAGCACTTTTACATGGAAAATGTTTTCTTTGCTAACTTCACATTTTGATAACGTTTTTTGATGTTGATTTTATAATGTAAACTATTTAAGCGGGGGGGGGGTAACTTTGATTCTAACGAATGAGGAGTTACCCTTGAATGTCAAACTGCTGTCGCTTAGTTGTCGAAAGGAAATGAATGCAAAGGGCCAGCGATCGAATATAAACAAAAAATTGGGAGTGTCTAAGAACTGATGGAAAACCAGGAAATGAAAATAGAAAAAAAATACAAGAAAATATATGTAGGATTTGCTGGATGTCGAATACCCTGGATAACTCAGGGAGAACAATGAAAGAGATAGTGAGAGCAAGCATGAATGGCGATTCTCCAGAATGAAAAAAAGCACTTAAAATGTGATCCCCACATTGAGAATCGATGGTCTCTCCATGCACTAAGAACTTTTTGAAAATGTATGAGTTCTCCTCAGTTCTCTCCCTTCCAATGAATATGATGGCTGAAGCATGTCGATGAAATATTGCAAATCCATTTACGGCCTCTCTCTCTCTCTCACTTTTCCCCCTCTCTCTCTTCGCTCTTTCTCTTTCTCTCTCACTCTCTCTCTCTCTGTTTGTCTGTTTCTGTTTCTATGATCAAGGTGAGAAAAATACCAAGGGCAGTTGAACATACATTTCAACATATACCAAAAATGAGATCTCAATCGCTTTCCTCACCGACGACAAGAATAATCTGAGAAAAACTGGAATTTTCTTCCCAAGAACCTTCTCCTTTCCTTCCCTCATATCATTCATGGTATATACAGTTCTGTTTTGTTTTTGCTTTTTTTTTTTTTACGAAATCCCATATTGCTGGTTATCTGTCCCTGGATCTCTATTCTGCTCTTTTTCTTGCCCTGCCAAATGGGCTTGAAATGGTATGTGTCGAAGACCAAGTGCAGCGGTGCAATGAGTTAGCCACTGAGGTTTTACTGAGGCTGTGCATTGCTACGCGCATTGAAAACCTTCCTGTTCCCTTTCTATTACTTGACTCAGCTGCAGCATCGTTCCATTGCTCTTTACGGAACAGGTCGGGCTCGTGCCTAACGCTTTTATGGCGGCAGTTGCTTAGCAAGCAAAAGCCGTATCAGCTGGAGCTATTTTTCCAGGGCGTCTCCTATTTCCCCCACGTAAGTCCCCAGTCTTGTGTCATATTTTGATCTAAATAAATAAATAAATACAATCTGCTCTTTTGCTGTCTGCATTTCGGTTTTTGCAATAACCAACATACACATCGGAACATGCGTGTTTTAACAAATGTCGATTATAAAAAAAAATCTCTTCCCCTCAATAGTACGGCCCTCCATTTTGAGTTGTCTTACTTAATCGACACACGATGTTAATTTCGTACTATAAGTCCTGGCATATTCTGATGACACTTTTATGATGTTGCTTTTTACCTTACGTCATATAACAATATACTCTACGTTCATATCTTACCTGAGTTTGTATTCTAGTAAAGCTCTTTGGTAAGATGGTTTTTACTTGAACTCATATTCAGGTAGTACTTTTCATGGAAAATCATTTTTAGGTAACCTTAATTTCTAATAACACTCTATTTTGGGAAGGTGATTCTCACATAAGCTCTTTTTTATGAAACTTTGGGGAAAAGTTGTTTCAGTTCCAGTTGGGATCACATGTGTTCTCTACGTATCATTGCCCTTTGGAAAGGGATGAATCAGGTTCTCCCCCAGCTCTGAGTAAAAAGCAGGGTAGTTGGAGTCGTTTAGCCTAACAAAAACAATCCAACTGCAAGGTTTACTCTCTTGGGAAAAAAAGAGAAAAAAAGTCTTGTTCATCACTCAATAAACATCATCACGTAATAGAAAAAAAATGGCAGCATTCTGTGTCTGGTATGATCAATTAAGAATTGAAAAAACAGGATGATATATCCATCGCCTTCTGTTGGACAGTATTCAGTACAGAAAAAGGACTGGATTAAAAAAAAAACAAAAAAAAAAAACAAGCACGAGTCCTGCCGGGCACACATTCACCAAACTCTTGCATTGCAGATCGAACAGACTCTAAAAATCTGTTTCGATAGTAATAAAAAAAAAATGAGACATATTAAGGAGAAAACGTTCAGCCTTTCGCCTTCGGTGCCGTCTGTACGTGTGATGAACGCATAACCAGCCAGTCCAACTTGAAAACTGGAGAGACTTATGCTGACAATTCTAGTTCATGATTTACAAAACATAGGAATTTGAGATGTAAGTAAAGGAGGAGGGGTTGAGGATGATGGCTTGGCAACTCCACCACATAAAAAGCAACCTACAACTTGAACAGCAGATGCAGTTCTTTGCTCAAGAGACAGTCAAAAATGAATCAATGATAAAGTAAAGAAGGAGGTTGGGCTTATATGAAAATAGGGCTCATATAAAAAAGGAAAGTGCTGATGTTAAAACAGGATTGATAATAGAAATTGATCTTGGGACACTAGAGTTAAAAGAAAGCACATTCATTCTGAAAAAATAAGACTAACCCCCCAAAAATGCTTGTGAAAAAAAACAAAAAACAAAACGAAAAACAAATAGCTGATTGTAAAAAAAAAATTGTTTGGAAGGAGGGGTAACGTTAAAAATGGAGGGACGAATGTTGAGAAAGGGGAACTGATATTAGGGAAAAGGGTGTAAGGATATAGACAGAGTAATGTTTAAAAATAGACTAATATTAAAAAATATTTTTTAAAAAGTGGCGTTTTGGGGCGAGGGTGAGGGTTCTGACCTTGACAGTAGAGCCAATGTTTAAAATATGCAGAGCAAATGTCCAAGAAGTGGATGGGTGTTGATGTCAAAAAATGGGGTCAATGATAAAACCAGATAAATGCTTCGTCTCGATTTCGCCCATAGAAGAGGAAAATGTCGATTATGACGACTTAAAATGGAAAAAAAAATCCACTCTCGATTTCAATCCTAAGAGAGGGAGAAGACTCCTTTCGATGTCAACCCCTAAAAGACTTCACTCAGTGTTGAACTCACAAGAGGAAAAAAAGCATCCTCCTCGATTTAGACCACTATGAGTGAACAAAAGTTACCCTTTGTTTGCGATAAGAAAATCCACTCTCGATTGTGAAAGAGGAAACAGTTCCTTTGATATTAATCCCTAAAAAAACTCACCCATGATATTGATCCATGAAGTGTAAATAAGTTTCACCTAAGAAATAATTTCCTATTTGATTTTTACCATTAAAAACAGAAAAAAGTTTCGACGTGATTTTTTCCCCCTAGAAAAATGAAAAATGAAAAATATATAATCGGTTTTGAACCCTGAAAAATAGAAAATCAATATTCCAACATGATTCTAACCAGTGAAAATATAGGAAAAATTCCTCTCGAAAAGAGAGACGTTCACTTCAATTCTGACACCTGAAAGACGAAAATAGATATCTGTCGATTTTTCCAAGATTTTGACCCAAGAAATAAATTTTGGTACCTGAAAATGAAGAGAAATTCCCAATCAATTTTGAAACCTAAAAATGAAAATAATTTCTCTATCGGTTTAACAACTAACAGTGGGAAATTTTCTTTTAATTTTGGCCCTTGGAAGGGAGACCAAATATCTGCTCTGGATTCTGACTCCTTAAATTGAAAAAAAATCACCAAAAAATTATCGTCTCTGAAAGTTTCGATGAGAATTACCTCTCGATTTCGAATCTTAAAATATTAAGAATAAGACTTTGATTATGACTCCTACGAAAAGGGAAAATCTTACTTCGGTTTTAACCCCTAACCTCGTATAGCCAAGAAAATTGATTTTGAAACATAAAGTGTAAACACTATTAGTGCCAGATGATGTAAGCCTGACTGAAAGATCTTTATGGGTACAAAGCGTCTCATCGAGGGACACTTCAAACAAATTTCAAGTGAATATAATAAAATGGAGGCAGACCTACAGACCGACTGAACGAATAACGGACGGATAGAGCTTTCTTCAAAGACGTGAGAATCCTTCTAAAAATCACTCTTTAATCCAACCTCTTGAAAAGAAAATCAACTCTGCGCTCATCTTTTATAAGAGAGAGAAAATTTCCCCAAGGTTTTGACCCCTAACAACAAAAAAAAAAAAGAAGATATTTCCACTTTGATTTGAAAATATAAAAGTGGAAAAAAAGCATCCCCATTTTAGACATCTTAAGATTGAAAAAATTGCCACTTGTTTGCTCGCCCCCAGCAGAAAAAAAAATTGTAAATGAAAGGTTTCGTCTCGATTTTAAACCCTAAGAGAAGAAAGAAAAAAAAACTTCAAAAGGAGTGAAAGAAATCCCTCTTCCGATTTTGACGTTTAAAAGGTGAGTGAAGTTCTTCCTTGCTTTTGGCACTAGAAGTGAAAAATAAGAGTTCGATTTGACCTCAAAATTTGAAATAAATTCCCTTCCCCCCAGATATTGACTTCTGAAATAATAAAAAGTTACCCTACATTTTGACTCCTGAAATTAAAGAAAGATATATCCCTCGATTTAAAATCTTCGAATCCAATGAGTAAACGAAAGTGGGGAGGGGAATTTTGACCTTTGAAAATGAAAAAGAAATTACCCCTAGAATTTGAAACCTATAACTGGAAAAAAAAAACCCCAAATTTCTCTATACTGAAAAGTTGGAAATAAAAGTTCCTTTTTAATTTTACCCCCTTCAAAGTCAAAAATAAAATGTCCTTCAATCTCTACATAACCCTCCATCTCCAAATTTCGTATTTAGAAAAAATGATTTATCAATGGAGTAAAGAATACTTACCTCGTAAATTGTGCGTTGATACCCTTAGCGTACAAAATCAAAACATGCACAAATCAAAATAGCTTTATCAATGGTATTTATTTACAACGAATGAAGTATGTTAAAAATATGTTAACATCTCCCTAAATAACAAATGCAACTTTGTGTCATATTATGGTTTCTAAAATGGATTTGAAAAAAGAATTATGAATGTTCTTTTTGTTTCTTTGAATTTTTTAGATGAGGTA
This sequence comes from Thysanoteuthis rhombus, assembly GCA_963457665.1. Taxonomy (NCBI): domain Eukaryota; kingdom Metazoa; phylum Mollusca; class Cephalopoda; order Oegopsida; family Thysanoteuthidae; genus Thysanoteuthis; species Thysanoteuthis major. Next base: position 29,802,999 of record OY735211.1, on the reverse strand, counting down.
TTATTATTATTTCTATTATTATTCGGACTATCCTCATTTTGGTTGTATTCATAAAACCTTTCGGCCGTTGTACTCTATGGCCTTCATCAGGTATCATCTGGTAGGTATGGGGGAAGTATTTGAAAATACCACTACTGCTAAGAGGGGAGTGCGGTCTATATACCCCCGTCGGTTAAATAAAGGATTCGGTTTGTTACTTCCCCCACATCTACCAGATGATACCTGATGAAGTCCGTAGAGTATAACGGACGAAACGTTGTATGAAAAACAACCAAGATGAGGATAATCCAAATAATAATAGAAATAAAATAAATAATGTTCTTTTATCACGTCTTCAAATAGAAACGTATAATTTTAGCGTGCTAAATTATCATGTAAAATGACTCTTCCCCCGAATCTAACCCTCCTAAAACATATTTGAGGAGGATGGTTTACAAGAAGTAATTCTCCCAAAATATTATCCAAGGCCTCATCCGTAACTATACAAGATTTCATGGGTTTATGCCGAGTAGTTTTGGCGGTACGAGATACATACAAACGGACGAATTTTTGGTGAGTAAGATAAAAAAAAAGAGTAGTGAAAACAAAATTAAAAAAAAAGAAAGAAAAAGTTTGCTGTCAACACAACGCTTTGGTCAGGATTTATATACCATCATTTTTGACAGAACAGGTAACCGGGTATAATTAATGATATGCAAAACGTTTGTAACGGTAACTAAATCCTTTATTGTTACTAGTATATGTATTTGTTTACTTTATGCATGAATTAAGGTATGTAGTAAGTATTGTACTTATGTTGTAAGAATCAAACTAATTTTGCAAACTTTAGGCACGGTAAGCTCAACCTTAAAAAATAAGTTCAATAGTGCTAAAAATACAATCAATGCATCCTCCCAATGGAAGCGAAACATGTAACTTAACTGAAAAACAGACCCTATACTGATAATCACGCAACATGCCCAAGAGAGAATCGTGCTCACATGTAGAGATCACAAAGCAATACAGCATATTCGAGGTAAAGCATGAGTTTGGAGAATATAAAAAGTGATGGGCTGGTCATGTAGTGAGAATGTCGGACAACTGCTGGACATCACGGCTCACAAAGTGGATCCCGATATATCTTATATGAAAGCGAAGACAGCAGGATACTAGATGGGGAGACAAACTGGACAAAAATCATTGGCTCTGCAACGCCCTTGATAGGAAGCCTGGCGAATCCTGGGGAAGGTCTTTGTCCAATGACATACGATAAAAGAATGACTATGATGATGATGATGATGATGATGGAGCGTTTGAATCGGGAACAAACTTGTTTAATGTTACTAGTATAAGCTGTTTTTTACTTGTATATATGCATGTAAGTATGTATTTGTGTTCATGCAAGTGTGAGTATGTGTACATATATTTTGAATATATTTTCCGATCAAATATTCTTCTCATCGGAGCAGTTGCAGGAAGAATAAAAGACACTAGACTATTGTCAGGATTCAAAATTGAACATTTTTTCCTCTCCGATCAACTTGAAATACATTGATAGTCTTTGCTTGAAATCAAACAAAATATTCACTCTCATAACTAATACCTTGCTCTCTTGCCTAGTACCAGAACTAAATGATAATTTACCTATTTCTTTCCTGCTTTCTTTTGTTTATTACGCCAATAATATCAACGTCTATCTCTCTTACGTCTACCTTCGGGATTTTAATTTTTTTCATCAATCCCTTTTTACTTCTTTTCTCCTGAAGTCCTTTTGATTGAGCGGCTGTTACTGGCTCTATATCTGCAGGGGTTTCAAGTGACCACTTTTTAATTTTGTCATAATGAATCTAATTGAGATATTTCTATCATCCTTTTGGCGTCTGAAAAGGGTTCGTCTGTAACGTATTTTACCTTAGACTAAGTATTTAAGTATAGTTCACCTAGTAACCGCGCAAAAAGTATGTTTAGCAGGAGTATTATTAAAAAAAAGACGAAAAAAAATCATGACACTTTGGTTAAGGGAGGAGAGGACCTAGCTTGCCTGAGAATTTTCACGGTTTTGCTCGAATTACACTGATTTGCCATATTTTTTAGGGTGCTCTTCTTGATTGCATGCCTATAAGACTTAATAATTGTAAGAAAAATGATATATTCTCATCTATATGGATTATTTATTAAGAAGTAAAGTTTTTTGCTCAGGTTTTATTTCAACTTTATTTATTTTTTGTAGTAAACCCCATAATCCGCTGTAAGCATGATAAAAGATATTAGATATTGATGTATGAATGAATACGATTAAATGGTTTATGATTTCAAAGATTTAGAATAATAAATAAATAATAGTGAAAATTGAATTGAATAAAGTTATCAGCAATAGCAGTGACTTTTTGCGACATTGGACATCCATTTCGACAACGGTCAACAGTTATGAGTAAACAAAACGAAAGACTGTCCACCTAATAATTTTTTTGTAAACTTTACATTTTTTTCGATGCCGTTTTTAATTTGAGCTGGTGGAAAAATATACCAAAAAAAAAAAAACCTCTCCGTTTGCCCAATTAGATCATTTAGATGGATATGATTCTGACACTTCATCGCTATTTCACAAAACCTTGAATGCTTTTCTTTCAGGAATCCTTCAATTTATTTAATTTTTTATATTTATCCCCTACTTTTATCACCAGGTGGGCGTTGGTGCAAGATTTTCACCAAAGTGTTAATGAAAAAGAAATAAGAGAATTCACGATAGGAAAACATAAAATCCGAGTTTTTGGAGGAAAAAAAAAAAAAACACCCCCCCCCAAAAAAAAACGGTGAACTGTCAAAATCAGTTTTATCCGATTGACCCAATTTTGACGGTTGGAAACTATGTCTGCTTGAGAAACACTTCTTTTCGTAACAGGTATCACATATTGCACCTGAAAATGGTCGTAGAGCGAATCGACCGAAACATCAGGTTAATTCAAAGATTGGAAGATGAGATTGAATCGGAGAAAAATTGGAAAAAAAGCGAAATCATCCTCTCTCACATCTGCCCTATTTTTCGAAATACGTCAACATTTTCTTTGAATATTACGTCATAATAGCTGTTACATTAAGATGTGAGTCGTAAAGCCAGGAAAAAATTTTCTCAATAATGGCACTTTTGAAATGCACATAAGCTTGCAAGAGGACGGTTTGTGACTTACATATTACGTTTAATCAAATCTATTAACACATTTAAAAGAAAATCATTTGCTGTGGTTCGAAAAAAATACAATAGACATTGTGAAGGGGTGCTGTAATTCAACATGCTTCGGGTATTTCTTATCATTTCATTGGCTTTGTCTTTTGCTCTCTGCCAATATCGAATCGTGTTTGATATAGATAATTCTCCTCCGCCTATAATACCACTCGACACTGAAGATTTTATTTATTCTGTACCTCTGAATCAAATGATAAGTAAACCATTAATCATTCACATTCAATTTGACAACGGAACTCTGGTATCGCATGGAAAATTGGGTTCGGAAACCTACGAAATTTCCTCAATAGACGAGAAAGCAGCTCACGCTCCCAGTCGATTTCAAGATGCGTGGGCTTCCTCAGGCGGGAAACTCTGTCAAAGGTCAGCTTGGTGGCTCGATTATCCTCAGCGTCTTAATCGTGCTTTTCATAGAGATAGGTGTGGATCCGATGTGTCTGCTACGACAATTCTTGTGAAAGCATTCGATGGAAACTTAGTAGTCGATTGGATTTATCACAAGCATGACTCCATACCTCTGAACAGAAGAGTGTTTCGTTGCCAGCTGCAAAGTAGACATATTAGAGCTGATTCGTACGCTTTTCTGGTTACTGCCCCAGCTCACCATCTAACAATCACTCAACAACCGCCGAAAAGTGTGTATGCTAATCATGATTTCACGGTTATCGCAGAGGTTAGATTTAAAAATAACACGATCGTTGATTCAGGACTTGATTCGGTTGTCAACGTTGATATCACCATCCCGTATTATTATAAGAAATTTGACAACTCCTTGAGTCACCGTATGCAGTTAAAGAGCACCCCATATCGCCTAAGTGGTAAAGAAACAGTCCTTCATCAAGGAAATTACGACTGGGTTATCAGGAAACGAGCCGTGAAAGGAAGAGTTATCTTCAACAAAATACGTATATTGGATCCTGTCAAGGCTGTGCAACTCAACTTGACGATGACCATGATACGGGATCCTTGGCTAAGAGTGCCTACTTGTGATACTTGTTATGCTGATCTAGACAAAAAGATGATTAGCCCGGACGGCACTGAAGTAACTTTTCCAAAACCGGATCATTATTTGCTGAATAAACTCTTGGCTGTCAAACTTACCGACCCATTTGAGGTTAAAGAACAGACAATCGACAAACTTATTATCTCTGCTGATACTAATCTCTTTTTTCAGAAATATAAGGACAAAAAATCAAATTTATTCCCTCTCACAAGAAATATAGCAATCCCTGGTGGGTTGTCGGTGCAGGCAAATGACTATACTAATGCAAGAATTTATTCAGGTGTAAATTCGGAATTTGATCTTGTTTATAAAACAATACCGGCAAGTGTGTGTATATCATCCGATGCAACTAAAAGGGTACATGGAGGATTTACAGAAATATGGGTTTCTGTCTGTCAAACTGTTAATAATGTCACTATTGAAATTATACCAAGTATCAAATCAAAGGCTTCTGTTTTTACACCATCTTTTGAAGTGAAAGGCTATTTGAACGTAGCACATTTTGGCGATTTTCGCTTCAGCGGAGCCGGTGCCCAAGTCCAGTCCCATGTGAATTCTTTCGTAAGATTTGCCGCTCTCGATATCAACAGTGGCCGCATGGTACCTTATCTGTCCAAACAGGGATTTGAATTTAAAGTTGAAACGTTTGAAACCAAATCTATCACTGACCATGCGTACGGAGCCATAATGCTTATGGAGCACCGTAAGCTACCAGAACATCAAATCAAGCTAATAATAAGCTCAACAACAGATGCTATAACACACGCTCTTAATCCTGAGCTATGGCAACTCGGAGCAGCTTTCTTTAGCACCAGTAACACGTCTCCTGATTTCAGCGACAAAGATAAGTACCCGTTTTTCAACAGGGTTTGTTGGTCTGACATTGAAACTTTCAGAAGTCTCTTAGATGCTTGCAGAAATCGGATGTGGACACAACTTCTAATTGTAAAAGAAAAACACATACCCTTCACAGAGATATATTATCATGAGGCTGAAAAATATAACATAAAAATTTTAGACCACATTTCCATCGATCCGAATAGATTCACAGCCGGTGAAATTGCCAATCTCACACCAGAAATGACGAGAATAAGGACATACGGAATTAAAATAATCGTTTTAATCTCTACTAAAAGAATTCAACCGTTCGTATTTCGTGCTGCTCAACTTGCCGGACTCGATTCCTTGCATGGTTATCAATGGATTCTTTTTAGTAATTTCGCCTGGCAATTTCCGTTTGGTAATGATGGGTTGTGTCGTAAAGGAATTCCATGCACGAAGGCTTTCAAATCAACGTATCTTTTCAGTGAGACGTACAACATATCTGGATACCACACCAAAGATTGGATTCGCGTGATGGGCTACTATTTTGCTGCTGATCGATATAAATACAAAGGGGCAAGAGTCAGATATCGTCCTCCTGAAGTCGGGGCTAAAATGGCGCTTGGTTATGACGCTCTTTTGCTTTATGCTCGCACCATTGAAAAGATTATTTCAAAAAGAGAGACTGTGGACGCCGTCAAAATTTCAAAACTTTCTAGAAAACTACATGTTAATGGTTTGACTGGAGATTTTGAGCTGAATGAAAACGGAGATCGGATTGGTTATTTTGGTTTCTTAGCGCAAGTTAATCCATTATTTCCTGATAAGGCGGTTGCTCCTATACAGTATATGGTGAGTTTCACCAGGTCACTGATAAGGAGAAAGGATGGATCTCAGCTAGAAGTTCCGTACAGATCATTTAGACCTACCACAGAACCCGGAAATCTGGAATCTAAAGCAGTGTTACCTGTAAGTGCAAAATACAATATCAGAACTTATAAGTCTGTTTCAGGAGTGGTCAATCAGCTGACCCAACAATTAAGCGAGAATCCGGTTGAACCTTGGCCTTCAGTATCCTACACACGACAAGAAAAGGTAGCCCCAATATTTTATTGTGATTTTCCTTGCGGGCAGAAGATTCTGAGCCCAGAAGATGTCAATGTATATGACACAGGTAGATGTGACAATGGTAAACGTTGTCAGTGCAATCACGGTTTTCATGGAAACTTTTGCGAACTTATCACGTGCAAATGCAAGTATGGAATATGTCTTTCAACCGATCATTGCTTTTGCCATCACGGCTGGAGAGGATTAGAATGCAACATTGCCATCTGCGATGAGTGTGTAAACGGTAAATGTGTTGAACCGCAAAAATGTAAGTGCAATTCGGGGATGTATATTGGTGAAACCTGTAGTACACATCTCGGTATAATCCTGGGTCCACTGTTTTTAGCAAGTATTCTCATTATTGGATTAGTAACTCTCCTAATTAGATATATATTGAAACATGCAGAACGAAATGCGGCCCTTTCAAATACTGATTGGATCGTTGAGTGGCCTTATGTAACTCAATGTGTAAATGACGAAGGAACAACCAGCAAAACATCCGTAGGTGACAAATCATCGTTGATTAGTCAAAAAGCTATCAATACTTATATTTGGAAAAATGAAAAATGGTACGGGAAAGCAATAAGCAGTAAGACTATAGATCCTAGAATCCCAGAGTTGCGTCTGGAAATGGTAGAACTGGTGAAAATCCGCAATCGAAATCTGATAATCTATGGAGGAGCCTGCTTAACCTCCCCAAATGTATGTCTTTTTCTCGAAGTCGCTGACAAAGGCAGTTTGAACGATATCCTACTCAATGAGTCGATTGATCTTGGATGGGAGTTTAAATGGTCTTTTATGAAAGACATTTGTGCAGGAATGAAGTTCTTACACGAGAAAACAAATATTGTCTCTCATGGGCGTCTAAAATCACACAATTGTTTAATCGATGGTCGATGGACGGTTCGTATATCAGGATTCGGGGCTTATACAATTCGATTCGGTAAATTCCGTTTACCGAGTGAATTTAGAGAAGATATCAGAAACCTGTTTTGGACAGCCCCTGAATTATTAGAAAATGTAAAATCACTTGACGACGTAAAAAAAGGTACGCAAGCCGGAGACACCTACTCATTTGCGATCATCCTGACAGAGATACTCACCCGGGCCGAACCTTACGAGTATGAATTGGAACTTATCTCCGAGAAAGCTATTTTCGATATGATTACCGATAATCCCAGTCGTGATGCAAAAAACGCCCAGAAAGCTTGGGAAGAACTTGGAGGTGCTAGCATGTTTCAATGCCGTCCAATTCTTAGGGACGAATTCTTACCCGAAAGTGGTCTCCAGAAAAAGCAGTTCTTGAAAATGATTGACGATGCCTGGAACGAAAACCCGTCAGCAAGAATGACCTTCGACAAACTTGCGAATATTTTGAATCAAATCCATCCGACCAAAGGAGAACTAATCGATAACCTGATCAATCTCCTTGAGTCGTACTCAACGAATTTAGAAGTGATTGTAATCGAACGGACAAAAGAACTCGAGGTAAGCAAAGCAAGGGCTGAGCAGCTATTGAGTCAGATGCTTCCCAGGAAAGTGTGTGCTGAACTAAAATTAGGCAAAAAGATACCACCAGAAGTATTTCCAACTGCAACAGTTTTCTTCAGCGATATTGTGGATTTTGGTAAAATTTGCCAAGAAAGCACACCTTTTCAAATTGTCGACTTCTTAAACGAGACATATAATGCATTTGACGAAGTTCTAGATTCTTACGATGTGTACAAAGTGGAAACTATAAGTGATTCATATATGGTAGTCAGTGGAGTTCCGGAAAGAAACGGAATACTACATGCTGCGCATATTGCAACCATGGCTCTTGATCTGATGTCCACTGTGACTACCTTTGTAATTCCTCATAAACCCAAAGCCACCCTGCAACTGCGGATCGGCATGAACTCCGGACCAGTGGTTGCTGGTGTCGTAGGAATGTTAATGCCAAGATACTGCTTATTTGGCGACACCGTGAACACCGCTTCACGAATGGAGTCCAGCTCACAGGCATTATGCATTCAAGTCAGTGATTCTACAGCTCAGATTTTGGATGAAATTGGTGGATTCGACTTGGAATCGCGCGGACAAAGAGAAGTTAAGGGGCGTGGTTTGATGACTACATATTGGCTATGGGGCAAAGACGACTTTGACAAACCAATGCCTGACCAATCTTTAGCACTCTCTCTATCACAGCACAAGTTTAAATAATATATATATATGTATATGTATATATATATGCGAATAAATATTTCGTTTTTAACTGAATCATTGTAATATTTCATTTAGTGTTTAACTCTGATTGTGTTTATCCACCAATTTTCAACTCTTAAGATCATAGACCACTTGTAACTGCTCCAAATTACAGTCGAACTCCGACAATTTAATCTAAATCTCCTGGGCATTGGATAAGAAAACACATTTTTTGAAAAATTTAATGGTCAAAGTGAGCTAATTTCTATCAAAATTCATCTCCCGTAATGTCGGCAAGATTTTCTATTCTGAATTGCAGGAAAGTAGAATTTTGCATTTAAATGATTCCTATGCCATTTTTTGTTTCTTTGATGATTTTTTCAAACGTATAATTTGCTTTTCTCATTTAGTTCTACATATTTTCGAGAAGTTGACAGAATAATTTTTTTTAGAAAGGCGCTGAGGATTTTTTTGAGATGAGTGAAATGGGTGAAAAATGGAGAAAATTCTTTAAAAAATATTGAGTAAATATCTTTAAAAAAGAGACATAAGCCTTTATTATAATTGATCGAATAAAGCTGAAAATTGCCGAAAAGAAAAATATTCTTACATAAATATCCAGTTTTTTTTTATTCCACAAAGTGAGACACCAACTTGAAACTAAAAACAATTAAAAGAGAAAAGTATAAATACATTAAATCTTCATCACAACAGGAAGAAAATTTATATATATATATGGAATGAAAAATTGAAATAAAATTTGTACGTTAATGAATAATGTTATTAAATCGTATCATGTGCTGATTTTTGCTACATTTTGTTATTTCTCATGTGCCGATATCCCGTTTAGAAGCGTCCATATTTTTCATACCGGATAACAGTTATTAAAAGTGGCGGCTGAAGAAATCTCATCAAAATTAGGCACTAGAAAAAAATTAAAAAAGAATATTGCTCTCTACTAAATTGAGCTTATCATCAGAGGAATTACACGTGATATTATGAAATCCATCATCAGGAACGTAACTGTAGTTTAGAGGGTCCAGGTTGCGTAGCCCCTTGAATGGTCTCCACACTCCATCATTTAGCGAAGAAATTTCCAAACTTCGAGGGTCAACCAATATATTACTGTGGCTCCATAAGCTTGTTGAGTAGGTATCCCTTTCAAAAGCAGTGACTTAGCCGTGGATTTGGGGGCCTGCATAGGGGAGCATCTCCTTAACGACACTCTCCCAAAGTTTTTTGAGATTTATTTGTTTATAATGATCGTAGAACTGCAGTAAATGAAGAACCATTCATGAAGCTTGATGGCCCTGTATTTGATCCAAAATGTCTCTTCTTTCCCAACCCGAGCTACGCCCTACTTATTACATAATGTCTGGTGTTCAGTAATTATCATTTCTTTGTCTAATGATTGCATGCACAATGAATTAAAAAAGAAACAGATATACTTTTTTGATTTATCGCACTTACGCACCTTTGAGATTGACAAGATTTGCACAAAAGGTTTCATTTTTGTTTTTAACTTTGTAACTTTCAATCTTATCAAAATATTTTCTGAGCATTGAAAACTGTGAAGCTTAAAAGCAGATGAATACCTATGTTGATAGTACTTTCTGCAAAACAGTCACCATAGCTTTCTACTTTTTCAAGTTGGTCTCGCTTGGCTGTTTATGTATGTATGTATGTATGTATGTATGTATGTATGTATGTATGTATGTAAGTATGTATGCATGTATGTATGTATGCATGTATATATGCATGCATGAATGTATGTATGTATGCATGTATGTATGTATGCATGTATGTATGCATGTATGTATATACATATATGTATGTATGTATGAGTGTATGTATTTATGAATGTATGTATGAATGTATGTATGTATGCATGCATGTATGTATGCATGTATGTATGTATATATATATATATATATGTATGTACGTATCTATGTATGCGTGTATGTATGTATGTGAGTACGTATCTATATATGTATGAATGTAAGAACATTATGCCTTGTCATGCCCAGAAAAACATTTTTTCGAAAAATCCCCCATAATAGGTTACAATTTGATAGTTTAGTTTGTAACATGGTTTCATACGAAATTGAGCCCCCAGCTTGTGTCCAGCAGCATGCACCCTTTTTTTTGTTGTTTTTTAAAAAATTCTATCGTACAAAAACTATGTAATGGTGAGGGAAGTAACTAATCTATTGATCATTCCATTTACCAGTTAGTTGATCACTTCCAACCGGGCATGCTCCCAAAATACTAACCACTTCAATTTTTTTCAGAGGAGGAGGGGGATTGAAACTCAGTATTTTTTTCAAAACGACATGATATCAATGATTAAGTATCAATCAAATCCTTAACTTTTTCGATAAAACGTAATAAGACATTTTCCTCTCAAATCTATTTATGTTGGACCCTGAAAAATACTTTGAACTAATAGTACAAAATAACATTCCACCATAAAGCTGAAAACGTTGTTCAAATTAAAAACCAGAAAGTGACTTTTTGCCACCCTATATTGTAGTGAAAAAAATAACTATTTTATTAGATTTCGTCAAAATATTCCATCCAGATAAATTCGTAGCACCATCAATCAATTATAAAGGGGTGTTCCCTGGCTTCCTATGGCCTTATGCAAAGTTTTAGCTGAATTATATATTCAATTATGAATTAAACAGTTTTTACTTTTGTAAATTTTTCACGATGTTTTCACATGCCAAAAACATTTGGTACTGCTCCGTAAAAAAAGATAGATACGTGAAACAATGGTAGTCTAAAGGTGACAGGTTTACTGAGTACACCTCTCGTGGAAGAAATTACCATCCAAGTTTGAAGATAGTTGGCTAAATCGGTAGCCGAGTACAGGCGTTATCATACAGCAAAATTATCACTTGTTTTTTTTTTCCATCAATCACTCTAGCCGACTAATCTCTGTGATATTGCTCGGTAATGTTTTGTACAGGTTCAAGCATGCACAATGAGAAATTCCCTTTAAATCCCATCAAATACAAAAAAAAAACATGATTTGTTCCGTTGTTAGATTTGTTTAAGTTCAGATTTTGAAGGCTGCTATCACTGATCTTGCCACGGATCTCTTAGTTTTGGAATCTTGTGATAACTCCTATTCTCATAACCGGTGACTACTTTGTCCAATAATGATCTTCTGTATCATATGAGAAGAGGAGTATACTTATTTGAATACTAATTTAAGTTCGTTTTCCCTAAGATTATGTAAATTGGTTTCTATCAATAGTTTCAGAATTTTTCTCAATACTTTTAATTGACTTGCTACAGCAGATTGATGGCACATGCAATAAATAACTGAGTGAACTTCAATGAAATCTCTAGTATTTTTGTAACATTGTACAGAAGATTGTGCAGCAAAATATTGCATCGGCATGATATACAAAATTTAGGAAATTTCTCTCAGTATTATGAGCATTTGTTTCATTCAGGGATCCTGTAAGGGCAAATCGATCGAGAATAGCGTACTAGTGGCAGTCACCATAGCTATCTGGTCTGTGCTAAAGCGTGATATTTTATTGTTGAATGATTTGACTGGGCCGGTGTAGTTAATATCAAAATTTCACGGAGCACGGTTAGAAACAGATTTCTTAAAATATAAAATGACTAGCTGAACACATGGAAATGCCACGTGTGTGGATATCTAAAATTGCCAGAGATGTCAGATCCCTGCTTTTCTGTCATTCTTTGTCTGAAACTTCTAATCTGTACTTCATTGTGACGCTGTAGGCGTCACAGAACTAGAGGACACATGCAGTGTAATATGTGAGCAGAGGTGAAGAATGTGAATCAAGATAATTTTAGTAGACATTCCAGAGCTGTTTCAAGATTTTTTTCTTCTCAATAGCAGGTGTTCATTGTTGTATCCTTGTCGGAGAAAAAATTCTCATAAAAAAGAACCTATTGTATATCGTTGGGGAAGAAAACTTTTATACTGAGTAAATTTTGTAATATCTCCTGACTTCTTCCGAGCCTATTGTCGTACATTTAATACAATTTCATTTGTCTGAGGTTGGATAATAGGTAGCCTGAGGGCAGTGGGACAGTTTTTGAGGGGAGCTATGCTCAATTACCTACAACAACATCCTAGCTAATTTTTCTACGACAGAAGATATCTCTAAAGTTCCTCTGTCCGTCGAAACGATATCTCAGAAAAATTCACTATTTATTCCAATAATGTTTTGTGGAAGAGAGGGTAATAGGTTCAGATGCTATTTATGAAATATTTTGACGAATCTATGATCTATTATCATTCTGCATATTACATAATTCTTAGCCAACTGCCTGCACCACAAAATAGTTCAAAATATATTGTCTTTCCACATGATGTGTCCAAAGGTTATCAATAAGTTGACGTGGAATTTTGAGGAAGATTAGGCAATTGAATGCAAAATAAGTCTAAAAATTTAGAAACGTCAAAATTACCTCACCTAGGCCATAGCTATCAGCTCACATGTATATTCCATTTTCAAACGGAATTATGCAATTGTTGAGGGCTTGAAATAACTTGCTCTGGGGCTTATGCTTTATTTGTAACTCCACTCAAATTTAGATGTTCTTTCAAAGAATAAGTAAATATTTGATAAATTTCTTTTTTTTTCCAGCTAAGGCAATGCAGCAAAAATCAGCCGTTATGAAAATTTGTGTTCAGGAATTTTAGCTACTGATCTGGAATGTCTGACCATGATAGTCTCACTCATTGAAAGTCTGTCTAGAATAACCAATCAGTTCCTTCAGTCAATTCAAAAACTTCTATGAGGCTCTATTGCATCTTTGACACAATTTTTGTATCATTACTACTCATATCAAAATGCAATTTGTTGTTCTCCAACTCTTTTACTTTATAACATAATCCCTACCAACCTTCGTTGCTAGTCCATGATTTGATGTAAATTGTAGATAAAAATAGATGAGTGTCATATAATCCTTCAGTAAACTACCCTTGTTTCCTTTCATCTATTAATACCATCTTACTAAGCTACCTAACTTCTCTCTCTTTCTCTCCCTCCTCTCCTCATACATTCTTACTAAGCTAAGTCTCCCCTTTGCTCCCTTTCATCCCTCCTCTCCAGCCAACTGACTAATATTTCCCCTTCAACTTTTCTATGGAAAATGAGGAATATTATAAATAAATTGATAATATTCAAATTCAAATAATTCATAGGAATAGAATTATATTTCCTATAAAATAAGTAATGTTTGATTTATGATCAAAAGAAGTAATTATTTTCCATAGAAATCGGCTAAACCGGAACTCAACATAGATCTTTTTATAAACTTGGTATTTCGTAACGTAACAAAAAAAAGGGAACAAAAAAAATCTGTTTCCTGACATGGTGTTACTCAATTTTCTGCATTCCAGAGCTCTCTTCCGTGATTAGCTTCTTTTTAACAAATTGACCAATTAGAGCGTAAAGAGCGTAGAATGTGACAAATATTCTCATAGTATTGATGTTTATAATTCTTCTATATAATTCTCGATTTTTTGAGTGGTCATCACAGGAAACCAAAGTACGGCAAATCTCGCTAGATCCCCGATACGTTGCTCCATAATCTTGTCGAATCAAATAATTACGGGATCTCAATTGGATGGGCGAGCTGGCTAAGTAGGTAGAAACACGGGGATGGACTCGGTCAGTGAAGTTAAGTCTCTGGCTTGGACAATTGGTACTCATCTCACACCAATGGCCTATAGGAAGCCATGAAATCTCCTCGGAGCTATTGGTGGGAGAGGCAGGATGAAGTGAGTGACACCACTTTGGGTTCTTGTCAAATACACATATATCAACCGGGTCAGTTGTAATATGGTATGTGAAGCCCAAGCAGGGATGACTGAAATCGTACCCAGCGCAAGGACTGAAATAATGATTTTAATTTGAATCTAGATTTTCCCGCTCAGATGATGTTATAGTTGGCATATCTGCCTCGCGTGCAGATGAATCCGGGTTCAATTCCCGGTATGAGCGGAGAGAGTGGAGAAAATTTCCTTACAATGTATCCTCCTGAGCTTTCAGTAGTCAACTGAGTACACCCTCAGCTGTACGGTCGAAAGTGATGGTAGCCTCTGACTGCAAACGCAGTGCACATCTTTGATTTTGATTAACATGCATTTACATGTTGGAGCCTTCCCCAGGGCCTCAATGATCAATGTTCTCTGTGCATACCCTCATTAATCGTGTCTATGCGTTAGGCACACGCTAATAACGGTTATTAAGGCCCATTTCCTATTCACTAGACCCGTTGAAGCTTTGTTCTGATTATTGCACCAGATATTCCCCAATGGTCACCCATCTATGTGCTGACCAGGCCTGATGGTCTTTAACTTCGATGATCTTAGAAGAACTAGTTAATTTGAACTGATTTAGCCTTAAGTTCTCAATCTCGGGGAGTGGTCCCTCAATCCTAACCATGCTGAGTGATTAACAGAGATGCATTGCGTGCAATTTTAAGAGTCTTTGGTTTGATGCAGCAACCCAGGGGTTGAGCACATTACCAGTGGGCCATGGCATTAGGTAAAATATCCGATACAATATTTCTATTATCAGCTATCTGAACGAGTGTAAACGCTGTTTGGAAAATAATAGCTAATCCTTATCGACATTAGCAACTGCTGAACTCACTGAAGTATCGTCAACCCTTCTGAGCCTTAGCCCCTTTGCCCTCAGACACCCCCTAACTGGACGTTTATTGATTAATGATATGTTTTGGTTGATTTCTTCCATTATCCCAGTCTCTTTCTTGAGTAAGTAAGTTTATCACGTCGGTCATCTAATAAACTTATGGTGTTTTGTAGGAGAGTGACCGACCCGAAATATCGTGATTACGATCAATGTTTTGTATTTTTTGTGACCTGCGTTGGAACAAAATTCCTGTAAGCAAAATGTGTGAAGAGAATATTCTCTCTCTTTTTTTTTTCACTTTTGAGATTTTATGATTAAAGTTTATGAAACAAAGGTCAGTTTTTTTTTTACAAAAAACATCTAATAAGATAATGAATAATCAGGTATATTGATTTTTTTTATTATCATTCAACCGTTATCATTTAATTCTATATCGTTGGCGGTATTAGAATTTTTCTGTGAAGCATTATCTTCCTGCTGTGCACGACTTCATAGCTAAGAGGGATCCTTGGTTATGATCTATAATCAAATAAGGCTTAGCAAAGAATATCGACTTCACAGGTTGAAAGGGTTTGGAAGAACTGATTTAGATTTGATATCAATGATGAATTCAAATTCCAATTTTTTTTCAGATCTTGTGAAACATCTCCATAGTCGTTATTTTTTCCATTCCTTTACTTTCGACTCACAGTCAACTTTGACAGCTACACCTACTTTACAACAGACTTTTATTCTTGTGAAAATCCACTATTGTACGCCCGATTTATCCCAAAGTGATTCTAGTTCAATGTAATGTTGAATGAGCCTGTACACCAAAGATTACTAATGAAATTATAGATCCTTTATAATTAATCAGATTAGAATACTACCAGCGTAATGGAGGAAAATTATCATCCAATTAATCAGCAAGTGTTCCAATTCAACTTGTAAGTTTTGATGCGATGGCATCAAGAGAGGATATCATTGAATAGTCGCTTCCCTGGGAACTAGCATCACTTTTTGTATAAATCAGGCGTTACTTTAGGGACATTCTCTGCAATGTTTCTTTCGGGTCATTCTTATTTTTTTAGTCCCATGACTTTGTTTCGAACAGTGCGCTCCTTGTTCTTTTATTATGTCTGAATTTCTGAGATGAGTTGTTACTAATATGCATCAATTCATTCCAGTCAATTCCCTAGGCTATGTTGTCTTTGTTATGCACTGTTCGTTTAAACTTCAATATATAAGCCATTCAGTAACTTTCTGTCAAGTGGAACCATTTATCAAATTTAATGTGTATAAATTAAGTAGTGCCATTATGTTCATATTGCCCTTGATTTTGCTCCACATATCACATTATCACTTATTCAGTCCATTTGCAATATGCAAATGGACGCGACAAGAACCAGACGTAGCATCACTCACTTTTAATCCCTGGAGGGAAGAGGTAGATTCATGTCATTTCCTGCGTCATCATCTGCTCAGTCAGCTAACATCTCGCTCCTGAGTTATATTGTTCATATATGTATACCAGTCTTACTCGGTAATCGTCTCAGAACTCGTATCATTTCTTGCTTACGATGTCACTGCACCTCACAAGACAGCACAATATATTAGGAAATCATCCAAGAAAATATACTAATGTATGGAGAATAAAAAGGAGTTATAGATATCATTAAATCCATTACAAGACCCAATTGACAATGGACTGGTCATGTAGCAAAAATGGCAGACAACGATGGACAACGTGGATCCCTAAAGTGAATATGCAAAACTTGGGCTGGCAGAAAATGAGATGTGGTGAAAACTAGACCAATTTATGATCAACTGGCTCCGTGAAGCCACAATAAAGAGTTTTGTAAAATCTTGGAGAAGTTCTATTTCCAACAACGGACGCAAAAATGCTGATGCTGCTAATGGCCCTATTAGCAATTTTAAAATATTGAAAAATACAATCTACATACATTAGAACGTTATGCATTCGTTTCCCCTCTCAATAATCATAATTACCAGTGAGATTGATGACTTTGTTATTTATACAATATGCAGTTTTTGAACAATCCGAATATCTATCGGCTGAGCACCATCTAGCTTTGAAACAGTAAAGTTAAACACTGGATGGTCAAAGTTATGTGCTGTATTCAAGATAGATGTTGTCCCCCATCATTGCAGTAGAGTGACCGACCCGAAATATCATGGTTACGATCAATGTATTGTATTTTTTGTGACCTGCGTTGGAACAAAATTCCTGTAAGCAAAATGTGTGCTAAGAATATTCTCTTCCATTGTGACCAATGAAAATATCATTGAATTACAATTGCCTTGAATTATAATAAAAAAGTAACTCTGAGTTATTTACAATCAAACGTCGTAAACTGTTGTTTTTAATTGAAACATTCGTGTCGATCTAGAG
Source organism: Thysanoteuthis rhombus (assembly GCA_963457665.1). NCBI lineage: Eukaryota > Metazoa > Mollusca > Cephalopoda > Oegopsida > Thysanoteuthidae > Thysanoteuthis > Thysanoteuthis major. The sequence goes on along the minus strand of OY735211.1, from coordinate 29,785,615 downwards.
TCATTATATTGGGAGAGTGACTGTTTTTTTTTTTTTAAATTTCATTCTAATAATGAAGAACCATTTGTAATATCGGTGAACAGACAAACCATGATGCATATGTGTATTCAAGGACAGTTAGCAAAAATTTAGCTAGGATGTAGGGAGATAATTGTGTTTAGATATGCTCCAAAATTTCATCATCCCTTTCCTAATCTGTTGCACGCTCTTCCACGAAATCCAATAGGAAATCATCGAGGGCTGTGGGGGATTACAGGTGGAATGAGAAATGTTGAAGATATTTGTGGTGTGGGTGATAGCTATAACCCAGGGAAGGTAAATGTGCATGGATCTGCTTCAAAATCGAATCAATTTTTTCCATTGAAAGATGTCCTGTGAAGGGGCAAGGGGCTTTGGAAATACTTTGCGGTTGTAGAGAGATATGTAGGCAGCAAGGGAAATAATCATGCATGGATCCGTTCCTAAGCTTTTTTTTATTTGTTTTTTTGACTTCCGATAAAAATTGACAAAATCTAATTTGGTCAGCCAGGATCCATCGTGGATTTACTCGATAATCGTGCGTACGAAATGCAAGTTGTCTTTGGTAATTCCCTCCTTCACTGAACAGATCTGCTTCGGGCTAGTCTGTTAGCAGTTTAGCAAGAATCTTTAACTCTGTTAGTTTTGGGCCCAAAACTATCTATCCATTCCCCGCTGTTTTCTTTTTTTTTCTTCTCCATTACACCCTTGATAAAGCGCTGAAGAATATTCCACTTCTCCAACCAGTGGTTAAATACCACTCCTGGCAAATTAAGATACAAAAAACAGCCTCAAATACGATTTCCTTTTCTACCGTTCTTTGATGCCTCCAAACTCCCCACTCTTCTTTAGGCCCTTCACACTAAGCTGATTCAGTTGCGTCAAGGCGATAGAAGTCAGTCAAATAGACGCCGTACTGAGTTTAGTTCAGCCAAGGCTCCCTTGTAAAAAGCTACTTGAAATTGAGCAACAATTCCACACAGATGCTCCCGTTCGTAGTCACCTGCTGTCCATCAAATGATGTGACATCAGCGATAAGACGGCTTGAAGCTCTCTGAATCTCACCTGCATGTAATATAATGGTCATATCTGATGCCACAAGAGACATTCTTTTCAACTTAGTTCTATTAGAACTTAATCCTAATTGTTGAAGAAGAAAGCAAGCGCCTGCCTAGCTATGGCTACTTCATTTAAATCTCCACTACAAACCGCCTGCTCAACCCTAGATTCTAATACTGCTTGTGCCATTGATCTATCTAGGGTGCGTTAGCGGCTGTAATCGACAGGAAATGACCTAATCTTATGCTGAGAAGAGTTCATACATTTCCCTGCAAACTTCCATCGTCACTTGAAATGAACAACTTATACTCACATTGAGGTGCTGAAAATTCTAAATGGGTCTTCACCTTTTTTTTTATTCCTCAGCCCTCGACCAGTTGAACTTACCAAAAAAGAGACATTATCATTAAACTGGTGTTGAGAAGAGGGACCAAAACATGCTGGGGTTCAGAACACTGATTTTGGCTTCAGTTTTGATCTTTCCCCTCAGTCCTGTGGATATTTTTCATTGGGAGCTCTTTGATATTTTGGAAAAGGGAAAGCCAGAGAAGCCAGTTTGGCTTTTGGGGCTAGTAATTTGTGGGGTATACTTTGCTGGGGGCTTCTTAATATTTTGGTAGAGAATCAGATAGTTGATAGGGCCACGCTCTCAATTAGCTCAATCAGCTTACAAACATGGAGATCTTCTTCCAGTCATCAACAGCTAGGAATGAAGCTTAAGGCTTCTGTACAGATTGAATCTCTACCCACTGTAACTACGGATAGAGGAGACTGATTCTTTTTTTCTCAGATCATCTGCTACAAAAACACATAGGAATGGACGTCGGATACTGCTGCCCCGGACCTCTCTCCGAGGTACCCAACCCAAAGAATGTGAATTTTCCACTTGGAGCTATGCATTCTTCTTCACTTGATAGCAGTACGTCACCCATAGCAAAGCCATCGCCTTTAACTATATGCTGAAGATTGATCCCAATATCAGCCAGTGATTTGATCACTGTCTTTATTTGACTGGACATTCTTATCTGATTTTTTGCGACCATAAAGACCTACAACATTTGTTTTTGCACGTTTTGTGTCGCTAGTTCTAACAGAGGTGGTTTTCCCCTTGTTTGCTTTCTTTTCTTTCAGTCCTTTCAGTCCTTGGATAGTAGAATCATCATTTTCTTTTTCTTCCCACCCCCTCGTGGCATAGGTTGAGCGGGCTCCTTTTAGTTCTCTTTATGTCCTTCCAGAGTAGATAACTTATTTCTTTTTGCCGTTGTATGTGAAATCAGTTTTTACCCTTAATAGAGGGGGAGTTTTCTTTGTTATTTTTCTTTTACCCCTTTTTTCCCATGGATTTGAAAAAAGAAATCTTTTTCGCCTTGAGAAGTGGGGAAAAGAAAATTCAACTAGCTCGTAGGCAGCGAACAGGTTAGGGTGACCGCGTCAGTCTAGTCTCCTTATTCTGGTTTTTCAAAAAGGGTTATAAATCCCCTGTTGTATGGTTTTCTCAAAACAGAATGCTGGGCAAACATTTTAACAAACTTTTCATTGCACAGTTGATAAAAAATAAATTTAAAAAAAAAACAAAAAAAAAATCCCCTTACAATAAACATACTGAATTATCCGATTATAGAAAACAACTGATAAGGCAGTTTGATTCAATTCAAGCGAGCCAATCCGGTTGACCGTTGATTGTGGGTTCAATTCTCATTGAATCTCTCTGTATAGATATCGAATAATATGATATTTTATCAACGATTCACTTCTACGTAACTCTGAGCTTTTTTTTCCTTTTTTCCATCAGAACCAAATCAAATTTCTATTAACCTGCAAATGCTTGACATCTCATAACAGATCCTCCGTCGAATGGATGTAAATCGTATCAATCATGGACGTCCGCTGCCCTCACTCCTGGATCGGGCCTCAGTCGCCAGTGGGGTTTGAGAGTTGGAACTGAACAAAAAGTAAAGGCGTCGTAAAATTGTTTTGTGAAACCCCAATTTAATGTTTATGTATGAAAATCAAAAACTCGTGCTACTATTCGCTGGTGCACGTTCTGTATCAATTCAAGGTGAGGTCGTGCCTCTCCATCGACGGTTGATTTCCCTATCTGACATCTCGTGACTGATTGCGCTACAAATGGCGGTTAGTGCAGTAATTCTCCACGGATGGATTAAGTATTATACAACAGATTAACCGCTGATATGTATTCACAATCTATCCTCTTGCTCCGACCCATTGGAAAGATATGCTTTTTTTTTTCATCCTCCTTCCGTCACATTTTCTGTAATCGACTCGATGCGCTTTCTCTAGTGAGCATTAGTTAAACTGGGACCCAGATTCATTGGAAGATTGTCGGACTGGTCTTACAGTGTTTATTTTAGAAGCCCCTAGAGCACGATCCATTTTTTGATGCCTCTTGAAAAAAGTGATGAAAGATATGAGCCGTTTATTCGTCGGATCTTCCTGGTCATTTGTCAGTGTCATACGTTTCTGAATTCTTCAGAAAATTGCTAATGGTGGCTCTAATTCATAATAAAGCCATTCTATACAAAGCCAAGTTTGATTTATGGCCCCATTTGCATACGTGTGGGTACCAACAAAATTGTTCAGTTACCTCAGGCCCATCACAGGCTTCAGGGAACATCACAAATCCAACCATTTACAATGCAATTAGAAGATACAGCTTGTGGGGAGAGACCACCTTGAACTAAATGATCTTGCTGATCTTTGAGAACAAATAAAATTCTAGGGAAGATTAGATAATCATCCGTCTCCCCATGGAAGCGAATTCAACACAAGGTCAAATCTAATGTGGGCCCTTAAACCCAAATCTGTGGCTAACAACAATTTTTCATTGGTATATGCATCCAGTAACATCTACATCTGTTCTCAAACCGAAGTTGAAGCACAACAGATACCAGCCAATAGGTTAGAAACTCCATTTATTAGCCTCCTGGCACGGACAAATTTAACGCTGGGCTCCAGAGTCAAGCTCAGCTCCTTTATGTTGTGTCCGTTCAAACGACGTGAATATGAGTGATTCCAGGCAAAAGACCAGGTTAAGAAGATGAAAGATGGACATATCTGATTCCAAACACGGGATACAAAAGCAGGATAATTATGGCCCTATTTGCATACGTGTGGAGAGAGGCAACAGCATTTCTAGTCTCCCTGGTATTGCCTTTTTGCACACCATAGCCATCTGGAAATATCTCCAACACTTTTTGTGCAATAGGGATGGGAAAGGCAGGTTGCTTTGAACTAAAAGGCACTGATCCTTTACCATGTGTGACCAAAGAAGATTTAATACAACTCAGGGAGAATATCAAAGAACAGTATTTTCATACTTAATCTACAGACTTATTTCAACCATCGGAACGTCTATGTTTTGAGAGCAGTTTATTTCAAATAGATTTAAAGAACGATTCTCTATCCCAATTTTTTCTTTGGCCAATATTTCAGATTTAAAATCTGTAGCCGCAGGAAGTGTCATTATCGTTTTCAATTCTTTAGATATTGCAGGTTTGAAACTTGCATATTGGAATGGAACATTGTTTCAGGGAACAGAGTCCCAATTGTGGCTGGGATTACTTCATTTTACTCCAAAGACATTAATTCACTTAGACGTAAATTTCAGCGAATTTCCTTCATTATTGTCTAACTCACGTATGTTATAATCATCTATAACCAGATTTTTATGACTTCCTTATCTCCAGCATACACATACATCACACATGTGCACTCATACAAACGTATATTTTTTGGTAACATTTCATCCAAATATTTTATCCATCATATCAAAGTGAGATGGTGAACTTGATTATTGAATCTACTCATCTCTAATAACTGCTATAATTGGTTTGAGTTTTCCTTCCCACTCTATAGACCAGGATAACACAAATGTTTTCCATTACTATATATGTCTGAAAGGGTGGCATAGAACATGTCTGAAATGAATCTCCAATGACGATTCTTTTTTGTTTTTTGACGATTGGACCTGTGATTTAAATATTTGCTCAGAGCTCGAGTTTTCAAATTCCTTCCTTTCCACGTATCTTTCCGTCTTGCCTACCAGTATTGGCATGCCCCTTGTGAATGATATTGTGTGAAATGCAGGGATACCAGAGAACTGACCATAGACAGATACTCTTTGTTAGTAATAACATTCATTCTATCGGTACATTTTAATGGGATCGGTGAGCTTGACCCTCAAAAAGAGTATTCGAGGTACAGTTTAAAAGAGACACATATCACAGTCAATCAAGAAATCTGTTTTGGGTTGTACGTATTTATGAAAAACAAAAATTATTCAAAAGCCACGTAAGTTGCATTTTATAGGTTGTGATAACCTAAAAATTCCAGTGGGGTCCCTTTGAGAATGCACATTCCCATTTGAGAAATACTAGCTTAGATTAAAATAAGAATTATTACTAATAGAAAGATTTGATGTGTTACTATCAAAGCGTTTGGTTAATGATTCGTATTTGGTGTGAATAGTGGAATTTGGTCCTTGTTTTAGGACTATTTCTTAATCTTATCACTTGCAACAATTTTGAAAGAATACATATTCCTAGTATTATAAATTATTTTTGGCTTTCACACGAGGGCAGAATGGTTGACTTTGGGGTCCTACAAGCAACCATGCAAATAAAATGCGCACTAGTCCCCACAGCTAGTGTCGCAAAGTCATCGGGATGAATCCTGGACCTAACCTGTATCAAAGGATTAATTAGTACCGTCAGTTGCCTGGTGGTTACAGGTGGAGGTTTAGTAACAGTAAGTCTACTTAAGTCTTCAACCCTCATCTCCACATTCATAGTCCACAGCAACACTGTGGTTCATAGTTTCACACCAGTTGCCCAGTGGCTATCGCTGAAGACTGATTGACAGTAAGTTTTCTCAGGTCTTCAGCCTACATCTCATCTCTCCCTCGCCTATCACACCAGTGCCGCAGTTTGCACCCCTAGAGCTATATGCGTGTTTTTTTATGTTATTTTTGTGTGTTTTTTTTTTCCTCCTCTATAAGGCCACTGCTAACATTTAGGGGCGTAAATCTTATATTTCTAATGATGATGATGATGATGATGATGATGATAAGAGGAAGAAGAAGTTAAATATCAAAAACCTAACTAAAAGTAAGAACCTGATAAAAGGATTGAGCACATCAGCTGTATAGGTAGTAAGGTACATAAACCATTCCTTGAATGGACAAAGGAAGAACCCCAATCACTGAACGGCGAACAAGAAAACTTATGACAATGCACAAGGCCTTACATCCCAAAGATGACGAGAATAGACGTCACGTAAAAAGAAAGAAGGTGGAAGAAGACTTATTAGCTTAGAAGACTGTGTCCAAAAGACGAAAACAGGACAAGTAAAGTATTTTGAAGCAAATGGCAAAGGCATTATAAAGAATGCACAAAGCAGAGCAACGAACAACAAAACTGTAGCAAACAAAGGAGCAGCTCATCAAACAATGAAAGAAAAATGAGAACAGCTAAAACAAAATGGAGAATCCAAAAAACTGATATAGAATGTTACAGACGAGAGATTATAGGTATGGCTACGCAAAGGAAACTTGAAGAAAGGAACAGAATCGCTGACCATGGCAGCCCAAAACGAATGCATCTGGACAAACTATATCAAAGCAAAAATCGACAGAACACAAATAAACAGCAAGTGCCACCTATGTAGAGGAAGGGACGAGAGCGTGGACCACATAACTTGTGAATGTTGTCAATTATTTCATGAGGAATATAAAGACAGACATGATAGGTAGCAGCAGTGATACATTAAGGACTATTCAAACGAATGGAATTCACCCATGCTGAATGTAGTACCATTACAAAATGGGGACTGTCCAGAAAAATGGAAGCCATATATCACTCTGAGACTCTTACGTTCAAACTGATCACCCTGTCCAAGCTAGGAGACTGGTCCCGGTAATTATGAATAAAGAAAAGCTGAACCTGCCAAATAATAGACGTGGCCATGCCTGTGGATCATAGGGTAAATAAGAAAGACAGTGAAAATCTGGAAAAATACTAGAACCAAGCAAAGGGGCTGAACTAGGTGTGGAACACAAAAGTCAGGGTAGTACCAGTAATTATAAGTGAATTTGGAACCGTGGCGAGATTGGAGGAACTGAGGATTAAGGGAAGGATCGAGACAATACAAACCACCGCACTACTGGAGACCGCGCGATTTCAGAGGACACTACTGGAAATGTGAGATCTACAATCCCCCCTCTGTTATCAAGAGAATAAAAGCTAGAAAAAAAACACATGGTGAGGACAGTACAAACCACGGAGCTGCTGTGATAGATGGACAAGAAATGATTGCCCGTGACCTGAGGAAACTAACTGTTACTCAGCATTCAGTGATAAACACAAGTCACATTATCTCAAACTGTAACCCACAGAAATAACGTAGACTGCGGGAGTGCAAAGAGGAGGACTCAAGACTTGAAGAGACTTGCTGTCACCCAGTATACAGATGTGGCCAACTGCCAAATGGTGTAAAAATGAAAATAATAATGATATCACAAATATAATCCTTAAAATCAGTTACTTAGCTAACTATTTATGCTAAGTATTCGTTCAGCTTTCCAAATACCTCATTAATTTCGACGCTGCATCACATAGAAATGAAAAATCCTCATCGATATCAATTCGATGGAAGAACAACTCGAAGTATAAACTAAGATTTGAACAGAACACATTATTTCATTGAATACCACTGTACTTGTATGATAGTTAGTAAAACATGTCAATACAGTTTTATTAGGCATGCTTACACTTTTGTCACAGGCAAAATGCACAATCTAACAGACAATTTGTCGAGAATTCAATTTCAGGATAAAACCAGTAAACACAAGACCAGCTTTTACAAAAAAAAAAAATAAATAAATAAATAAATGAAAATAGATATTAAAAAAAAATAGAATAAAATAAAATGAAATGTAAAAACTCTTCGAAGTCCCTTGTACCTCATTATCACAGTTGTCATACAGTTTTCAGTATACTTCATTCAATTATTTGGTTGAAAGGAATGATTGACGCTTACAAAAGAATTTACGTCATAACGAAAACGTTCAAGATGGCGAAAATCGTTGCGAAAACAAAACTAAAACTGATTCTATATCACAAAGATGATATGAACGCAAAAAAAGACATTGCTCAACGTCATATGGCAATTGTTCTCGGAAAATTAACCAAATTAACATTGGGATGAATGCATAATTGATATCTAAACAAGGCACAAATAGAAATATGTTTTGTGTCTTCATGCTGTTAGTAACATCGAACGCATTTGGATATTCCTATGATATCATCTTTGATGAAAAATATTCCCCACCTAAAAATATACCGAAAGAATCTTCCATGTACTATTCCGTTCCACTCAATCAAGAAAACAGCAAGCCTATTCTGGCTTATCTCGTCTACTTGAACGGATCTCAGGTTACAAACGGTCCGTATTCTAATTTAGAAGTCGAAGTCATGACTATCGATGCAACGGCTGTCCACGACCAATGGAGAAAAACCGGTGGCAGTTTGTGTCAACGTGCTGTTTGGGATGAAGACTACCCAGAGAGAGTGGACAGATCACAAGCAAAGATCAGATGTGGGAAACCTTCGGACAAAGCAGTGCTTATTGTACCTATTTTTAAAGGGAGAATAATCCTCGATGGGATTTTTCATTCTCACCCACAGATGATGGTTCCTCCAAATCCAAGAATTCTTAGAATCAGCTATCTTGATCTAAAACTAATCACAGATTCCAATCCGTTCCTGATTACACAACCTGCTGATTTTATTAAAATTTCTACACAACCACCCGCTACTGTCACAGCAAATTATCAATTCGGGCTAACAGCCTCAATTCACGATCGAAGCGGAAACGTTGTCAGTACTGGTCTGGACTCAGTGGCTTATGTCGATTTGATTATACCCTACTATTACAAAACCTTCTATGCTACAGAAGGAAAAAAGATGTTACTAAAACATAGTACTATCCGTTTAGCCGGTGATGGTGATATTTACCATGAAAGCATTCAGGATCGTGTCATCCGAAAGCGTGCATCAAAGGGTGTCGTTACTTTCAACGGAATACGAATCTTGGATATTGTCAATAATCTTCAGCTGAATCTCACCATGACAATGGCGAGATATCCATGGTTACGAATACCCAACTGTCCTTCTTGTTATGATGATGTTAAATTTCAGAAATTAAATGGGAGCGAAATTACATTTACAAATTTGGGTTCCACGTTTTATAAAAGAATCAAATCGATGGTATTGAGCAAACCTTTCAATGTTTTACCCCAAAAGGTGAGCTCTCTAAAAATATCACAGCATACCTTAGACTACTGGGCCAAGTGGATGGATCCCAAAATCAATGCTATTCGTATTACGAGGAATGTACCAATACCTGGTGTTTTTACCGTATACGCTCTCGACGCAAATCGCAAAAGAATCTTTTCAGGTCCAGATGCCCAACTTAAGTTGTCATACGCCACTGTCCCATCTGGCGTGTGTGTCAGCAGCGATGCCACTGCTGCTATCCGAGGAGGCGCTGCCTATCTCTTTGTCTCTATATGCCAAGTAATTGCCAGAGTGAAATTAATTGTAACCTTCCAAAACACAAGCACTATCTATGCAGCAACACCAGACTTTCACGTAGCCGGGATATTACATGTGGCACACCTAGGCGATTTTCGCCATAGTGGACATGGCGTCCAAATTGATTCGCACATCAACAGTTTTATAGGTATTGCTATTGATCTTTATAACGAGGGTGTCATTGAAAAACTATTCAGCAGTACTGGCATTCAGTTTAAACTCCATTCATTCAATACAGAGAATAGAATCAGTAAAGCATTTGAAGCTTTTCACAATATGTCCACGTTCGAACTCAACCCAGAAAAAACAATTGTTGGTATAATCAGTTCAGAAACATTTGAAGTTACCGTTGCCTTATCTGCAGAATTAGGAGCAATGAAACTTCCTTATATTTCTACATCGAATTCAGAAATAACTTTCACAGATAGATCCAGATATGAATATTTCAATCGGGTTTGCTGGGGGGAGTTACGCTTCCTGAGTACCCTGATCAAAATCAATCAAGAACGGAAGTGGAATATGATCATAATTTTGAGGGAAAAAAATATAGCTCTCCACGAAAAATTTCGAGATATAATGAACGATGCAAAAATCAATATCGAAAGAGAAATAGTATTCCATGAGCCTGATGAAGATATGAAGAATTCAGGGAAAGACATTCTTTTTGAATCAGAAATTCGCCAGATAAAAAACTGGAGATGCCGAATAATATATCTATTTGCAAAAGCCGAAATGCAGTCCTATATTCTTCGAGCTGCCTATCTTGGTGGAGTGGACACAGAAAATGGGTATCAGTGGGTGGCTATTGGTCCGTATGCTTGGGCGTTTCCTTTCCAGGATATTGGAGTATGTGCCAGAGGTCCCAAGAATTGCACCACGGCATTTAGAGGTACGCTTTTAATCAGTGAAACATATGACGCCGATACTAACAGTAATGAATGGATTCGTGCATTCGGCCGTTATTTTGCAGCCGACAAATATGACCTGAAAGGGGGGATAGTCAGATATAGGTCATTCGTCGTAAGTGCTAAAATGGCACTGGGTTACGACGCTATGATGTTATTAGTGCATGGTCTCCGTCAAGTGATATCACAACGACTGTCCATAAGAGGATCAACAGTCAACGAAAAAATCCGATATGGCAGCTTTCAGGGTTTGACAGGTGACTTTAGAATGAGTGCGTATGGGGATAGAGTAGGCTTCCTCTGTTTCCTTGCCCAGGTAGACTCGTCTAAAGATAACTTTCATTACATTCATTTGCGCCTCAGGGATAAATCAGGAGAATTTGAAATCCCCTATCAAAGTAACGTCGACAATAGAACCAAACTCGCAGAAATAATACTGCCTAATTCCCCCAAATTGAATAAGAGGAGGTACATGTCACGCTCTGGAATAATCAGTCTCACAACACAGCGCATTATACAGAATCAAGATGAAAAGTGGCCAAGTGAGTGTCTTTTTCGCTTTGAAAACGTCATTCCAGTATTCACCTGCACTCATAACTGTGGATTCAACTTGGCTGACGATAGTGATGTGAATATATATGATTCTGGCATATGCACACAGAGCAACGACTGTCGTTGTAAAATTGGATTTTCTGGTCGCAATTGTATAGACATTTTCTGCAAACCTACGTGCGTTTATGGTAAGTGCGTTAGTCCAGATATTTGCGAGTGTGATGTTGGTTGGTACGGAAGTGCCTGCACCAAAGCTATTTGTGATTCCTGTCTCGACACCGACGGCAACTGCACCTCGCCTGGGAGGTGCAAGTGTTTCTCTCATAAGATAGGGTCAGATTGCTCAACTCATGTAGCAGCTGTTGTGATTCCACTTGTATTTGGATTAATACTCCTGGGTATCATCTCTTACTATTCTACGAAGAAGTTCCTCGAACATAGACGACAGAAATCAGCCCTGAGTAACCTAAATTGGTTGGTGGACTGGTCTAACGTGGAATTCTATCAGCCTGATATCACCTTTCTCAGTCGCACATCTGTCTCGAAACGATCTCTGACCTTTCTGACGGCCCCGACGCTGGAAGTATACACGTGGAAGAATGATAAATGGTACGTGAAACCTATCTCCAACTTCACAATCGGTCTTGATGACGTGAATGTTCGTTTAGAAATGGTACAGTTGACCCAAATGAAACATATTAATGTGATCATATATGGCGGGGCGTGTCTTACTGATCCTAATGTGAGTCTTTTCTTGGAGGTGGCCAATAAAGGGAGTTTGAATGATGTTCTACACTTGGCATCTTTTGATCTTGGATGGGAGTTCCGCTATTCATTTATGAAGGATATTTGCTCAGGAATGAGATATTTACACGAGGAAACACGGTTGGGGTCACACGGTCGTCTTAAATCACACAACTGCCTGATCGATAGTCACTGGACAATCAAGATCGCAGGATTCGGGGCTCCGTCCATTCGTTATGGTAAGTATCGGAAGCCAAGAGAAACCCATGCTGAAGATCTCAAAAATCTATTGTGGACAGCGCCAGAATTACTGGAAAATGCAAACTGCTTGGATGATATACGCAATGGGACAAAGTTTGGTGATATCTATTCTTTTGCAATTATTGTGTCGGAAATTCTATCCTGGGCGGATCCATACGAATATGAGCTCGAGCATATACCTGAAAGAGCTTTACTTGACCTGATCATCGACCCCTCTAATCTGGAAAACCATAGCACTCGTTTAAAATGGAAAGAGATCGGTGGAATGAACATGCTGGCCGTGAGGCCCATTCTGCGCGAGGAAGATTTAGCTCAGACGGTATTACGTCGGAAGATGACCCGCTGTATCCTCGCCGAAGCGTGGGATCAGGTCCCGTCAGCTAGACCATCATTTAAAAAACTTCTTCTGATGTTGGAAGAATGCTACCCAACGAGCGGCGGCTTAATAGACAACCTCGTTAACCTTCTATCATCTTATTCTGACAATCTCGAATTGATCGTACTCGAACGTACCAGGGAAATCGAGGAGAGTAAAGAGAAATCAGAACACCTACTTGGCCAGCTTTTACCACATAACATAGCTGAAGAGCTCAAACAAGGTCGGAAAATCGTCCCAGAACTGTACGAATGCGTCACATTGTACTTCAGCGATATTGTCGACTTTTCTGAAATTCTGATGGAAAGTTCGCCGTTTGAGATTGTTGATTTCTTAAACACAATGTACAACGCTTTCGATAAAATCGTCAACAAATACAGAGTTTACAAGGTGGAAACTATCAGTGACACGTATATTGTGGTTAGTGGACTGCCGGAAAGAATCGGGCCCCAACATGCAGGGGAAATTGCAACTATGTCCCTCGATCTATTGCACCTGGTTACGACGTACCGAATCCCTCATAGACCGAACGCAACTCTGCAAATACGCATTGGGATACATTCTGGTCCCGTCGTGTCCGGCATAGTCGGGACAATGATGCCGAGGTACTGTCTGTTCGGCGATACTGTAAATACCGCATCACGGATGGAATCAAGTTGTATTGCGTTGCGTATTCATGTGAGCGATTCAACAGCAAAGATTCTCGAGGATCTTGGAGGCTATCACTTGAATTGTAGGGGAATAAGAGAAGTGAAAGGTCGTGGAAAAATGTGTACTTGGTGGCTTGAGGGAAAAGATGGCTTCGACGAACCTCTACCGGATAAATCTTTGGCAGTACCTCTCTCAAAGCATCACTTCAAATAGGCTTCCACACAAAAACCATGCGTAAATGAAACAGAGGAAAAAAATACATGGATCCATATCGGAGACAAATACAGGTGGAAGCGATGTATTAGATCTGCTTTTGGGGAAAGTGTCATACATATCGGTGTATATATACATGTATGTAATATTGAATTGCTTCTAATTTGAATAGGGATTCTCACCATTTATTGTTTGGTTCTGCAAAAATAAAGTAAAATTTTTGGTACTCAATTTTCAATCTGGTCTTGCATAATGAACGAAGCAGACATTTTTTGAAATAAAACACAAATTCTAACAGCAGTTCAGTAATCTAGAGCTCTTTTTCAAACTATTTCTCCAGGTGTCAGTGCCGGAACTATCATCACACTCATGACACATGTGATGATTTCATTTGTCTAAAAAATTCTTTAAAATGAATGCATATTTATGTCTTGCTCTACTACGAACAATGAAGAAAGAATTCAGGTAAAAATAACAATAACAACAAAAACAGAATTCGATTGTAATACTTGATGTATCCTTGCGTTAGATAACACCGGGGGTCGGCAAACGTTTTAGGGGGGTTGGGCAGATAAGGAAGGCTTTTTCAAACAGAAGCAAAAGAAAATTAAAACTATGATCCTACGAGGATATTGAAACATTTTGTTTTCTTTCTAATTACTTAGATGTTTTGAATCATAAGAGTATGTAACCAAATGAACTTCTATATATTCTCAATAAGTGAAAATTATGAAAGTCCTGGGGGGCAAAATATTGTCGAATTCCGGTTCAAATCTCGTCTCTTTGAATAAAGGAGCAGAAACGCTTAGTCTTAAAACATCCCTCGTCAAAACAATGGTTCATTTAAGGGCACTATAAAAGGGAAACTTTTGGTTCATTTATCGATTCTGAATTTTCTTGCTAAATAATCAGAGATAAAGAACAAAAAAAAAATCTCATATGCAACATCAACTATTCTATGATGTCGACGGGTCGGATGAAAATGAAATTGGATGGTGTGAGGCTGGAAATCGGATTTAGACCACTGACCGTAGTTTGCCGACCCCTGGATCACGTAATTGATCTTTGGAATAATGTACAGAGACAAAGAATTGCTAAAATTCAGATAAACAAATGTGACGTCTACTACCATGCGATGAAAAGAGTAAGCACAGGAAAAGAAAGGGCTTCTAAAACAACTTCTTATGGGATAATTGCCCCCTGCATAAAAGCTCCTTACAATAGCATAGCAACTGTAAAGTCAATGTCAAAGTTTGTTGAAACTTAGCCTTGGTAATGATCGTACCTACGGAGAAATTTCCAGGGGTAATTAGTTAAGAGTCATTTATAGGAGGTGCAATAATTCAGGTGCAGTTGTCCTCCAGAGGCAGTAGTTCCTGTGATACATGTCCTGATACTCAACAAAGGAATAGGAGTTAGCTTTTCTTCATTCCCACTTGGGTTGAAAAAAATGAGGATATGTCCTATGGGAGGAATTCTTTTGGTGACAGTTATCCTGATACTCAGCATAGAAATATCCCATACCCACTCCAGTCAAGAATAATTGGATATGAACTAGTTATGAGATACTAGCTTATCAATTATATTCGGTGGATTATATTTACACATGTATACATCTATATACATTGGACGTTCACGTAATTCGTTATATCGTTTGGATATTAACTAGGTACGAAAAAATTCTGGAGGGTGGACTAAATTTACGTATGAATATGAATATAAATTGTGTCATATCATATTGAAAGTCCACTTTGAAATGATCTTCCGTCATTACTTGTAGACAGGTAGATTAATATTTGTATCGAATCGGATAAATTTGATTGGAGCGAAATGTATAATTTGAAATCTCTTCACCCCTTATGATAATACGCTTTCAATGTTGACTACTCAAAAAAGCATCCATCTGTCTATCCATCTGTCTGTTTCTATATATATATATATATATATATATATGTATATATATATATATATATATATATATATGTATATATATATATATATATATATATATATATATACATACACACACACACACATATATATACATATATATATAGCTCCCATCAAATTTGAGGACAATCTTCTGGTCGTTATCAAGAAAAAATCATATCTAAACAAATCCAAAAAATATTTGATGAAAAAACGAATTGAAGACCGTGTGAAAATGATATGAAATTTTTGCACAATAAAAATATTAATCGAGAAACACCTGCAAAATTATCCACATTCGAAAATCCATTGAAAGCAGATATTGCCAACTATTGCAAATTAAACACTCAAGACACGGAAATAGCGACCAATAATGCAGCCTAAACAATTGCAGAGAAACTTGAAATTAGCAATAAAGTTGACTCAATCAAAGAGGCATACGTACACATGAAGTATCATGAACCGAATTGTCAAAGTCAGTTATAAACAAGACTGATCAATTCAGCTAAATTAGAAAAAGGTAAAGTATCAAAAATATCTTATAAAACAACAAACTTGAGGACACACTAATATAAAACCGACGGGAAAGAACAATATATGTGATCAATAGGTTCAAGAACATAGAAGATAAAAAGAATACAACATTCAAACAATTAGATATCATTGATCTTTATCCGGCTATCACAGAAAAAACGAAGTCATTAGGTTTACCAAAACATATCTTTAAACTACAGACCATCAATATAATACAGACTACAGAAGAACAATTTCAGTTATTATTAACTAAACTTGGGTCTAAGAGCGGCAACAAAAGTTTCAATGAGCCTCTTGTCTACTTATATTCAAGATAAATTTTGGAATTAACGGGCTTTGTACATTTTGCTCCCCTTTCATGGATTCCATCTGATAGAAGATGTATGACTATATCGAGACGATGGACTAATGAATGTAACAATCCAAACTAAACAGAAATAGTAAAAGGATAGAATCATTAAATTAATTTCTTGATGTCGGTCTATACATGAATAATAACACTTAGACTCCATTCATGATAGAAAACCAATATCCAATTTATTTGGATACATCTCCAATCATCTTCCAACATTCGTCAAACAATTACATTAATCCATCAAAAATAGGATCATCAAAAAGTCTTCCAAGATTGATATGTTTGACAAGGTCAGAAGTATTTATAAAATGCACTTGAAAAGACTTCTTTTAATATCAAAAGAAATTCCATAAATAACGATGACAAAAGAACCTAAAATAGAAAAATAGACAGGAAAAGGTTTAATCCACCACCCTGTGAACTGGTTAAATGAAATATTGACAAAGTATTTATAGACCCAATTGAAACTCTTTTCGCAATAGTTAATCCACTGTACAAAAACCAAAAACAAAAACAAAAAAAATCACAGAGATACCATGAAAATTAGTCACAGATTCTTGGGCATGATGGTAAAATCGATTAACAATGACGATAAAAAAAATCCTGATTAGAAGTAACTACAAAAACCAATAACTAGTAGTCACATGCAGTTGTACAAGGATGAATGCAATCATATTTCTAGGAAGTTAAACAGCAAATGTATGCTATGCAAGGAAGTAATATTCAGAAATATAAATTTTAAGAATAAGTCATATTTTAAATCGGAGGAAATAGTTTATAGCTAAATGTCATCACAAAGAAGAGTTCAAACAAAAAATTAATAAACTTTATAACAGAACATAACTAGTGAAGTAAAATTAAATCTTACTTCAAAATAATTCATGCAGAGATAAACATTAGTACGAGTATGAATATAGAACATTTGAAACAGTAAAATAATCCACATGAGTTACCTTTTCATTTACTTTTAAATTCATTCATAAAAATCCTCTGATACAAGAAATAAAACAAAAGTAAAATTAGTGTTATCATAACTTTAACTCAAGAGGCAATTATCATAAACAAAATGATAGAAAATCAATAACAATTATTCTCAGATGGATAAGTAATTTCCCGAACGGTAGTTGTTTTTTTTATAATTGCATTGACGCGTAAACCAGCCGTATTACATTTCTATAATAATTAAAATGCAAAATTTGCCTTCTTTTGGGGATATAATTTAGGGGGATTACGTAGATCACTATGGGGGAATTCATATTCCATAGATATATTTTCAGAAGACCCATATGTCCATGGCAATAATCTCTATGACTAATTAAGTAAACAGATGGTCAGAAAAAATACAAGTTTAGAACTTTGTTGCCAATCAGGCTGTTTTTTGATGCTAGATTTAATTTTTTTTCCTCTTTTTTTTGGTAGCAAAAATCTGAATCTTGTTTCTCGTGCTCAAGTTTACACTTTGCTTTGTTTAGTAACTAATTGCAGTGTTTTTTTTTGTTTGTTTTTTTATAGCAGGCGATTGCTGTTAAGTTTTATTATAACTTCCTGATTCTCATTTGTGGCCGTACGTGTACCGCTCATCTGCGTGATGGACCAAGGTGTTTGGTTGCCAGCCTTTTCATGCGCGTTATGCCTTTTATTGACCGGGAATTCAACGCTTGAGGCACACAATGGGCGTTATTGTAGTTGTCGAGATTGGCACATAACTGCAGTAAATGCCTCGTCACGTGATTGGCATTGGGCCGGCACGAACCAGCTCCATACTCTTCTCTAACTACCCTGTCCTATCTTAACTACATCAATGTCCCTTATACGAGGGTCTGGGGGAACAAATATGGATTATTGTCCGAAGGCCTGGCCCCTGCACCATTCCTAATCTGTCTTCAGACCTTTCAGGTACCCGGTTGTACCTATTGTACGCAGTTAGGAGTTGCTAATCTTAATTGTTGTTAAGTGTGGTCTTACGTTCACTGCTCATTTGCGTGGCAAGCCTAGGCATTGGGTTCCCAGGCTTGTTCGTGTTATTTCCTCTATTCACCTGAGAACGAATGACGCGTACAGTAAGCGTTGTCAGGGCTCCGGGTGCAGTTCCAATCGGCACTTAATACCGGCGGACGCCTTGTCGGGTAATCGGTGATGGGCATGAGAGAGTTTCTCTACTGTTCTTTACTTACAATCTGGCTTGGCTACATTGATTTCCTACACACGGCAGTCTATATTTAATATCCGCCGGGGAACAAATATGAAAAGCCGTCCTAGAGTCAGGCATCTCACCAGTCCTTATCCGACTTATGATATCCTCAGTTCCCTAATTGTCCTGGGTGTGAGCAGCATAGTGTTCTCTGTCGGATCACTGTTGTCATCATTTCACTTACCATCTAGGTCACCTACTGAGATATACCTGTTTACGGCAGTCTGTATTTGTGATCGATATGGAACGAATATGGACTACCAGCCCTCAGTCTGATCACCCTCCTCCACATCCACATGGATCCTTATACGGCTCTTGACCGTAGTAAAATGGGAGATCCAGTCAAGGTTTTAGTCGTTCTACCTCGGAGGTTTAATAGGGTTCAGTCGTATATCTCTGAATTTTTGTGATGAGGTACTATTACTATTTCTATAATTATTCGGACTATCCTCATCTTGGTTGTTTCTCATACAACGTTTCAGCCGTTGTACTCTACGGCCTTCACCAGGTATCATCTAGTAGGTGCAGGGAAGTAACGAACCGAACCCTTTATTTAACCGACGGGAGTATATTGACCGCACTCCTCTCTTAGGATTAGTAGTATTATTATTGTCTCACACTGGGATTGGACCTAGAACCAACAGATTACTTGCAGTAATTTTGTTTACCGCAGAGGTTAAAAAGGTTTCAGTCGATCTAGTGCAGAGGTTTAATAGTAACTTGTCGTTACCCATGGCATCTGGTATCTTTCATTTGGTACTTCCTCATACTTGTAACTCGTCCAACTTTGTGGGGGCGTCCTATTCAGCTTGCACACACCAGGCATAGCAGACGAGGTGAGAGGGTAGGATTTCCTATATACGGCAGTGCGTATTCTTTTTTCTGACCGTTCATCAGACTGATGATTGGCAGGGAAGGAAATGGATACGGACCTCCTACCGAAAGCCCGGCCCGCAATTCACATCGATCCTTATCAATCTGCCTTGGTTTTCCAAACCGACCCGTTTCGGTCCCGTGTCACTGCTATCAAGAGGGGGCTCCGGCGTGCACTTAAAGACCCCAGGAGCTGATATGCCAGGTTTGACCATCGTGTTATACCGTTTATTTACCCTGACTGGGACGTCGAAGGTGCATCGAAGGCGCAGGGAGGCTTCACGCATCGTCCCTATTTGCACTTCGTAACGCCAAATGCCTTGTCACGGAATCGGCGACGCGCATGAATGAGTCTTAGGAATGCTAGATGTTTGTTGTGACTCAATGTTCTCCCTTTTTTCCCCCCAATTCACTTTGAAACGTTTTGCCACATCGATCGCTAGGCCATTGTTATGAACTTTTATGTTCTACATTGACAACTTGTTCATTCAAATTCTCAATTTCTGTTATAAGATTAAAGATTTTAATAACAAAGAGCAAAGAGAACTGTCTCCTAGAATTATTCATATAAGTGATATCAATTAATATCTGACTGAACTTTACAATCAAAATGTATCCTCTGACCAAATATAGTAGTAGTAGTAGTAGTAGTTGTTGTAATAACTGCTACTACTACTATAGTTAATGGATGTTTACAGATGTTCAAGCCAACTAGGGAAGGGAAGGGGCTAGATTTTTCTCACTGAGCAACTAGATTAACATCACTTGGATGAAAAAGTAAGATTGAAAGTCAGCGCACGCAAAACTTCCTGATACATAATTTCTCAAGTTTATGATCATATCCAAAATATTAAATTTCAAAACAATTGGTTTTGCAATTCTAATTATTTTATTTATCATCGATCGTTTCAGTCATGAAATATCAATTCCATTGTGCCGCAAAGTAACAACCTCAAACATAGAAGCGTCTTAATCATCATCATCATCATCATCATCATCATCATCATCATCATCATCAAAACCACCACCACCAAAGGTTGCTGACATTCTTGCAACATGACCAGCCTATTGCCACTTCTGTTCTTGTAACAGATTCCATGGTAGCTCTAAATCCTGTTTTTTTTTTCCTCTAATATGCAATGTCGTTTTGAGCGTGCTTCACTGATATGTATGTTGCCTAGTTCTCAGTTTGAGGGTCAATCTTTTCGCTAAGCTCCATGTTTTCATAAGTGACTATCCGGAGGATACATTGGATGTAGACCCCTTTTTTTAAAGACTAATGGGACTCCCTTATTCATGAAAGTTGAGCTTGCTCTACTGAAAGCTTAATTTCCATAGTGATTTTTGCTTTATTTCTTTTTATTTTGAGGGTTTCATGGAGATTCAGTGTCTTAGGCAGGTCTAATTTTTCCTGGCCTACGTTTCTGATCTGGATTATTGTGTTTTTGCTCTCAACATGTTTGTTATACATGACAAATGTTTTATTGAAGTTCATGTGAAAACCAACTTTCTTGCTCTCTTTGTCCAGTTGATTACTTGGAAATCTCGAAAGTTTTTTCCAGGAGAGGACGATGTCGTGAACAATTGTAGGGTTTTTCAGGTATTTGTAATCTATTCTGATTCCTTTGTATTCCTAGTGCAGGTTTTGGAAGATCATCTCGAGGCAGGCTGTGAATTAGTTTAGTGAGCTAGTATCAACTTGTGTTATTCTCTTTTCGAGACGAAAAGACTCTTTGTGTAGCCTAATAAAGGAGCTGCTGTGTGGACAAATACGTTGTAAGATCATGACAATTGAATAAATGCATGGAGAATTCAGTTTTTTCTAAATTTCTATTTGAAACATATGGGAACCCAAATGAGTGCTGAACATCCCTAGGAGTCTTTGCTGATATTTGCATGCAGTGCAACGAGTCGGTTTTCACTCGAGATGAATTTTGTCAAAACACAATTACTATCCGTCGGGTATATACACACACACACACACACACACACACACACACATATATGTACGGATAATTAATCACGGAACAGGTTATAGTCATTGAATACCGGAATAAGTTCCAAGAAATTAAATTTCAATTAGATTCAATGACTACGTAAGGATCTTGTTACTTTTCAATCATATGTGTCAGGTAACTGACCACACTGATCAAGTATATTATTCAATTTCAAGACATGTCATTAAAACATGTTCAATCATCAATTTATATAATTTCCAAATGGATTGAGGAAAACAAGACGTAAATTATGGAAATATACGTGAAAGGAAAATATAAAAGCGTCACATGAAATCTAATTGAAAAAGAGGGAAATTAATATTACATGCCTTTATCAAAATCACAGTGAAAGTACTTCAAACACCAATGATTTTTAAACAAAGATCTCTAATTTGATAATACAAAATTGTTATTAAATTTTTTTTTACCCACAATTATAATAACAAAACGCAAAGCCAGGTATTTACGGGTGTCGAGGTATATATATATATATATACATATATATATATATATATATATATATATATATATATATATATATATATATATATGTATGTATATATATATATATATATATATATATATATATATATATACACACACACACACATATATATATATATACACACACACACACACACACACACACACACACATATATATATATATATATATATATAATACCCGATATAAGATAACATACTACATTTAGTGTGACATAAACTATGAATCTAAATAAGAAATAAAGGGAGATCTTTGATGAATACCGCTGGGGAGTCTTGTCAATATTACCGTCTTGTTTTTGAATACCCGGAACGGTTACATCCCAACAAAAAATGTACTTGTAGTATTATATCAAGTTTAGCATAAAACATAGAAGCTAACAATGGAGAATTTACATTGATCTTATTAAAAAGATGTTGTGAAAAAAATGATATTTGTGTATTTTTCTGTCATGCTATCAAAAGTACTTAAGCATGACTGCAGCCTAAACAAATTCGACATGCTGACTCAATTGACCCGACGGAAAGTTTGAAAAATATTTTCAAGGGCTCTTAGGGGGTTCTATTTACGATGTAACTATAATGTTAAGTTAAGACCCACATTCTGCCCGTATAAATAACTTATTTCATGTTTATAACTGAGGATTCAAGTTATATGAAGTGAATAGACTGGTCCCAAATAACTGCAATTTCTCAGCTGCTCCACGGAGATCAATATGATGAATCTGTTCTGATCAGCTCAATATCCGATACGTTCCCGATACATACTGACTTAAACAAAAGTTGCCATTTAAAGGACAATGTATTTTGAGTCAAAGAAGATACAGTAATTTAATTGATTTTTGAATTAGGATTGCTAACCTTCCATCAGATAGATATTAAGGTTTTCATATATTTATTTTTCAGCCAACAAAACGTGGAGGATTACGATCAAGGTTTAGTTTAAGGCTCAGAGACCATTCTACTACATGAGTGTCAATCAGTTTAGTGTCGAAGTTTCCAAATCAGGGGCATATCAGGGATTAAGTTGATAAGAACTGATATTACAAGCCGTGGTTTACAGGAACCACTGATGGGTCCTTGTAAAACGCACGTTTTAGTGACTCAAAGAAAAAGTTTTTTTAGTGCAGTCAATGCTTCAAGCCAAAACGGAGGGTAGCATTAAGAGTAATAACAGTATCCAACGATAATAAAAGGTGGAACTTAATCTACATTCACTGATTTCAAATGCAGCCGATGTTAAAGACAGCTATGACATGTCTACTTAGTCACTTAATAGAAACCATCACTTAACCAATGTCTTTTGTTGACGTGCAGTGCTTCGGGTGATCAATTAACTAGTTGAAAATGGGATGATCAATGAATAAATCATTCATTCCAAATTTTGTTGGTCTGTGATCACAGAGAAATTCAGATTTTCAAGGAACAACCGTCACCTTTGCCAGACACAAATGGACAAATTTAGCATAAGCTAACACAGTAAACTGAACTGAAAACTGATTCGCAGGGGGGTTGCTAAACAGAAAGAAATATTTTCTTTTTGCTCATAATAATGAGCAAATGCTTAAATCGTCAGGCCTCTGACTCCATTGGTGCAGTCTATACGCACGACTCATTGATCAATAGATAGCTAGCTAGCCAGGCTCACTTGAATACTGAAGAAAACAATCATATTGACAGCTTTGCTGTCAAGTTTTTTTTCCTCTTCCTTTTCCTTTAAAGCAAAGTTAGCTGCGACGTTGTATATGCCATTGGGAGAGTAAATGGAAATTCTGACGTATTTGTTTATCAAATCCTAGCCGGGGGGTACCACTTGCGAGCAAGGAGAAAAGAATGAAAAGAACAGATTGCAAATGGCCGACGAGATAGTTACCATGAGGTCACACACTGACTGGCACTGTAACAAACATGTTCAACATATTTTGAAAAGGTGGCAATATCTAAGTCTGTCGCTGGTAATTGTGATTAACAAATACCTTAGTAAATACTATCCTTTCAATTAAAAAAAATGACGTCTCATATAGAGAAATACAAGGCATATACTTTGGGGATGATTTAATAATGTTTTGGCAATCTTTAGGTTCTTTTCTGCTGGAAATTAATTGTATAATGATTCAAGACTTGTAAAGGGTGATGATTGATTTCCACTTAAATATGATTCAACTGAACTTACCAGATGGTCATCGTATTTCCTAAAATCTTGATTTTCACTCGAATACATTCTTTTGTCTAGTTTAATTCTTTTTCTTTTTCGAAATTATAACACTATATTAATCAATTCTGTACCTTTTATCATCGGAACTAACCTGTCTAATCAGATGATATCAACAGTCCCCACTAGTTGGGAAGGTTTGAACATTTTCCCAAATGTTTGAATAATGATATAATAGACTTGATAAATGTTTCAGCAGGCTACAGAGCCGGTTCTACTGTAGTGTGCGGTGTACAGAGGTATTTGTACCATAGCATGTGGTCTACAAAATTGTACTGTAGAATTTATAATGATCATCTTATGAACAAAACGTATGTAGAAACTGAATAATAGTGTAATGATAATGACATAACGGAGCGCTTTTTGAATCAAATCCTTTTTATACACATATAGCTCATTTAACGTTATACACTTCTCATATCATTTAAGAATGCTGGGAATAAATCTTTGGCATTATTTCTTAGCACTTTCAAGCAAATTTGATGGAGGTGTGGAATATCTCTCCGGTGATACTTCTCATTCTTTTAGGGTCATTCAATCATTCACTTTTGTCTCTGGATTCACATAGTTTTCTGGATGGTTCAGTGTAATGTTTTGGTAAATCAACGGCGTTTAGATTCCCGTTTGTATGCTATTTGACGGGGTGAAAACCGTGATAAAATCATACAATAGAAACACAAGAATAAACATGGTTGAAATCTTGCTTTCAGAGTCCTGGTAAAAAAAAAACTTACGAGTGGTGATTTCCAATTTTGACACTTAGTAATGATAAGATTTGAGCAACAAAGATTTTTTCGTCCTAATCAAACCTCATCAAAACTCATATTTCCCACGAA
Organism: Thysanoteuthis rhombus; assembly: GCA_963457665.1. Lineage (NCBI taxonomy): Eukaryota > Metazoa > Mollusca > Cephalopoda > Oegopsida > Thysanoteuthidae > Thysanoteuthis > Thysanoteuthis major. The sequence goes on along the minus strand of OY735211.1, from coordinate 29,760,794 downwards.
ACTTGACAAATATCTGTACTTGCGATGAGTACGAACGATTATACCATATGTGCAAAGCTGAAAAAGCTGTTTAAAAAGTTTTAGATTACAATACTTGAAAAGAAGAAAGTATAATCTCAGACCAATTCGATATCATTGCATTATTTATTACAATATGATAAAAAAGCTGCTGTTTTGGCACTCTGTCTTCTAATAATGTCTTGGATTATTATTGATTTTATTTACTAGAATTCGTTCCATCATAAATTCAGTTGTTTTTGTTTTATTTCAACCAATTAGACCGCTGCAAGAAAATAAAGCAGATCTGAAATGATAGACTATATATATATATATATATATATATATATATATATATATATATACATATATATATACACACAAAACGTAATTATTTCCCAACATCTGCTGATGTAATTTATGTGATCTTCCTCAGAGGTGTTTTTCCCTGTTTTACACAGAATTTGATATTATGGTTCTATACGTATATTTTCTTTATCATCATTAGTTATTCACCATATAACTGTTTCGGGGAATCTTCAGCCCAAGTCTGTGTATATTTTGTCATTAAATTATTACTTACACATTATTAACTAATTATCTGAAACAGATAGCCCAAGTTCTGAACATTCAAAACAAATATTGCTTATATTGGAATTATTGATTACTGATTTTACAATAGATTTCATGGCAACTAATGCTTAACTTTGAGAGGTTTGGAAGAGATTAGGTCATCGTATTGTTACTGAATATCAATTGGAAAACTTCAAATATTTCAACTTATGTGTCGTCGCAATACTGTGAACCAGTAGAGATCCAAATATCTCTGGCCGTTGTCATTGTTAACTCATTTTGAAGCTGTGGACGACACCTAAAATATGTCCATTTGCAAAAAGAACTCATCAACCGAATGCTCTTTTGCAGATTGATAAATCTTTGATACTTTGATATCTTATTACTTCATTGTCAGCTAATCGGATAGAAGTTATTCTGAGAAGCATTTCATTGCTCTCTCTTCTGTAAAATGTTTTTCAGAAATAAGAGACGGTAAGTTCTACAAACAAAATGGAATTGTAAGACTATTACGATACCTACCTTGAATTTTATCAGTTACATTAAAGTTATAATTGGCTGTTGTACATTTTGGTGGTTATGACATAATTACTGTATCAAGCTGGTTCAAAAATCCAAATTGGATTCGAATCGATGAACATTTGCAGCAGTTCAAACATAATCCTGCATATTCCTTTAGGAATGATAATTTAGGTGCGACTGAAAAATCTAGTCGACAATGATTCTTCCTTCAAATGCTTTAACCATTAGCAAAGCCGCATCTGAACACACTCTACATCTCACTCCGGCTCAGGATCAGTCATATTCCATCATGAAATATTCGTATAAGAAGATTCTCTGGAAGAGTTTACCATCACCTGCTGCCCAGTTATCTTGAAAAATTTACGAAGCGACGTAACATAATTATTACATTGATTAAAACAAAAAATTACTTTGGACATAGGTCCATATGTTATAACACTTTTCGGTGGTCAACTTAAGCACTGATTGGTTTGACAATTTTCAGCTTCAAGGAGACTGCGTCATACATTTCCTACGGATCATCTTGTGCAGAATGTGGACTGTATACATTTTTGTCAAATATCAAACTATATTGGGTAATAAAACCCACAGTGTTGTGAGGAGAGAGAAAATTGTAAGCATGATTTCGCTGCTTAGGATTGCGCTGACGGTTGAGTAATTTGAAATTCAATGTAGTTTTACCAATAATCTATTTCTAAATGCATGTTTTTATCAGGGCATTTTAGCAGAAGAATTGCTTAGTTCCAGATTGAGTTTCACACTGAAAGCATTCTATTGAAACTTGATTAAAACGTCGGTTGCAGCGTAGGATATAACGCTGTTATCGATAACTTTGAAAAAAAAATCAATAACATACCGACTTTTGTTTAGAAAATCGAATCTTTTCTTCCCATCGCTGATATTGACACAACATTTTGGCCTTTCAGATATCAAATATTACAACTGAGGAAGACGTTGGGAGAATCGATTGTAGCGTTGTGTCAACATCAAAGATGAGAAGACAGGATTAAATTGACAGAAAAAAGAAGTTGATACTAGTCATTTAGGGTTAATAATAAGGAAAAAAATGATTGCTTTTTTGGAAAAACAACAACAACCTATCTTAACGTCAACGGAAAATCATGATATAGAGACAGTTGTCAAATATACCGAAATATCAAATCATTAAAAGAGGTAAAAATAAGAATGGTATTCCATCACCTTAAGTGTTGATCATCGTGAATGTTAGAGAAACTGATAAAATATGTTTCTAACACTCACACACACACATACATACACACACACAGAGACACACACACACACACCGACTTATTTTCTTACGTGACATAATACAATTATGACGGGGGAAGGGTGTAAAATTAATTGATTAGATATCATTGTTTTTTGCCACATTCAATTATTGTTGGACTGAACGTGAACTCCGCTTTCTCTTGTAAAATTCTCTGCCAATACCCGAAAAGTTCACGCTGTGAGAAAGTAAGATGTTATGTGGTGAGAAAGATTATGTTTATAGTTCTGAACATTTATTATATGTAATTTCTTCGGTGCATTGATTTATTGTGAATGTTCATAATAAGAAAAGAAGAAAAGAAAATTGAAATGTAGTTTTTACATTCATGTTATACACACACACACACAAACACACACACACACACACACACAAAGAAATAGGTTTTATTGATAAGACGATGGAAGAAATTGACAAAGAAACTAATGACTTTTAATTAATTCTGTTCCCCTTCTCTGAGGTCATTCTATAATGCTATTTACGTACTTTTTTCAAAAAAATATCAGCATATCATTTTGGGGATGCATTATACCAACTGTTTGAACTTACACTTTTATATAAATATTTCTCCCCATTCATCTGATAAAAAGGACCGTTTCTCAACTTGCTTTGTCACATCATTTCTCCCAGTCTCTTTTTCTCTTTCTCTCGTACCCTGTTTCTCTGTTGCCCGGAAGGGTCGCTGTTGCTACGATGCTTCACCGCTGTTTGCAGCCAAACAAATAAACATTGAAATCAACATCCATCGATGGCACTCGATTCTTTGATTTAAGTAGCAGGTCTCTTGTAACTTGTATGTGCACGAAACGATACTGAAAGATGTTCTCCGTGACGCCGTGGAACCAGTGATTTTTATACACGCAATCGTCTATTCGAAACTGTTCTTACCAAAATCGAGAAGCGTTGAGTCCCAGATGGAACAAAAACGCAACAGACTAAATGTTTGCAAACCTTCGCAACGGTGATGTGCAGACGATATCATGACAACGAACATGGTGACAAGATATAACGAATGGTGGCTGACGACATCACAACCGTGTCACGGCAAAAATCTCCAGATGAATGAAAAATCAAACAGAAGTACTCAGGAACATCACAGCCAAACCGTCAAGAGAGTAACTTTTTATTCAAAAGAAACATAAATATATATCCTCTCATTTGTAATTTGAAAGCAATAGAAATGTGAGAGAAAACGGTTGTAAACTTATGCACACGGAATCATACATACGGATTATTAGTGAAGACAAGGATGGTTTTGTGTAGCAGTCATCTTTTTTATTGCAAATGGTTAGTAAATTTTGTGCAGGGCATAAATCTCTCCGGAGAAATATCTTTGAGAATAAAAAAAAAAAGCATCTTAGGTATGCAACGACAAAAAGTTGGAATAATGTTATGGAATTTGACACGTGAATTACGCTATAAATACCCGATGGTGGAGGTTAATTTGCTTTGGAGCCATAGCATTTTCCCCTTATTTTTGATAGTATAATTTTAAGAATAACTCTAAGAAGTTTATTGTTTTTTGACTCTTGAGCGATTAAGACTTTACTGTCCCTCTTGGGATAAGGGATCGAGATGACACTGAATTAAGATGTTTTTTCTCTCTTCTCCACCTGTCTGTAAAATCAAGTGGCCATGACTGATGATTAGAGTATGTAGCTCTCTATATCTTCCTCAGCCGCGACAGTATTCTGATGCATTGACCGCTGAGTGCGACCCAAGAAATAGACATATGAAAACCAATATCTTTGACTCCTTATTTGACGTGCATGTCTGTTGCAACTCTGCGCATGCATGAATCGATACTGGTAAATTTATTTACTTATTCATTCACCTGGCAAACGATTCATCTTGTAGCATTAACATTTAAAATGTGCATAGTTTCTGCAGTTGAGTTTCTCTGATTTCACTGAAAGCTGTGGGTCGTGACACTGAAACGAACGCCTCCGTGATTCTGCTGACGAAGACAGGGCAATGTTTGTTCTTGTCCACATGTACAAGTGTGAAACACTACATTAAGCTTGACATAATGTCATATTCCGCCAGCATTTGGATATGTAAACACATACATACATTCATGCATACATATATACGCACATATACTCACACATACGCACGCACAGACATGTATTGAATCAAATATACTATATATATATATATAGTTGTTGAAGTATTCAACTACGCAGGGGTTAAATATCTAAAGAATGAAAACCATTCTAAAGCTTGGAAACTTGTAAAACAAATTTTTTGATTCACTTCGGAAGCCTAAAAGTAAGGCTGGCCTTTCTTAACTTTACCCCCACCAGCCAAGAAAAAACAAACGCAAAAAACGGGCGTCTCATTCACTTTCGACTCCATCAAGTTCATAGCAGTTTAAACCTCGTGAAAGGGGAATTATCCCTCCACTTTTGATCCCTGCAAGGGGGAAATAATTCTTTTCACTTTCGATCACTTTGAGGGGGAAGTTATCCCTTCGTTTCAAAGCCTAAAAAAAGGGAACGTTCCTCGTCACGTTTGCCCTTTTGAATAACCATAAATGAACATGTGAAATAATAATAATTAAAAATTGTCTCATCAACGCACAGCTGTTTTGTTGTATTTCATCTCTTCAGTATGGCTGTAGACTTTACCATCCAGTACCACGATGCAGGATCGAAACCTTCGCTCCAGACCCAATCTTAAAGTGATTTGTATAATCTCAAAGTCAAATGATTTAGTACTTCTCATTTATGTATATATAGATCCCTCTGTCTTTCTGTCAGTCTGTCCGTCTGTCTCTGTCTGTCCGTCTGTCTCTGTCTGTCTGTCTGTCTGTCTGTCTCTCTCTCTCTCTATATATATCTATATCTATATATATATATATATATATATATATATATATATATATATATATTCCATTCACATAAGCAACATTAAAATACTGTACTGGAAAGGTTACAAATTCAAAGACTTTTTCGGATTATTGAATTCATTGCTATTTCTGTTAGTCAAACGCTATTTCGGTTGATTAATTGTTCGGCTTTCTTCAAATGTACTATTCTTGTGAGAAGGTAGAAACCTATTTTTGGAAGAGACCAATGACGGTAAGACTCAGAAACAAATCCCGCTTATAACGTAGGGTGCAACAGATTTCTCAACCGGTCTCTTTTTTACGCTTGGCTCACCATACCCTATTACTCTCGAACAGAGAAAACAACATGAATCTGACTTATACAATTAGCTGACATGTTGATGTACGGCGGTCCTTGGTATTTTTTTTTTCTCATTCTCCAATGACGTTATTGTATGAAATACCGGCTTTTTCCGAGGGGATGGATGTGAAGTTGAAAGAAGGCTGTGAAGTAAGGCTGAATCGGAAATGAAAATTTTATTCATATTTATCAGATGACGTAAAAAAATTATTATTGATAATTCTTTGATTACTTTGTACCTTCATTCTAATTTTTGGACTTTCACTCAGGCCAGTTTCCCCTCAGCATTGCATAAACCGTGATGATCAGAAATAAAGAATAAGTCTTATGTGAGATTCAGACACCCCAAACGGGAAGTTCAGTATACGATCCACTGCCCTTCGAATTGTGTGACTGAAACTTAAGCAGAAGTAGAAAAAATAAATAAATAAATCAATAAAGGAGACGCTTAAATCAACCGACTGGCATGTTTGTTTACTTTGGGATCGTATGTTTTGGATGTTGGTACTTTTAGTTTTTAATAAATTTTTCATTAGAAGTGATTGTCACAATAAAGGATAGTCATAGAAATACACACATAATCAGCAATCCTAGTCCAAACTCCATTGAGGACATTACTGTCACAGCAAAATAGGTTTTAATGTTCTGATGTCGTGGTGGAAATGCTGAAGTAAAATTGTGATAGAATATGAAAAGTATGAAAACAAGAAACAAAAAATAATTCATTTGCGGTCATTAGAGCGTTGTTTTTCACGTACACTGCGTAAAAAAATTATTATTATGTACGTATATAAAATCCATATATATTATCTATGCCGTCATTTTCAACAGATGAATGTATACTACTTGATAACGAGGAAAGATTTTGTCCTAAAACTGTGACTTTGTATGAACAATTTTGACAGCATTTATCTACATTCAAGCCGCTAATGAAACTAGTTGTTCCCCATTGAGTTTTCAGAAGTAATCCCCATTAAAACATACAAAACAAAATTGGAACCGCATAAAAAAAGGAATATATCGTCTAAGAGTGATTTAAATATCACGCTTAAATCCAGCCTTAGTTCCGTAATCCAGGGGTAGGATATCAGCCTTCGGGTCTGATGTGAAGTTTTCAATTTTGCCTCGTGGTATTGGATGGCATTATAGAGAGTCTATAGCCGCACTGAAGAGATGTAATACATCGAAACAGCTGTCTGTGGATGACCAAAATAAATATATATATATATATATATTATTGTATCATCCACGGACAGCTGTTTTCGTTGTATTACAACTCTTCGGTGTGGCTATAGAGTATCCAGAACCTCGAGGCAGGATCGAAACCTTAACTTCAGAGGCTGTATCCTCGACATTATTGGACGGTCAGTGAGGTTGAATTTAAGCGATATGTTCATTTATCGAATGTATTCCTCATCCACATTGGGAGAGCATTATGTTGGTATTGTATATGGAGTGCATAAAAACACTGTTGTCTTTTTCCGTTTCTCTCACCTCTCTTTCTTTCTTATACTTTCGTTTTTTTTTTCTTCCAATCTCAAAATTAAATTAAAAAAGGAATACTATGACGTAGTGTGAGGTGAAAAAAAAAAAAAAACGACAGAGAAAAAAAACGATGTATTGCTTTCTTTATCCACCCTCTGTATGGTATATTTCTTTTTTTTACTAATGCTAGGGCTCGATTGGAAGAAACATAACCTGCTGTTTATCCCCTTCAATCGTTCGCTCTCTCTTCGGGTTACTTAATTCCTTACAAATGCTGTTAACCAATTTGAAAATAGTTTTTGACACGAAATCTTCCCCGATCTGAGAACTGTTGACTTTTTCTGCATACAATTATGAGTTATTTATTGTTTTGACTGATCGTTGACGAGCCCAACCCAAAATGATGTATTTTCACATTCTCTTTCGACCCATTTTTTGCTATTTCTAGTGCATTCCCGTCAACCCAAACAGTGCTGCAGTCTTGAAGACTCAATCAGGCTGTGCATCTCAGATTTTAAAAATCTTGTCTTCAAGACGGTTGTCATGGCACCAATTGCTTTATGCATGAATCTCGCCCTTGCGCTCCTGAACGTCGTCAGTGTTTAGCCATCATAATTTTAACTTTATAAACTGCCAAACAAAATATAGGTCCCTTCAGTTTTGTGGTGGTTCTTCCTGGCTATCCACTAATCCATCTGCCTCTCTATCGATCTGTATGGGTCACGTGTACAGACAGAAACAATGAAACAAGATGGCAGAAAATTTCAACATTTACTTTTATCTTGAAAATTATTTTCTCCTATTTTTGTCTTTCTTTTCAATTCCTCGACCCCTTAAAGTTTTCAGAGGTTGGTTTTATTTACAATTTATCTTCATACATATTTGGTCCTTTAGTTTGTGACCAGCAACGTTCACAATCTTTTTTTTTTGAAAGTTCGGACATTCTTTAGCGATCATCACCAAATCAAATTCGAGCGAAGTAACTTATTCATTGATCACCCTTTTACTACACCGATTAATGATTATGGATTTCCTGAAAGTAATGAAATATTCATAAAATTCGTAGAGATTCCACAAAATTTCATAATCTCACTATAACACATACGTACACATAGATGTGTGTATCGGTGTGAGTATACGTGTGCGTGTGTGCGTATGTGTGTGCAGGAGTGTGTGTCTAAGTGTATGTGAGTGATATTTTAAAAACAATTGATCAAGAATTTACTGCACGGTAACAATCTTATTTGGTAGGTGACAAACGACCTTAAATTGCGTAAAAAAATAAATAAATGAGAGTCATGCAGGTACCGAACCTGGTCGAGCTTGGGAGGACACTTTTTTTTTTTTTGCAGGCACTGCTCTTACTGCTTGAGCTAACACCACTCCCATGGCGAATCAGAAGCTTAAAACTCATTTAGATTACTCTTTCCTTGATTGACACCGAGCAATTAGTTCCTAATTCATTGTCTTTAAATTATCAGATTTTGTTTGATATGAATCGTCCATTTACTGACATTTTACTCACAGACACAAACACAGACGGACAGACAGACACATACACACACACACACACACACACATATATCTATCTATCTATCTATCTATCTATCTATCTATCTATCTATCTATCTATCTATATATATATATATATATGAACATATATGTCGTTTTTTTTCAATGTTGTTCATTATAATGATATCGAAAAAATAAGTATATCCACAATAATATAAAATATTTTCAGAACGTCAAATTAACGCAAATCTTTCCGCTATAACACAGTATTCTACGGGAGTGTTGTCTATTACAATAGTTAAGAGTTGTTTAACTATATACATTTTTTAAATAGACGATGTATTTCTGCTTTCATTCCACGTTTTTGCATCTGATAATTTACTTTTGTTTCACATACAAAATAACGTTTTTGAGATTCCACATCGTCATCAGATAACGTGAAGGTAATTTCTTGTACATGCTATCATCTTCCTGGTTAATCGAAGTTGTAACGCTCACTCATTAGAATTTTGAATGTTTAGTGACTTCTTTGTGTCAAGTCAGTTTTTGATTCTTTTGTTTTTTTAGTGGGTATTTTGTAGTTTACTTAATTTTCATTTCATTACAACCAGTAGCGTTTATAAAAAAATTTTTTAGTTGGTGTAATTTGTTTATTCTTGGAGAATATAATCTATATTTTTATCTCGAATAACTTTTTTTAATTTACTGTCTCGTTGCTTTTTTTTTTTGTGAATTGTGAATAAAAGTCGTTTAGGTGAAAATTATGCTGTTTACATTTGTTTTGTTTTTTTACCACTTATTGCGTTTATATAGGTTTTGTTTTGAAAAAATATTACGTAGTTCCTTCACTTGTATTGTCATCAGATAATATATTCTTGTAATAAAGAAATTTTGAAAGATTGTAAAGAATTTGTTGTGTATATTTTTCACTCTCTCCTCTGTCTCTTTCATACATATATCTATATACTAGTCTGTCAACATGGAAGTAAAAGATTCAAAAACGTTCAGCATTCAAAAACGTTCAGCATTCAAACATAAATGTTATTATCATTAAGATGAGGCTTTATGCGTTGTGCTGTGTTTCAATCGGCGTCTTCAGAAACTCTACATGCTTGGGCAGGTTTGCACACATTCCAGGACATACCTTGCAGTCCCGTACGCACTGACAGACAAGGCAACTGAGTCAATGAAGCTCTTTGTGTCACTGTGATCAATTAAACAGTCTGGAAGTATAGATTTCGTACAGGTTCCTTCGAAAATATATAGCATATTTTCGGCTATTGAAACCATTGTTGATTCTTTCTGGGGGGGGGATCAAATGCATACACATCTTTTGTTTTAGTAACTGATCTCTTTGGAGCTTTTTTTTTTCAAGAACAGAACATCATTTTCATATTCTTCTTTAGAGAAATAATATATTTTCCCCTTTTCAGAAAATATATGTTCTTCAATTAAATGAGGAAATCAGAATGACACAATCGTTTTCCCTTACGTTGTGCAGAAAAAAAACAAATAAATACATGTGTTTATATATATATAAATATAAATGATATTCGGTTTCAGTTAGATACTACACAGTTTGACATAAGGATACAGTGCTGGAGCACCTATTTTGTGCGTGTCTGTTCATGCATTTGCACGTATATATGTATACTTGGTGTAGTAAAAAGCGTTTTTGGCTCATCTCCATTTGTTCTGCAAAGTTATTCGCTGAGTCAATTAGACGAACATACACCATTCAGATATTGGCTGCAGTTCACTTTTGATGACTGTATTATTTATTTTGTCTTTCTCTTTTAAGCCACTAACCACTCGTCGGCTAATATGTTTTTGGGGGTTTTGTTTGTTCAGAATCTAGAGGAGACGATGGGACTGCATTATTTATTGAATATCCCATTGTTTACGATTGCATGAGGTACGGGCAGTTTTCCAGATGTCTATTCAGATTTTCAAACCGGAATCAATGGCGGAACCAGCACCATATTTTTTTTATTTTCATTCTGCTTCTTACAGTGGTCAAGATCTTGGAATGATTAAAATTGCTAAATGATAAACTGAGAAGGTCAAAACTATGTCAAACTAGCTGGAATCAACCTTATCAGATGACTTACAGCTGGTATATACATATATTAATGTATATCGATCGGCAGGTAGGTTAATTAAAGCATTATGGACACATAGTGTTTAAGCACACCGCAAGAACCCTCGAAGCATTTTGCTTTGAGACATTGGATCCATTTCCTATGCTTGTCAAATGTCTACCAAATTTGGTTGAGTTATGCTGATGTTCAAAGTGAGGATGGGAGTGCAGTAACAAACAGAGCCGGGTGTTTTATGTAATAAAGATGTTACGGCCAAATACCTTGGGACGCATTGGCTCTCGTATTGTATTTCCCGGCTGGTACGGTGCTATAAGTAGTAAGACACGCTATTATCAGATAAGTATGTTTCTGGAAATATTTGAGGATTAAATAGCTTACACTGAAAAAATACTTTGATTTGTTTCGCATAAATTAATTGGCTTTTTTTTAGATAATAATAATAATATCTGTTGTATAGATAAATAATTTTTCTTCTAGAAAATTTAATATATATTCAGTAATTTTTTTTTCAGCAAAGTAGTTTTTTTTCAAGTTGTTCCAAATAAAAAACTGTTTTTTAATGTGCCGTATTAGCAGGACCTGATCGCAAAATCTACTGTCATAACTAATTGTCACATTTTTCACTTATTATCAAATATTTTTAGTGCAAATAGTATGTCTTGTCAGTCAGGAAATACAATATTACTATTACTGAAATAATAAACATATTTGTTATGCTATGTGACTCTATACCAAATGAAAAAAACAAATTGTCCAATTTAAATAAGAGATAGAATATTTGCGCGGATTAATTATATTGAGGCCCCATTATAACATATGCTACAAGCCCAAACTTAATATGACCCTGGAGAAGCATCATTTTTGTTCTGCACTAACTGCACGGAACAAATTTAGCAGCAATGCTTTTTCGGATTCTCGCTGTATCATTTTGAATAACTTCGTATATATATATATATATATATATATATATATATATATATATATATATATATATATATATATATATATATATATATATATATATATATGTATGTATACATCACAGATGCCACGATCCCATCATTTCTGTATTAAAACGTTAAGTTCAATTAAAGGTAAAATTTGGTTAAAATCACCAATCTTAAACATTCAGTCACCCATGTAAATTGAGGGCAGTAAAGTACTATAATATACTCTCGTAATAGATCAAAAATTACTGAGTCGATCGTCTGCAAGCAATTAGCAGGAAGCCTTTGGAAATTCAGGCTCAGTAACACACGATACTTTTGCAACACCGACAACTACAACTTGGAGTCAATTTCGGAGAAGCGATTTTTCAGATTCTCAGTTCCTATGGCACGCACATGTCAAATTGCTTTACTTTACCATTCTGTTTCAAAAGTGAACGGTCCCCAATCGGTCTTCCAATATATCATTTACAACTGTGACAAGACACCGTGTTCTTTCTTCAACTTTCAGCTTCACATATCCATTTTGGAAATTTAAAAACCGTTGATAAACTGGAATAATATCTTCATTCCATTATCATTATTTTTTTTACTTCTATTTACAGAATTAGAAACCATCAACCATGTCTGTCAACATGGATCAACGAGGATTTTTTCAATTTTTAATCGATTCTAGTTGGCTGACTGGCTGGCTACTTATCTGTCAATCTATGTATGTTTTAAGCGTACAGCCTGCACCAATAGAGCTTGAAAGATGTTAAACATTTACTCTTTATTTTGTCTAGGAAAACGTTTTGTTTTGCTCGCTTTACCCGAAAGATTTTTCGTGGGGGTTACATTTATAATGTAAATTTATACTAAATTGGCTTCTTAGTTTGTGTCCAGCAATGCTCGTGCTTGTTTTTATCTTTAGAATGCTAACTTTTCAGTGATTAGCATACAAACTGTCCACACAATCATTATACCAGACTTGGACAAATAAAACAGATTTACAACACGTTTTAAAAGATTGAATTCTTCACCAAGATCATTCAAATCGGTCAGTCACATTCATTTCTATGGAATAAATTGAATCTGGGAGGCCCATTTGGTAGCCATCTCGAACAATTGCTATTTTTGATTTCCAAATGGCTAACTCGGCACATTTAATGGAAAACAAACTCATTAAATTCAGTACTTGTTTTGTAATCTGCACAATTCTCCTCAAAAAATGATAATATCTTCTACACTATAAGGAAAATTGAGGATTCCCGTTCGTTGAAATTCATGTTCTTGGTCACTTTTCTGAACGACGTGTGTGCAATGCCTGATTAACAATGAAAAAAAATAAGCAGTGAATGCTACAGGCCTTAGAAAGCTGTTTTAGTGATTTTTCCACTTGCTGCAGAAAATTTATGATTTTATTATGAGAGTAAAATTGATATGGACGGATACAGCTTAGTAGAAAATCCAAAACGTACTTACATTTATGTGTGCAATACATCGAGCGGGTTTCAGCTGACAATAATCAATCTTAATAAAAATATTGATACTAACTTGTTTTGTGGAAGTTTGGGTTTCATTATGCAAGCAAACTACGCACGACATGAATATCACAGATATATAAGGCATGGAAACATATGGTTGATGAAGCTAATATCCCATATACCTGGATATATTAACAATTCAATACTTTACTAGTTAATATTGGCTCCTCAATATTCTAGAACCTTCATCAGTTTTCTATCCATTGATCTCTTTACTGCATTAGTTTAGCATTACCTGCAACAGTCTTTCTTTCTTCCCAGAGATTTTGGTTGTGACATTCAACACTCAAAAAGACGCCTTGTACATGTGCAAATAATAATTCTAGGGAATTATCTTGATCCATCGACAAACCAAGAGACATGAATTCGTAAAATGTTTTCTTGGAGAAGTAAGATTTTTTAACAAAGTCACTCAATATTTTTTGAAGCATAAGAGATTCCGTGATAAAAATAGCATTTAGTCCTGGTCTCCCACGTGGGTAGCCTGAGGTATTATTTTTTCCGAGCACCATTAGCAATAAATACAGCCATTCTGGATGCTTCAACCGGAGAGTTGAATAGTTCGTCATATCACAGAGGATATTAGTCAACCCAGAGTCAAATCCCGTCAAGGAAAGTTGCAACGGTAGGCTGTTCGTTGGGGAATCGCATTTCTTTATGGCTTTGATCAAAATCAATTGCACTGCTGCTGATGCAAAAACCGATAACTAATATTTGATCAGCATGTGGTTTATGAAAAGGCTAATAAATCAAATAATCGTGACTCAAATTGATCCTCGCCATGGACAACAGCTCTGGTTGAAGAATTCTGGATATTGCTTACTCTTACCGTCCTTTTACTCCCGATTTCCTTATCTTTATCAACATGCACACACACACACACACACACACATACACAAACATACACAGACACTATAAAGCATATATATATATATATATATATATATATATATATATATATATATATATATATATATATATATATATATATACTAGCATCATATGTGGTTTAAATAAAGAGAGTATATCTATATCTATATCCATCTATCTATCTATCTATCTATCTATCTATCTATCTCTCTCTCTGTCTCTATACATATATATATATATATATATATATATATATATATATATATATATATATATATATATATATATTTATATTGTGAAAACTAATTAGATTAGGAAAAGAAATCTCGATACGGTATTTCGATGTCTAATACATCTCTTCAGGAGAATGGATTGTCCTGTCCTAGATTTGGTTCCATTGAAAAACACTCTTCTTAGCTCGAATGAAATCAGTATAATGTTTCCCTCGAGTTT
>OY735211.1:29648828-29743828 GCA_963457665.1 Thysanoteuthis rhombus | reverse complement strand
TATTGAGTATATATATATATATATATATATATATATATATATATATATATATATATATATATATATATATATATATTTATTTATTTATTCATTTATATATGATAGTATTATGGATGTTAAGTGAACTGACGGAACGCAGATGAAAATGACGATTGAAAACTGAAGTGAAAAACTCAAGAGATAGATTTAACATCACAAATATTTTATCAATCCGTGGGCGGAGTTTGATGCATCCCGATGGGGGCCAGACATCCTTTTTAGAGAAAAAAACAACAACAAGAAACGATAGCATCCCAGTGAATCATATGCTTTGTACATTTCGATACCGAAGAGGACGATGTGAATATTTCTGTTCTTGGTCTTCAGTAGGAGTTGGTGGGGAGGTATTCATATCAGTTTAATCGAGGGTGAAATTCGGTTTGAAAAGAGATGGGTCTACGGGAGGCGTGTTTCCTGTCCCCGTAGGTGTTCGACTTGTCTTCGACAAGAAAGTCAGTGATTGGCTAGAATTTTCTTATTTTATTTCAAGATGGAGTCTTCCAATTAATGGATAGGTGTTGGCAAATGCAAAACAGGGTGGAAGTAGGTGTGTTTTCATTAAGCCTTTTTGGTTGGTGGTGGGTGGGACTTCTTTCACTTCCCTTGAAGGGTTGGTGTATTTGTACGAGTATTGTTTTTCGAAATGACCGTCTGTTCCTTGCCAGTGCCTCGTATGTTGGTATTGTTTTTGTTGTCATGTATCATATGTATGTAATTTTGTTTCAAAATCAAAGTATTTAGGGGGTTTGTAATCCGAAAGTGCCCAAACTTCTGAGTTATTGTATTATACTTGGATATAAGGGTGGCTTCGACGTATCTGCGTGTCAAGGAGTTGTGAAATCCCTTGATGAGATAGGCTTGGTAAATTTCAAAGCTGTGGTTGTGTATGTTCATGTGTTCAACCTGGGCATTTGTCCTCTCATCAAGTTTAAGGGCTCTCTTGTGTTTATATTGTCTTTTTTTAGATATGAACATTAGGGAGTATTGAATGAAAACTAAACATCGAAAAGCAATTTAAAAAACCAGAAACCTTTTGATCTGATCAGTCAATCAGGAATGTGCATAAATACGTTAAAAGGAACCTGTTGAAATATATCGAATACTTTTTTCTCTAATTGTATGATCTTTTTCCAGTTTGACTGGAAAGTTTTAAGTGCTAGTCGGTTTGTAAATCATTATTTGGTGAGGAATACGCATCTTGGCTTGAATGTGTATTCCTAGATGTTCCGTCTTATCACTGATGGTTAACATTATATAAGACATCCTATGCTCCAGTGTTTGATATACATGTATCTTTCATACATGTAATCAATAGTTTAGTCAAATTACCTCTCCTAGAGAATCGGATAATTTCATGTCACGATGCACAATTTGAGGTTGGCTGTGCAAGCGATACAAAATTAATCACGAGAAAAAGGCCCATTCAAAAAAGAAATCAAATAAGATTTGATTTAGGGAAAAAATAAAACACTGATTATCCAATGTAAAATCATATACCATACTTACATAGGTTTTTCCATGTTTCATAATGGTGCATTGTTATAGGAGTCCTAGCTAAGTGTACTACGATGAAACATGATCCGTGTATATTTAATATATTCATGTAATGTAGTTTATGTCTACTTATTACGAGAGATCTAACCATATATATATATATATATATATATATATATATATATATATATATATATATATATATATATTGTGTCATCCACAGACAGCTGTTTCGTTTCGTATTATCAGTGTGGCTATAGACTATCCATTATCCCATCCAGTACCACGAGGTAGGATCGAAAGCTTCGATTCAGACCTAGAGGCTGGCATACTACATCTACCCCACAGAACTGGACGATAAGTGAAGTCCAATTTAAGCGATATATTTATTCATGCATATATTCCCCATCCACCTGAATGCTCTATTCCAACATTGGAAGAGTATTGAATAAGCTTATAATGAACAAGTTACCTCACTCAAAGAGTGTTCAACCCTGAATGAAGGAGCATTAGAGAGAAAAGTCACTGGTACATTGGTATTAATTGATTTTTATAGTTTTTAAGCAGTTTCACAATTAGAGCAGCCTCGGGGGATTTTCATGAAGAAAATTATGTCATTTTCAAACGTTCATTTCGATAAATGTTGTTAAGACCGATTAAATGTTGAATGAGAGAATGTTTAGCTCACATGAAACTACAGCAATCTTTTTAGAATTATGAATTTTGAAACGCCCTGCAGCTTTACTGATTCACGGTAAAAAAAAATTGAAGTTTCTAGATGTCATGTAAATACGTTCCTATATCTGCCTTTCATATCATTTGTATACTTTTTAAGTTCTTAAAATAAACGTCCCAGAAGTTTAAAACGCTATGTCTTAATTCATACTGTTGAAATATTAATATTCTCATGAGATTCTAGAGTTGGCGTGATGTTATCAGATCATATTTTTTCTCATTTTTCCAATGTCAGTATATCTTGCATCTATGTCACGGTTTCTCCCTCTTTCTCTCTCTTTCTATATATATATATATATATATATATATATATATGTGTGTGTGTGTGTGTGTGTGTGTGTGTGTGTGTGTGCGTGTGTGTGTGTATGTGTGTATGTGTCAGTGAACGGCAGTATTGCTATTTATTCTTAAACGAGTATGTATATATATATATATATATATATATATATATATATATATATATATATGTAACAACACTTATCACGTTCATCACTCAATAAGTCCAGGTTCTAATATTGTATTAATATTTTTTTCTTCAGGTTTCATGTAGTTCAATCAATAAATAAATATAATAATATAAAATATCTACATCAGAAAACAGCACACACACTCATACACACATACGTGAAGATCTGAGATGGTGTATTACATTTCAAAAGAATCTCATTATCATAAATATAAGGCTTATAAGGTTCGTTAAATTTTGCTGTGTTCAATCAACATGTTCAGAAGCACTTTTGAAATGCAGAAAATGCTCTATCAAATACACATATCCAGATTGAGAATGTCTGTGTTGGTTATTGCTAGAGAAGAAACTAAGGAGTATTAGTGACCCTGGGTATGGAGTTTAGATGGTCATCGATAGGCATTATCCGCGGACAGTGCTTTATTCTTTATCAGTCAGTATATGTTCGTTTGCGCGCGTAAAAAGTGATTAGTATGTTTGGCCCTCTCTGTGTGTGTGTTTTGGTCTTTGCATTAACGTGCGCGCATATGTGAGCGCATGTGTGCTTGCTTCCTCCTTAAAACGGATATACAAGTTCACCGGTCGTTCACATACGCTTACATACACACAAAAGAAAGAAGAAAACACGCATAGCCAAACAGACTAACCATGGACACACACTCACACTCAATCTGAAACACACCCAGTAACCATTAACCAAAACAAAACCGTGAATTCAGTCCGTAGTGTCGCTTGGGACCTTTGTAACCTTTCGAAGAGACACACACATTCTCACCCGTATCTATCTATCTAATTATCTTTCTCTCTCTCTCTCTCTCTCTCTCTCTCTCTCTCTATATATATATATATATATATATATATATATATATATATATATATATATATATGGGAGAGTTTGTTGTGTACAGATTAGATTAACCACTAATCCTACCAACAACAACACCTGGAGTATATATAACAAACAGTTTTGTTTATCGCTATCACTTTCCCCCTGAAAAAGCTAGGATGAACATATAAACAAAAAATATATCAGTCTCACACGGTCAAATAAATTATAATCAATACCAATGCACCGATAATCTTTCTCTCTCCCCACCCTCTCTCTCTCTCTCTCTCTCTCTCTCGATGAGGTTTATCCAACTTAATGATGAATTTAATGGACACTTTTTTGACGAGAGAAACACATAACGAAAATACGATCTGTTCACAGACATTTGCATTTGAATATTACCTATTGAATTATATATATATATATATATATATATATATATATATATATATATATATATATATATATATATATATATATATATAAAGAGAGAGAGAAAATGTATGAGTATCGGTGTGCAAATTCGACAATAGGTATATCAACTGTTTTAGAAGTACTACTGACTGGTTCGTATTAATTGGAGAATGTGTTGTTCACTTCTTTTTTTGTAAATAATACTCGCATACTACAAACAGTAAAAAAAAAATTTTTTATCAGTATTAGGGAATAGGACAGACTAAAGGGAATGGTGGATTCATGCCTTCTTCTAGACTATAAAATGAGCAGTCCTAGCTAAGATTCCCAAACTCTGTCGATTTTTTTTTGAGATGATGTCAGTTCACGTTATCTAACAACAGCAGTCACTACAACCCCAAAACAGAGAGAGAGAGAAATAGAATTAGAGAGAGAGAGAGAGAGAGAGAGAGAGAGAGAGAGAGAGAGAGAGATTGGCGGAGAAAAACGACTGACCGAGAAAAACGAATGAAATATATATAGAGACAGGCGTGTATCGTATTTTCTTCATTAAAAAACTCTTGACATTTACATATTTTACACGTTATTACTTACATGACTTGTTTTCGCTCTGTTCTTTTTTAAGCCAGTATCAAAAGATGAGACTGATTATTAACTTGACCAAAAGTATTAGTGCATTATGAACACAAACTGCCTCGGTTGGAATTTGAACTCAGTTTGCCGATTCAATTTTTCGTATTGTTTACTCCTTGGTCTCCTAGGCCCCTCTTATGAAGAGAAAATAAACTGAAAATCTGGAAACAATTTGTTATTTTGAAGTATTTTCCCTGCCTAACGCCAAGTAACATCTACAGCTTTACTTAAATCTAGCACCGTTCCTCCCTTTTATTGGTTTTCCTTGCGCTCTACCACCGTCAGTGACTATGGTTTGCTCTTAGTAATGACCAATCCCACATGGCTCTCTCATTAGGCTTAATAGTCACTCGCTAATAACAATCGCGAATGGTTAGCACTGATTGCAAACCATGAAACGAACTTGAGTCAAGCCGACTCCCAAAGTGGGGTGGCCGAAGCGGGTCACTATCTCTGCACATGCTTTAGTTATAAATTAACTGAAACCTCCCTCTTGTTTTGTTCAGGTCGGCTGCTCCTCCAAGTAGTTGGCTGGGACCCATCACACTGCTTTGTATAATAATTGTGCCCGCGCGACAGAGACCATGTCATGAAGAAATTGAGAGCTGCTCATGCAAAATATAGCCACCCGAACTAAGAGATCAGTCACTTCAAGTGTAGCAGGGCTCTTTATTGCCTATTACTGTGCTCTGTTCGTGTCGAATTAGTATAATCAATCGTATTGATCTGATAGTTGCAAGTTATGAAAGGGATCTTACGGCTAGATTGTGGTGGATACACTATATTCTCGTACGATCACATAAGTTGAGCAAATTACTCAATACCCATATGGGTGACCAACTGAGTACAGCAGGAGCAGCCAGCAGCTGGAAAGTGGGACCTAACTGAACTGTTGACCCTCAAACTGAAATCCATGCAATGCACATATGGGAGAATAATGTTCAGCATAATGAGGAGAAATCAGAAGATGGCGCAGGTATTTTTGTTCCAAAGAAACACAGGAGTCAGAGGTATTATAGACACAATTTTAGAATCAAATCAAATCAGTCTCACCATGTTGTAAAAATATCTGACAAGAGCTTGACACAACAACTAACATGAAAGATTCCCAGAGATCATATGCGGAGATGTTCCCGGCAAAATATGAGATTAGAAGAGAGAATAAGCTCCTGTCAATAATATGGAAGTCTGGAAAATCTTTGAGATGATCTATGTCCAACGACATAATTTAAAACCGATAATTCAGAATAACTGTATTTGTCTCATCGATGAAGTGAGAAGAACCCTTCACTCAACATATTGAAAATTTGTCTTCTCCAAAAACTGACACTTCCCAGAACGAGACGGAGGTCTTATTGATCGAAATTTTAAAAAGATTCTTTTGAAAAACAAAACAAAACTTATTTTATTCAGTAAACTACTTATTTGTAAAATTTTTGCCCGACAGCTGAGCTGTTTGCGTATGCTAAAGGACACCAAACGTAGAAATATGGTTAACCTATCAGTTCCACAAGTCATTGATCGTCAGTTTATCTGGATTGGCGGTCCATTATTGCAGTCATATTTTGTTGAGTTTTGAAGTGAAGATACGTAAATATCTTAGGGGCAAAAGTAGCAACACATCTCTCCTTTTATCATTGCGATAATTGTTACTCATCGTTAACATCTAAACAATCTGGATTTCAATGTTGATTTTAAAGCTATAAAGTCGCAACTACTAAAAAAAATGCTTCAAAACCATTTTTTTTCATTAAATTCTACGTTCACACAATTTTTCTAACTGCAGAGCTAAACAAAGATCAGTAAGTCTATATACAATTGAAGAAATCTGTGTATTTGTATGTGTAAGAGAGAAAAAGAGATAGAGAAGGATATATATATATATATATATATATATATATATATATATATATATATATATATATATATATATATATATATATATAGATAGATAGATAGATAGATAGATAGAGAGAGAGTGCTCTGCAAATATCAAGGACTTCCTGCATAATTTCTTTAATCCATCTGCGTTGACTTCTACTGTTCACCGTTTAGACTTATAATAACCCTTCAATGCTTTATTTTTTTCCATTCCTGCTGGCCAATTGTTGATTGTAGGGTTACAATCACAATGCATCATGCTGCTCGGGGCTTACCTTCAGCCAAACCCTTGATTTAGCTCGGCTGATTTACGGGAATCTTTTAGCTCCAACTGCACGACTGATTACCCATAGCTGGGTTTTTGAGAGAGGGAGATTCATGTGTTTCCAAAGGGTTTTTCCACCAAGGCAATACAAATGGATTCGGTTAGAAATCGAACTTTATTTGTCAATTCCATTTTCCGAGCCAGTAACCGTTACGTCACTCTGCACTCTTTTTACATTCAAAGAATATGCTTTTGTTCGTTCGTTTGTTTGTTCGTTTGTCAACAGAATGTATCCAACAGTTCTCAATGAATTTCAGTGACATTTTGTAAAAGGATGGGCCATGTGCTTAGAATAAATAGCTTAGATATCAAGTTACATTCAATAATGTTTTTCGACTGTTAAGATTATGAGACGAATTTTTTGATCATCAAAGTCACTTATCGTAAGGGAAATTATCGTGTATTGATTTGAATCAAGGTAAAAAAGCATTTTCTTGATAAATAACCATCACAAACTTTTGTCACGGCATAATCTGGCATCCATAACCTGATTAATCAGGTTTTGAGCAGAATTGGCACTGATGGAGGTATGGGCTCTCTTTTTTGGGGGGTTTTCTTTTTTGGGAAATGAGAACCAATTTGCTGGGAAGACAGTTAAATGTCGGTGCGACTGATGAAAGACGAGGAAAACATCTGAGAAAAAGATACGATCAATATGAAAAACCTTTGGAAGTTAAGAAAAAAGCCGTAAGGATTTTGCTACAGGGAAATGAAATTGCCTCTCGGCAGACATAAGAACATATAAAAGAAATAGATATTTAAAAAAAGAAGAAAAGAAGACATTCCTTCAACAGACATTACACAGAGACGTAGAGATCCGATAAGAAAATTTGAACGGTGCCGACTGTTTGAGCTTTTGTGACCTAATCGGTAAGGCATTATCTTGGGAAGACAAGCTTCCGAAGATTAGAGATTAGATTCTAATTCTAGTCGGACGTTTGTTCTTTCCATCTAATCTAAACTTCTTACTCAACGATCGTAGAATGACAACCTGAGAGTTGCAATAAAATGCAACAGAAATGCGATCAGTCACAAATTGATGATAAGAATCGGCCTGGTTAGCCTCTCAACAGAAACAATCCCGTGACGAATGTCTTTCGGCAGCATGCCGTGCTCAGTAAGGTCAATTAAGAAATTAATAAACAGAGTGATCAATGAATGAGTTCCTTTTCTCATCCTAATCGCCAAAAAGGGTTAACTATCACCACAAAAAAGCAAATAAAAGGTGCTAATTTTGCATAAACTGAAAAAAGAAAACATCCACTGAAAACCTATTGGGGCTGTTTTACAAAAGGAATGAAGTCTTTTTCCCAAGAAATAAGAGAGGTAACTGCAACTTTTCATACCTCTGGCTCAAATAATGCAGTCTGTACGCGTGATACATACTTAGCCAAACACCAAACTAACTTGAAAGCCGAAGAAAGTTGTATTCTGGCGACAGTTTTGATTTACAGTTTCTGATATAGCTTTTAGTTATCCATTCAGTAAATGTATTGCTCCGTCATTTACTGGAATATTATAAGAGGAACTAATTCAGTATTTTTTAAGTCTTGAAAGAGATCAGCCGACTATTTCATCAATGATAGTGTTTTACAGCAGGTCCAAAAACTAAATTGAACATTGAAAAGTTATGCCATCATCGGCATTCTTTCATCGTCGGTCGTTAGACATAGACCTTTCCCAGGATTCGTCAGACGTCTTTATCATGGGCGTCACGGAGCCAATATTTTCAGAACCTTTCCAATTCGTTTTGCTATAATCTGCTGCCTTCGGTTCTGCATTTAATCACTGGGAATCCATCTGTAAGTCGTGATGTCAATCAGTTGGCAGCCATTCTTGCAACATGATCAGCCCATTGCCATGTGAGTTTCCTAGTTGTCTGTATTACGTTTCAGGCATGTTTCCTTAATGTAAAGCGCTGTCTTTGGATCTCTCCCTGTTGATGTTGAGCACGATTCTCTCATGCACACGTTGCATGGTACTTAGTTTGCAGGTCAGTCTCTTGGTTAAGTTTCATGTTTCAGCTCAATAGGTGACTATCGGCATGTATTGATTGTATACTCTTCCTCAGGTCTAATGGGATTTTTTTGGTTCCCAGAGGTTGAGCTCGCTCTACCGAAAGTTTGCCATCCTAGAGCGATTTTTAGCTTAAAGTCATCTTCTTCAGAGGATTCCATGGAAATTTTTTGTCCTAGGGTAGATGTATTGGTCACCTTTTTCATTTTAGTTTTTTCGATTTTGATCGTTGTACGATTATTCCTAATACTATACATGGCTTTTGTTTTGCTGACGTTCATGCAAAGGCCAATTTTTTGGCTCTCTTCTTTCAGTTTGTTTAACATTAGTTGGAGGTCATGGAGGTTCTTGACAAAAAAGACTATGTCATTTACAAATCTGAGGTCGGTTCGGTATTCGCTGTCTATTCAGATTCTTTCGTTTTCCCAATCTATGTTTCCGAAAAACATCTCCAGGCAGGCTATAAAAAGTTTGGATGAGCTGGAAACACCTTGTCTTAAATTTTTTTTCCCAGCTGAAAGGGCTTTGATTCCTTATGTTGCCTGATAAAGGAGCTGCTGTGACGGTATATATATTGCAATAGTCTGACAAATACGGGGCCAACACCTTGTAGAGTGATAACATCAATGACTTTGGGAATTTCCACTGAGTACATTTCTTGAATTCTATAAATACTACTGCAAGTGGTATTCCATATGCTGCTGCTTTGTGTTTTAGTTGATTCATCGAATGGAAATGGTTCATGGTTGAGTAGCCTCTAATAAAACCACCTTATTTCCGTGGTTGGGTCTTCGTCTAGTGTCTTGGTAATTTGGTTAGTGATAACTTTGGTAATAAATTTGTTGATGCACTTTAGTTGTCTCATTGGTCCGTAGCAGTTGAGGTCTTTTGGGTTTCTTATTTATGTAACAGCATTATGATTGCAGTATCCCTATCTTCTGGGACCTCTCTTTGTTTTAATCATACGTTGAATAGAATGGCTAGCTTCCTAGTGATGACCAAATTAACTTTTTTGAGTAAGCCGATGCTGATATTATCTGGTCCAGGGTCCTTTCATTTTTATATTTGATTGATTGCTCGTTTCACTTCTGGGAAGTCTTCAAACTGATTGTTTATATCTTGTAAATCCTGTTCGCTGTTTTGTATCCCTTTTTTGAAAGCGCACAGTTTTTTTGGTTCGTTTGACGTCCTGGTCTCTGTCTGTTATTGGGTCTCTATTTTATTCGGGTACAGTAATACTTGTTACCCTTCGGTACTGAGTTTTGTTAATAGCTTTGAAGTCCCGACCTTTCTCCTAACTCTCCCAAAACACCAGCCCTTAGATGCAAACGCCAAGAAAAAATGGAGACGTAGCAATAAGTCTTCCAAAGATAAAACCAAGTGACAAAGCCTTATAATCGAAAGAGTACGTACAAAATCTTGAATATTTGATCAACCTCAAAGCTGTTTACGTATGTTGAAACTTTTAGAATATATCAGAAGATTTTTACATACACTGTGACGTTTAGTTATTTTAGTCGTCAATTGTTTTATGAGTGAAAAAGGTTGATACCAGGAGGAAAGACCAGTAAGTTGCCAGTAGCAAAATGGAGATGGTTTAAGGGGATTTGAAAAGAAGGAAGAAATGAAGGAGAACGGAAAAAAAGACGAACAAAGAAAAATAAACATTGGAAGAAGATAAGCCATTCGTAAAGAGACAAAAACGAATGAATGAACCGAAAGTAAATGTCTGCCAGGGAAATAATAGATGCAGTACACCAACACACCAATTAACGTCGTGGTTAGATTTCTGAAAACAATAAATGTAAATTAAACAACGTTAAGTGAAACCGATTTAACCTTAGACACAATCATATATATGAGGGGAAATTTGATTTATTGTACACTAAGAAATTTGTGACCAACCTAACTAAATTCGAGTCAGAAAAATTACCTAATTCGCAATTCCACTTACAGTATTTTATATAATCGTATATTTGTAGCTATTTCCTCCAATTACATTATAACGAAGCGACGTTGATTTAAACGACGTCAGTGGGGGAGCTGCTGTACATCAGGGTGGGAATCGAGCCGACACAGAAGTAACAAGAGGCGTGGCACAGAAGGAACGGGTGCAACACGCAATTATATGAACATACCGTCTTCCGGTGTGCAACGGACTGTGACTGTTGCGAAATGCCGGGCATCTCATCAGGGCTATTAACCCTGGAAGCGAGCCAACATTGTCCCATGGTTGCCTGCCCCTTCTGGTTGGACGAACTCCATGACGTGCTTCTGAGGTCACATGACTGCTTCTCGAACGAGCCTTAATTGGTAATAATATCTTTTATTATTTCCCAATTTATCCACAAAATATATTCCGTTTATTTTTTTTGTTATATTATCCTATCGATTTCTTTACTGTAACTATTTTTATCCACGGGCTAGCGTAAATGTTATACTAGTCATAAAGTCAACAAAAAATACTGTTTCCAAATTATTCGACCATAGTGAATCAACAATTTTTATAATTAGCATGTCCTAAGAGAAAGAAAATATGGGCCTTGAGAATTACTACGTTTTATTTTTACGTTTCAAAGTATGGGAACAATATTCGAACTTGGATGTTGAAATAATTTCGGTCGGCTTGATGTTCAATTATTAAGCCATAGAAAATACTCTAAATGGAATTATCAGATCAATGAATATATCTGTGGTATGCATGAAGACTTGGACTTCTTGATAACGTACTTTCAAACACAACTGTGGATCTTAACGAGGAACTAAAACATTGTAGAAATACTTGACCCTATCTGGGAGCTTTGAGAACTGTAGAACTTAAAGGCTATGATCGTTAGCACACGTGGAATTCGGTTTTAAGTGATAGAGTTGCACGTATCATTAGAAAAGCATTTGGGGTTGGTGGAAATAATCCTGTAACATAGTTATCATGGTCCAGTTCTTCATATATTTCATCAGTAATGCTACGAATAAAAATATCAATTTCAACGATACTAAAATTAAGATCAGGGTTTTAAAGAGACTCACCAGCAGAACATTAACAGTCAGTTGTTATATACATCCAAATCCCAGGGAACCAAGACAAACCGAAGAAGAATCGTTTTCAAATAAATCAAGTAGAGCCCTTAAGCCGGCTGCAGCTTCAACCACTCACACTTACAGTCCACGTACTGATTACCTTTTACTTGACATGTATCCAAAGTGGCGTGACTCACTCTTACCTATTGTGATGAAGTGGTTGGTGTTTTTATTAGAAAGGTTAGGGGTTTAGAGAAAATAGGGCAAAGATGATAGACTATTGAAGGGCTCCATCAGAATCAGTGTATTAACATCCCATGGCCTATATTTGAACCCCCTAGCCCTCTTCAAACCAGCACCAACCACCCTATCAGGAAACTTTCGATTTCTTTCT
Organism: Thysanoteuthis rhombus; assembly: GCA_963457665.1. Taxonomy (NCBI): domain Eukaryota; kingdom Metazoa; phylum Mollusca; class Cephalopoda; order Oegopsida; family Thysanoteuthidae; genus Thysanoteuthis; species Thysanoteuthis major. The sequence goes on along the minus strand of OY735211.1, from coordinate 29,731,584 downwards.
TTAGACATTTTTCCAAGCATACACTCAGAAAGAATCATCAATTGAAAATGTAACCCCTTTTCGTTGAACCTCACTCCCATCAGACCCATTCCTTGATAAACAGTGATGAAACTCCCACTTTTGTATCCATTCCTACAACACTACACTATCTTTTACCCGATCTATTATCTTGCTACTTTTGTGTAGTTTCACTAACAATTTTTTTTTTGCTCCAATGACCTGAAGAAGCCCGATTTTCCTCAGCAAAACGTAGGCAATTACATTCAATGCAGAATTTAGAAGTACAATTTAGTCTTAAGTCTTTTTTTTCCACATCATCAGCATTCAACGATATGTGTACACATACACACACACATACACACACACACACACACACATACACACACACATACACACACACACACACACACACACACACACACACACACATATATATATATATATATATATATATATCGTGAAATAATGGATTCGCTACTCAAAAATGTTTTTGTTTCAAACCTTTTAGGGCTTCTCCTGGCGAATGATTCTATTCATTTGGTTATTTGATCCGAACAATATTGGTGTGTCTATTTTTCAGACTGGAAAACCTTTGTCTTATTCTATTTAAGTTGTTGATCTCTGCTTGTATCACATTTTCCATAAGGCAAGTGGATTCTTGGCAAGTTGTAATAAATCATTTATAATATTTAGGACACTTTTTTGTCGGTGTATTGTTAATTTATCAGCTTTTAGTGGTATTTTCTGTTTCATGATGTGCATTTTCATACTTGTATCTGCTCCCCTTTCTTAGGATTCTCTTTTGAACTTAGTTGTTCATGTTTACATCTCTTGATATTCTTGGCGGGTTCACATTTTTAAACCTAAGATGATTATGAGGAGATGATTAGTGCCTGGTTAAAGGGGCTAGGTATATAACAATACTAACAATAATGTTAATGATAATTCTGCTAATAGTAGTACCGAGAACATTATGATACCTACCGTGGTTGATTTTTGTATACCCGTATATTGAGCCTCAAAATATGTTTTCCAACAGAATTTTTGAGCGGTACCAACATTTCACTGCTACCTCATTTTTTTTATTCAGTAAGACTGCTTTTTCAGTGAAAGTGAAAATCTGTTATTTTCCACTTAGGCATAAGTAGCATAGAGATTCGATGTTCTGGTATGTGTTAGTTTGTTTTGATATTTTCCATTTTGGTGTTAGTGTTATATTGCTCTCTCTTAGGTTTCACTGATGTGTGGATGGTAATGTATTGTTTCTGTGTTCTCGATTAATATTCTTGGTTGTTTATCATACAATGTTTCGGCGGTTGCACTCTACAGCCTTCATCAGATATCATCTGGTAGGTGGACATGGACACATAGCATAGTGGTTACAGCATCAGACAAAGTACTGGAAAGTAATCTGATGGTTCTAGGTTCGATCCTAGTGTGAGACAATATAACAATACTACTAATGCTAAGAGGGGAGTGCAGTCAATATACCCTCGTCCGATAAAAAAGGGTTCGGTTCGTTACTTCCCCACACCTACCAGATGATACCTGATGAAGGCTGTAGAGTGCAACGGCCGAAACGTTGTATGAAAAACAACCAAAATGAGGATGGTCCGAATATTAATAGAAATAATAATAATACCTCATCTCAAAAATTCAGAGATATATTGCTTTTGTATTTATCATTTTTGAAAGATGACATATGTTTGGCTAATCTTAATCTAAAGAGTTTCTTTTTATATTATATATATATATATATATATATATATATATATATATATATATATATATATATATATATCTTATCTGAAGGTTTTTCTTGGGTTGACAGTTTAGCTTGGTATGCAATATTCGATTTGAGATACTTATTTTGCAAAAAAAACAAAAAAAACCTGTTCTATTTGTGCAAGTGCAGTCTGGTTCATCTATATTTTTTCAATAGTATTATCATTCCTTATTATTTCAGAGCTATTTTTTCACAATTCTTTGGATGCAACCCAAACAAGTATAAGAAATTTTGATTTTGTCTGCGTTGAACATTTTAGACAATTGGTTGCCAGGGGGGTGCTACTAGTTTGAGGAAGATTCTCACTACGTTGGTTCTTACCTGAAAATTGAATGGCGGTGTATATCTCTTGATTTTTCTATCACTACTTTTTAGTCGTTATTGCATTGTGGTTCACTCTTAAATTTCACTTTTAAATAGTATTTGAAAGTAGTCTCAATATAACCGCTGTCCTTTACGGCCTCAGGGTATTTTTTCTAACATTATCAAATATTATTTCATTTGGAGTATTGTATTAGCCAAGTTTCAATTAATTTAGCAATTTTTCCTATGATTTTATCTGGTTGATTAAATTTTTTGTTAATATGTATATACATATAATTTCATAATTTTCTTTCCTATGTGGTTTGTGAGTGCTATAATTTAGATTAAAAGTAAATAAAAATTGTAGAAGCCTTAATTTAAACTTTGAAATTTAATGTTTCCGTTCCTTTGATAATTTATTCTTTGAATTTTATTGCATTCCTGCGCACAATCCGATATCTCGACTGAATCAAGACTTCCCATTGAAACATCAAAGCCGTAATGTTGAATTTTTTAGTCCATTGATCCTTATCATAGAGCATTACTGTCAGACGACAGTGTTTGATTCTTTCTATTTCATGTCAATGTTGGTGTGGATCTTTGGGGATTCAATGGCCTCTCCGATGATCATTCTGGACAAGGTAGGTGAGAAGTTCATTATATCGAACTGTGCAAATCCACAGGTGTTTTTCAGCTTGATGTTGCTAAACCAGGTTATGGCATCATATATAACTATCCATTGGTTTAGTTGTAGTATTGTTTGATGTTGTAATTTATGTTTCCTAGTATATTCTTTCTATTTTACTCATATGTAGATTTAGTGGGATTGATTAGTTCATCATATGGATTGATTCATCATATCTATCTATCTATCTATCTATCTATCTATATATATATATATATATACATATATATATATATGTTTGCATGTGCATGTATATATGTGCATGATTATTTGTGCATGAAAGTCAGTGTATACGTGTGTGACTATGAAGCTTGAGGAAATATGTCACGATTGTGTGAACAAATAAGACAGTCGTTGGATAGTTGTCTGCCCAAGAGCTTTCACTGATTTGATTTTTCATCATCCATCGTGCCAGTGATTTTCAAGATATCTTCTACGCTATCTATTTGAATGTATTGCACTCGCCCCCGCAAACTGTTTTTTCTATTATTTATAGTGCAGTGCAGTGACTTGAATAATCAGGTCTTCAGAGCTTTGCAAAACCATTACATGTCAGGATATTTGATGGGCATATTTCTTAAAGGAATTAAAAACTCAGAAGATAACCAATCAATGAAAGTGGACAGCTAGATCGATTTCTTGGCCTAATAATTGGAAATATCGAAGCAACTGGACCTTACAATATAGTGGTTTATTTTATCATTGGCAAGTGGAGGCTTTCAGTAGATGAATAGCAATGTTTTCACTTAATGTATATGTCGAATACATGAGCTTGTTCTTAACTGTGTTGTCAAACCAATGAAAATCTATCAGACCGAATAAGGTTCCCCAAAATATCTATTCAGGCATTCCTGGGACTGTCGGGAGTAGATTTGAATAAAACCAGTAGGAGTTCTGGATTTCATTTCTGAACATCCCCAGAGTGAAGGTTGAATATGGGAAAGTGCTTCTTCAATTCTAAACATCAGATACTGGTTTGGATAGAGTTTGAATATAATGAGCATAATGAGAAAAAAAGAACAACTTGAACTTAGTTGATGTGACAACTTCGTTTCAGTCGATTATCTTACGATAATTTATTCTCGAATGGAAAAAAATGTGTTTCTATTTAGAACCGTTTACGGTTTTGATCCAAGTTGGTGCATTGACAAAATGTGAATAAACAAACAATTTCATTTGAAATACACGATTTGGCTTCTCTTAAAACGAGTGGGGGAGTACATCAGGTAACACTTCAGGATCAAAATGACAAGGATTTGTCTGATGAATCATGATTGAATCATGACACTACTTCATTTCACCCTTGGAACAAAACTTGTTGCAAGTTTTCGGAAATGATCAAAATAACAGCCGATTTTCAAAGAAGCTAAAATCTTCATAACTTGCATTATTTGATGAGCTCACACCTTGACATTTACACAACAAGACTATGTCTGAGCAATTAATTATGATTCAATTTGCAGACAGATCGTTCATGTAAAATTCTACAGACCGAGTTAATTAGAAAAAGGACGTCACCAGATTACAATTCATTACCTGTCACAGACAAAACTATTAAGTTTAATTACTTGTTTTATGTTCATTTTTAGTCTAAAACTAAATTTTATGAAGTGATATAATCAAAAACTAACAAACAAAACAAACAGACTTGCCGACAATAATTAAAGATTAAATGTTTCCATATACTTGTGCTTGTAAAGGGATGGTCAGAAGAATAATAGCAAATGAAAGAACTTTTTAAAATTTCTATCACAAACATATTCAAAATTAAACTAATGAATTTGGACTGTTCAATGTTTGAAATAATTCATGATTTAAAATGCTATTAAATTGATGGAAGCAACATTTTCTGCACAATGTTAGGGGGAAGCTTAAAATGTTTTGATGTCCTCCCAACCCCAGATTACTTTTTACACTTTCCTCACTTCAAAATTGTGGACTTCAGCATTCGCTGGGTACTCCATAAAAAGCTGTAAAGTTGTTTAAATATCTTTAAAAAAATTAAGAAAAACTGTTTTTTTGCATGAAATTACGGAAATGAACATCGGTCAGCATTTAAACGCTTCCCTTTCTTTTCTTGCTCCACACAAAGCAAACACATTTTGAACAAGAGAATCACTGGTCCTGGAAAATAATATCTTTTTGATTATAATGGGGAATCAAAAATGAATAAAAAACATTATGGGGTTCAGGACAACCTTCAACATTTCAACCTTGATGGAATCGATTGATGCAGACGCTTTCTTCACCTGTTGAGAATACGTTATTACCAACAGGTGGAACATTTACGGTGTAACTCTGCAGCAAGTATTAGACTCGTTCTAATGAAGCTTAGGAACATAAAGTATTTTTCTTCATATTACACATTTATTCTGTTAACCGTTTTGTGAATTTGAAAGAAAAGTCTAAAACAGTCTTCATTGAATCAAAGCAAGACATTTTTTTAATGATTAAATAAACAATTCCAATGAAAGATTGCATGTCTTATAAAGTTAGGTGAAAGCATTACTAGGTGTATAACGCTATTCTTAACTTATATAAACGAATAGTTTTGTCGGGATTACATTGGAAACTTTTTCTTAGTGCGAATAAATCATTACAGAATGGCAATATCTCAACACTAGATTTTACACAACAGTCGCACAAATGATTTCCAATTCTCATCCAAGGAAATGATTTCAAAGAATAACATCTCAATACTGTTAACATCTCGAGTGTTTAGTTAAGTGCTCCGCTGTTTGGCACGATCGAGGGAAATACTGATTGGCATTGCGTTGCACCTTGAGATGGATCATTTTCATAAATCACTGTTTCAAAAGATTCATGAAATGTGTCCACACAATAAATGACGAGCGTAGTGTCAGTAGAATTCATTGATATACACATTTTAAAGCTGGTTTCAATTTCGATTTATTGTGACAAATATGAAATGCCCTTTAATTTCATCTTATTAATCAACTAAAATAGTTCCTGTCCAGAATGACGGGATTATTTACGTATGGATGGCCATTTCTGCCAAGGATCATATTAACTGTGCACTCTGCCTGGGATCAAAATATAACTCAACAGCACTTTTGTCAAATATATAAATGTTGATTTAGTGCATATAAAGGCACGATGCAAGGAATATACTTTTGTAGATTTCAATTTCCAATCTCCGGACTACTGGCTTTATATATAAAAATATATGCCTAGATCGAAAAAGAAGTTTCTTCAATTCAATTCTTTCAATTTTTCTTCTTTTTCAGCCCATGGCCAACAATTTCTGACAATTGCAAGGAAATTGATCCAGATCTTTTGAAGGTATGGCGTGGGTTGAGAGACCCGACTGAATACATTTACCCCTTCTATTGAATAAACACAACAGAAGAAGACCAGTAGAATAAGAACAACTCAGTCCCATACTTTCTTATCGCCATTTTCATGAGTGAGCTTCAAACTTCAGTAACCAGGCATCTTTGAATAATAACTTTCGCCCGATGTTCGATATCAGAGAATCCATCAGCCGATCAGTTATTATTGAATTACGTCGGTCGAGATCTCCGTTTAAAAACGACACGATTCTTGTGAATTAGATTTCTCCTTGATGCAACCTTGCACCCCTCCAGTCTCTGGTCGTGAAGAGATGTCCTCATCAGATAAGACATCGGTTTGACGGGAACAGCGAAACGCTGAGCAACTCATTCGTCTACCTCCGGCGGTGCGTCTCCAATGCCCAACACCGACACCAAAGCCACTGATCGTCTTCTTGATAGACCCGAGCAAGAAATTAAAGTCCGCAGCGAAGGAATGTGTCGGTTTGAAGATACGTTTGTATATCATCTATCTTTCAACTCTTCATTTGCATAATTGCTATGTAGACTGGATGGACTGATATTGAACGCCTGTCAAATTTTGGATGTGAGACACGCATCAAATAGCTGACATTCATTTATCTCATCAATCCTAGAGCTAGAAACCACTTAGTCTAATTTGGAAGATCTGCTTCTCCCATCTCCGCTGGTATAATAATCAAGATTAAAAGTCTCATAGATAAATATTGATAATCAAAATTGGGTCATATCATTTATATCATCTATAACTAATGAACAGTGCGATTTTCCTCAACATGTTTATCTGTATCCATGAACTCTTCAACTTAAATGTAACAATTCTGATACACATATCTCCGGTCAGCCATTTGGAAGAATGGGCTCTTCCTCTGAAACAAATTCAGTTTTTTCCTGCTAATAAACTTGTCTCATAGAATATATATATATATATATATATATATATATATATATATATATATATATATATATATATATATATATATATATATATATATATATATATGTATATATATATATATATATATATATATATATATATATATATATATATATATATTACGGTTTCGCGTGAATCAACTAATTTTATGATAAAATGCAAACCGTAAAAAAGGTGAAAAAAACTTAGGACGGGAAGAAAGTTTTCAATTTGCATCTGACGATATTATACTCTGAATAAAACTATGTGGATTTTATTCCCAGGGGAAAAAAAGTAAAAATGATAGAAAAAAGATGATATGATTTCAGGATACATAAAAAACAAACTCACCATCATCAATGTATGATATTCAGGTTAACCGTAAAAAGAACTTTGAAGGTTTTCTTTCGAAATGACAAATAAGAGGAAAGTCTTTCACTGGGAATAACCAAAAAGAAAGTAATCTTGAAAATCTTTATCCTGATTAACTCAAACGAAGGATTTCCTGAATAACAATCAGGAAACTCATTTTAGACATTTTTCATTCGAAATATCTTGCAAGAAACAAGTTCGAGACATTTTCTCGTGGATTAACTCACTAGAAATAAGCCTCAGCGTAATTGAATAGTTTTGCTTTTTAGCTTTTCCGTGACTAATTTAGTGTCTTTCATTTTTCTCATAAATAACAACAATGCCTTGGTGTTTTGCACAGTTTGCAGAAATTAATGAATTGATTGCGTGGAAGGATAAAATTCAAATCTCCAATAGTCTGATCAGAAAAATGAAACAATGTAAAATGTATAATAATGAATAAATATTTATACCTTTGGCTTTAACGATTTTGGAACAACGTGTTATTAGAATATCAGAAATGAATGGAAACTGTTGTTTGTCGATCGAAGCTAAAATAAATAAGACGTATAACTTATAAGCAGCTTTCTACATGCGATGCAGGGATTAAGACAGAACAGCCAACATGCAATGACGAGGATTGAATTAGAAAAAAACGAAGGAACTAGAGGAGCACCCAGTGGTTGCATAATTCTGTTAATGCCATGCGCAAATTGAGAACTCGATTGAAATAAAATACTAAAAATCAATGAAGACAATTTAAAATGTACGAATATTTAGAGTTTTGAATTTAGTTTATTTTTTTTATATAGTCGGCCTGAACATCAGCAAAAAAAGATCATGTGTAACAGTAACGTAAGAAATGAGAACACGAAGATCAAAGTAGACTGCTAAATCAAATTAAGACAGCGAGTGTCCATGAAATCCTAAAGAGAAGAAAAAATCAAGCCGAGAATCTCACTTGGATGGCAAACCCTCGGCAGAGTAAGCCCACTCTTTAAAAACAAGATCAAATTAATCCTTAAAAAAAAAGGGTATACAACCAATGTATCCTACTAATAATCACATATGGAGCTGAAATATGAAACCTGACCACGAGACGGACCTGCAAACTGAGAACCATGCGACGTACACATGTTAGAATTATGTTCGACCTCACATGGGAAGACCACATGACAGCATAATTCATCCAATAAAAAAAACAAGAGTCCACGACATCTTAGAATCTATTTAAAAATACAAATGGCAATGGGCTGGCCCTGTCGAAAGAATGGCAGACAAACAATGAACATCACAACTCACTGCATTGATCCCCGTAGATCATACACGAAACTGTGACCGACAAAAAGAAAGATGGCACGAAAAGCTAGATGTATGCAGAAAGTACTGGATCTGCAATGCTCATGATGCAGATGAAAGTCTCTGTCCTGAATGATGTAAACATTATAAACAATTCTGATCTTTCTCAATTGGCAATACATTTGCCAACTGAGATATTAAGGTTATAGTTAGTAATGACAGGATAAATAAGATTTTCACACAGGGGGTTTGTTTGATGGCAGAGATAGTTGTGTATTTTTTGCAGATACATTGGATTGTTATTCAAATCCAGAAAAATGAATAATGCCTTTTTTTAAGGCAGCCAAGTCTACCCCACTTCGAAGTTTGAAATACCATAATCTCCATGCTTAAACCTCATTACTCCATTTGGCCTCAGGTCCAAGTTAGTTAACTAAATACAGATATCTTTTTCTTAACGCCGTTTCGCTTTCACAGGAAAAAAAAAAATATTGCACATTTCCCCTTGCTCTCTGAAAAACATAGCAAGGAGAAACAATTACCATTATATCATGGAGAATTTTCGAGCTTTCCACAGCACCCAAAATTTTCTTCAATCTAACTGTGAAAGGTCGATGTCCTACGTCTGCTGAGACTGACGTGGAAGGCTCGATATATGATAGCATACCTGACTTCTTAGCCTCAAGCATTTTTCCATATGCAGTTATTTGTAGGCAATCAAAACAGCCTGCAAACCTGCCTTAAACCTACGCACCCTTTCGAAAGCATATTTGCAGGTTTCTGCAATCATCGTTGCACTCTCAATTTTAGCAAAATTTTATCTTTCGCTTCTGGGAACACTACTAATTTGTTCCATATGGAATAATGGTAATTGTTCCATCGCTTCACGTCATTTTTTGGCATTTAAAATGCCTTACTCCTGGGTAGCAGAACAAACATATATAGCCACGTACGTGTCTTTAATATATCAACTGATAATCTCAATGATTCGCTCAATATTGTCATTATCCTTTTTGTTGTTTTCCCGATTGTATAATGTCACGACTTTTTTTGAATTTTCAATCATACGCAGGTTCATCCATAAACATGAAAAAAACATTTATTTTGCACAAAACGTATTTATTCAGCACGATCGCCTGCCTCTGGTAATGGGGAACATGAATGGCTTAGACCAAACATAATTCTGTGGAAATTTCCGATAGAAATCCAACTAGCACCTACGTGCCAGGATACAGGTCCAACCTCTAGATCACGGCTCCTCTCGTCCACACTTAGTCCAAAGACGGAACTTGGGACTTCAGGTTTACTACATAAAAAAAGCATCAATTACAAATGCTATCTATCTATCTATCAATCTATCTATCTATCTGCAATCAATATTCATGGATTTGGAAAAGAGCTTTCAAAACTTAATTATAATTGGATATCTTCTTTTAAGGTTTGATTTTTTTTTATATTGCTCACACAAAGTTCGTCATGGAAAAGAGAGAGGAATACTTCCATGTACTCACGGTTGGTTTGGGTCCGTTTGAATATCGAGTTTGTCGATAGAAAGGTAGAGGAAAGGGGATGAGAGGTCAAACAGAGCACGAAAATTTTTTTATTTCAAGTTGTCTGGTTCGAATAAAAGGGACTTTCCTTTCAAATTCCTCTGATCATCTTTAACAGCGTGCTTATGGAGATGCACCCATCCATCTTAACGCGCCAGGGCTCAGAGGGATAAACCGATGTCCTGAAATATTGTCCATTCATTTTTTTCCCCTTTTTGTCAGTATTTTGTTTTGTTTCTTCCCTTTTTTCTCTTCTGTTCTTCCTACCTACGTACAGACGCACTTAGCCATCTATAGACAATTTCACGGACCATCTATCTTTTTTCCGATTACTTTGAGTGTACGGATATGTCTACCTTCATCATACATACGCACTGATAGATTTCTATCTGATTTTAACTTTATCTCTCAAACAGAGGGAAATACTGTAAGATGATAACCATGTATATCCATTTATCAAGCTTTGCAAGAACTACGCAATGTTGAAGTATGGGAATACCCAATGATAACTGAACTTATTACACGCACAAATTATTCAGCAAAGCAAAGACTCTGTATGTATATATATATATATATATATATATATATATATATATATATATATATATATATATATATACATATGTATGAAGATTATTAGGAGGTAGCAATGCATTACTAAAACATATAATGTTAAAAATAAGAAATGTTGATTTTTTCGGTTGATTTTTAGTTTTCATTCAAACTTTTCATCCATGTCATCGAATTTTATAAAGAGGTTCCAACGTTGTTGATTTGAGATCTTTCGATCACCATCGGTCATTATCAAGATCCTATGATAGTATTATTTGAAGTATAATATGTTCTATTTCTCATTACAACTTTATATCTATATTTCATGGTTTGGTTCTGTGAGAATAAAAAAAGCCTTTTCTTGATCTGAAAAACGATCTTGGTGTGAACTATTTTGGGGAACGGGTTTCCTGAAAAAGAAAAATAAACTGGGGCTGGATGCTGCATTTAGTCCTCTAGGTAAGAGCATTTACCTTAACAGGAGGCTGATTAATGGAGGGAAACCTGGACTGCATGTGCAATGTATTGTTGGGAAAACAAAATCCTATCTTAATCTTTCCAGCTGGACCGAGCTTGTCTTGCGTTTCCGTCTTCTGTTGTTGAAATCTATACGACGCAATCACATTTAATGTTCAATTCCAACTGATGTGTCAAGAATTAAATCAGATTTTAATGAGAGAAAGTCTCGGTTTTCATAGATCTCTTCCGGTCATGTCGTCCATATCACCATATATGCAACCATCAGCAGTGTGAGAAACATCATCCGTCTCACCCCAGGTTACGGGGGCGATATATTGTCACACTTATACAAGGCATCCAGTGTTATCTTCAAATAGGGGTCGAAGCGAGCTTTCTTCCCATTGATGTATTTTCTAGAGCGGGTTGACCTTGCCAGAGTAGAAGCAAGTTTGATTAATGCCTGACGAAACGCATTGGAACTGCATTTCTCCCCTGGGTCTTCGACGGCTCTCGACTCTGGGGGCGATGTGGAGATTTCGGAATGTGCTACCCCTAACCTTCCTTTTCCACGCTAGCTCATCTATTAGGATGCAAACCGGGAATGTTAACTTTCAAGCATGTTAGTGACTTGCAAAGTGTGGTATCCTCAAGACACCATTGCACTGGCGTTGGATGCAGACCCCTCTGTGAACCATTGGCCTGCCTCCCTTCCAAAGGAGTGATATGACGGTGCCAACAACTGCTCTGCAAAGGGAGGAAGTACAGGTTGACAGTAAAGGATCAAAAGGAGAATGTAAGTTCGGCAAACCTTGGATCTGCCCTTCAAGGATTATTTCCTTCGATGCCAAATCTTGGTCAACGCTTCAACCATTGCATGCACCTCCGATTAATTCTTCTCCTGCTGGAAATCTAGACCAAACCACACTTTAATATGCGGATGGGTCCTCTTGTCTGACTGAAAACTCCCTGCAGAGTTGTGGACCCTCTCCTGGCGCCAAAACACAGGCTGTCTGAGTTGGTGCAGGTGTTATTGGCCATCGTCACTTGTATGTATTGTGCAAGCGCCTTCAGCACTACCTCTATACCCTAAAATAGGATACGAGAATGGTTACATCATTGGCGTAGGAAGATACCCTCAAAGGCTTATACCATGTCCAAACAGACTTATCGCCCTAATCCCTTAGCCAGCGAATGAGGGTCTCCAACGCTCGGGCATGAAGTAATGGCAACAAAGGACAACCCTGTCCGATCAAGTGCTTCCCATTTACCTGCAACACAGCTCTGGGAGATCAGTACGAGTGGCTGACTGCGAAACTCTGATTTGAATTCGGTGGTCTACAGCACAGTCACCAAGCATTGGTAGTCCACTCTGCCGAACGCTTCAGTATGATCTAAATTAATCAGTGCAGCATCGGTGACATTTTTAAATCCCTGTAAGGCCGTGCAAACCGCATTCAAATCATTTTGGACTGATCATTCCTTCTCGGCAAAATTCTACCCCTGTCCGACCAATTCTTCAATGACAATCAGGGAACGATCCGACTGGATATTGGCCAAAATGAGCTTTTAGTCATCTGCACCCCCTTTCCATCAGTGTCCTTATTCTTTAGCAGTATGATGGATCCCTTTTTCACCTACCCTGGGGTTGGTTTCTGGTCGAAGCAGTGTTTTAACATCGCTGTCAAGAGAAGTACAAATGTGTACAACTAAAATTCATAAGGCAGGCCGTCCAGCCCGACGACTTGTGTTGAACAACCTTCTTAAGCGCGGCTTGGATTTCTCACGCCGTAACCTGCCCTCGCAGACATGACGCAGAAAAATTAGGCTAATTAGCTGCAACACTCCTGCTCGCATAGTCCGAGCTGCTTAGTGTAGCTATCCTGGAGATGATGCCGGAGCCCTTCGACTGAAGGATGTGACTGTCCAGGATCTTAACACAACGATTATATCGATCAGGCAATCGGCGCATGTCTTCGTTACGCATTTTTAAAAGTTTCGCAACTTCGTTGAATACTCTTCCCGACCCAACTCTAACCACCTGCACTTGGTAGCACTCACTAGCTTGCTATTTAGATGGTCAAAGAGTCCCCCTGCCAACACCTGGTCATGATTATTTTATAGTAAGGCTGTCGTCTCAACCTCATCAAGGGCAAGTTGTTTGCTGGTTGGTGGTTGCATCTCACTGTGAACGTTGGAACATTATGTTTGAAATCAAACATTGTCAGTGGCTGCCCTGTTCGTTCGCGTTGAATTGAACAACTCAGCTGTTCATGGAGGTCCTTTCTCCCCAGTAGGGAGGCATTGAACTTATACTAAGGAGCTAGATTAGGCTTATCATCTAACCTCATCCTAGTCATCACCGGTTCATGATCCGAATGCCGTAAACAGAGGAACTTTGGACAAGTTAAGCAATGTAAATAAACTCTTTCATATAACGCACTGTTGTGGTAAATTTTGTCCTGTCTATGAAGTGCACTCTGGGTCTATGTTCCCATTTCCTGCCATGAGTTTTCCACACGATTTGTGTTCAGCGGAGTGACCGATCAGATTACGTCCACGCCACGCCTATCCGGTAACTCACCGCACACTTTTATCTTTCTTTGGATCCAGGATGGAATTTTGGTTTTAACAAGTGATGCATGAATGGAATTAGCTATTTTTTAAAATCCAACAATGCATAAATTCGTTTGAATATCTAACTGAAAATAACGCAACGCGCTGACGTTGTCATTTGCGTGCGTGGACGCTACAAGCACTTGAGAACAGCCGTGCCGATGTCAAGAGAAAACCTATTGATAATAACTTGTTTTGCTTTAACCAGAGGAGTGTCACTATATGTATATATATAATTGGAAGGTGAAAAAAGGGTACATTTTTTATCATCATAGAGACTTGTTCTGATGCATTTTGATGTTTGCCAACCACTTTTTTAGAGAATTGTATGCATTTTTTTATTTCTCTAATCTCAAACATTTTAACAGCATATATATATATATATATATATATATATATATATGTGTGTGTGTGTGTGTGTGTGTGTGTGTGTGATCAAAAAACAACTATTTCGTTGTATTACAACTCTTCAGTGTGGCTATAGACTATCCATTATCCCACCAAGTACCACGAGGCAGGATCGGAACCTCTGCTTCAGACCCAGAGGCTGGCATCTTACCTCTGCCCTATGTGTGTGTATGTGTGTGTGTGTGTATGTGTGTGTGCGTGTGTGTGCACGCGTGTGTGCAAGAGAGAGAGAGAGAGCTGGCCTGCATGTGTGTGTGTGTGTGTGTGTATGCCTCTGTGTATGTCGCTGTGTGCATATGAGTATGGGTGTATGTTGGTACTCATGTGTACATACAAAGACTGTTTTCAAAATTATTCACACTGTACATGCTGACATTTTGATGCAATCTTTGAACAAATAGGTTTCAAAAGCTACACTAACTATAGACATATCTATCCTATGGATATAATTACTTTGGAGAGCGACCTGTTAAGCAAAGCGAATAATCAAATTAAGAGATTCCGACGCTAACCAAGCCACCAGAGAAAGTAATCATCTTCTGAATTCGCATAGGGGACCCCTTGCTGTCTCTACTGTATTAACGTTGGTAAGTGGAACGGCGTTAGGGAAACGCCAATATTGTGCGTGACACTGGGCGGATGGATCATCGGTCAGTAATTACGGGCAATCAGCAGGAGGGGTACCGAAATCAGAATTACTTACAAATGTTATATGCAGACTATGATTATGTATAGAAAGTACAGTGGAGCGGAAAGGATCGTTCAGACTGACAACTTGAAGATCAAGCAGCGGAAGAGTTGGAATATTTCCAGGTTTAAGAAATTATCTCGCATCATATCATTGAGATCTTGCCCCTGTGTTGCTTTAAAAATTGGATTAGTTGAATTGATTTCTCAGTTCATATTTTGGGCGGGTAGGATTGGAAATTCAGCCCAACGATGAGGTTTTAGTGGGGACCTATTTTTTTTTTAAAATCAAGAATATTTTTTTTCTGTAGCATCAAAAATTTTATATATCGCATAGCCTCGGCACGATGCACATCTGTACATGTTGTGAAAACCGTCTATGTGTGGGTCTCACTGTGAAAACTAACTAAAAATGGGAGCAACCCAGACGAATGTTTGCATACATATTATGTAGAATGTTTTGAAATAAAGATAGTAGAAGGGGTTTTTCTTGCAATGTATGCATAGTACCCATGTGGAACCTCACCCTCCAATCATATCTGCTTATTTTATAAAACTATACGTAATTCTTGAAGTGGCTTGAATTCGAGGGGACGCCCCCCTTTTAAGTGACCAAGGGTGAAGAAATACGTTTTACTCACTTTTTCATCACTTAAGGTGTCAAAACTAAAGATGCACTTTAACTCATTCTAACGAGACGAAAATACGGGGAGGTTCCCCCTTTCAAGGGCTTAAGTTAAAAAAGAAATTTTTATCAAGGAGTCAAAAGTGCCGGGAGACTTTCCTCTTTGAATGTAAAAAGTGAAAACTCTTCCCTCTAAGGATTCGAAGGTGAAGGGTGTTTTTTTCTCATCTTTCAGGGTTCAAAAGTTTAGGGAGAATTTTCTCCTTAGGGGGGTCAGAATTGAGGGCAAGATTTTCTCCCATCTGATATCGAAAGTCGACAGTATACTTAAACCATTTCCTTTAATAGTCTAAATATGAAAGGAACCTTTTCCCACCACCAAGGGGTCAAAACTGTATGGAAACTCCAAACCCTATTACGAGGTCTTACATGAACGGGTGTGAAGGGAGACTTTTCCGACTTTAACGGGTCAAAAGTTAAGGGACCTCTGTTTTGGAGGTCAAAGAGAGATTGTCTTCCCTTTAACGGATCAATACTGACGGGGTACTTTATTGAGTTGAAATAAACAGAGATTTCTTCAAGTATAAGGAACTCCCACCTTTGAAAGGTCAAAAGAGAAACTTGTCCTTCATTTAATGAGTCAATAATAATGAGAACCTCTCCTCTTCAAGGGGGTGAAGGGAAGGTGAATCTTTCCCATCGTTCAATATATCAAAAGTGAACATATACTTTTTTTCACTTTTAAGGAGTCAGGAATTAAATGAATTTTTCCAAAATTAAGGGCCAAAAGTATAGGGAAAGATGAATGTATAAATTTATAAGGTATGAATAGTACTAAAACTTCTGAAATGAAAAACACCTGAGACAGTTTATTAAATGGACATATTTTTTTTCACTTTATATCCTATTAGCATACGAGATTTGTCAAAAACCCGTACTTTGTGTCATAAATCATTTTATCTATATATAAAAGGCATAAAACACCGAAAAAAAAGGGAAAATATTCTCATTTGCAAACTTCTAGACAGTAAAAACACTATCAATAAATAGAGCTAGATCTTTTGATTTACGATTTAAAGTGGCATACATGATTAGGAAAATATACCATTGCGCAGTACACAGTGAGATAGCCTTGCAATTTGTGGCTCATGAATTTCTTTCACTCCATGTGCTCGGTTTGCCTGACTTTGTGCAAAAGATATCGTAATTCCTGACATATACAGCCTATGAAAAATACAATCGCTTATCACTCAATACCAGGGGTCCCAAGTCTTTGGCCTCAGACTGGCAAAGGGTCACAAAGCATATGCCACCAGGCTGCGAGGAAACAATATGATTAGGAGACGGGGTACGATATAAGACAGCTTCACCTTCCTTCATTACCAAATTCGTTACATAAACCCTTGTACGAACGGAGGGGAAGATATTCGCCACTTGTAAGTGATTAATAGCTTACTTGCCTTCTAAATTCTGATCTTGGTTGACACCCCATTTAGTAAGCCCTCAACGATATTATCAATATCAAACTGGTCCGTTGTTGGAGGCTTCAGCTCTACAGAACCCTATGTATAGGATTTCATCCATCTCTTGTTGTTTAATAAATGTATGCCACATTAAAAGATCACGAGACCGGCTATTTATCTGTCTCAATATTATTTACGAGTCTGGCATGTTTCTACTTATCTATTCATCTATCAAAGAGAACTGGTTACAGAGCGTGAAAATCACACAAATAATGAGTTCAATCCTCATATGTGTGCTTGCACCATACTAATCTAAACTCAATCTCTCTCTCTCTCTCTCTCTCTCTCTCTATATATATATATATATATATATATATATATAATGACTTTGTCATCAACAGACAGCTGTTTCGTTGTATTACAACTCTTCAGTGTGGCTATTGACTATCCAACATCCATTACCACGAGGTAAAATCAAAACCTTTGTTTCAGGCTTAGGGGTAGACATTTTACCCTTGCCTTATATATATATATATATATATATATATATATATATATATATATATATATATATATATATATATATATATATATATATGATTCGATCTTTTGTTTAGGACAAATGATACACACCAATAATAATGATAATAATAATAATAATAATGATGATAATAATAATAATAATGAACATAATAATGATAATGATAATAATAAACAAAAATCAGCAGCAGCCTTTAACGTCTGTCATTGGACATAAACCTTCCCTAAGATCCTTCACACTTATCTATCATGGGAATTGCAGAGGTAGTACTCTCTGAATTTTTCTAGTACGTCATGCCATTTTACTTCCTGTCTCTTATAATATCTGGAGATTTATGCTTCAAATCGTGGTAACCAGTTATCTGAAATTCTTGCAACATATTCAGCTCATTGCCGTTTGAGTTTTCTAAAGGTTTTCTTGGACTCCTGTGCTATCTTTTGATCTCTAAATGGCATTCCTTTTCTTTATTTCGTATTTGGAGGTCCTATGGTCGATGATTGAGGAGTTATTTTCCTGAAACCAGCTTAGTTCACATCTAGCGTTTTGGTGACTTTGTTGGTGATCATTTTGGTAAAGAGTTTGTATATGCAATCGTGTAGACTTATTGGCATATAGTTGCTGAGGGCTTTAGGGTTCTTCTCCATATATAACAGCACTATGATTGCAGTGCTCTAATCCTCTGTTTGTTTGAGGCGTGAATTGAAAGAATGGCTAGTTTTCTAGTGATGTTTCAGCTTTTTGAGAAGGGCGATGTTGATATTATTGGATCAGTTGGTTTTTCTTTTCTTTGTTCGTATTTGGTGGTACCTTTTTCAGAATTTAGTTTTGAAATACTACTACTACTACTGATAATAATAATAATAATAATAATAATAATAATAATAATAATAATAATAATAATAATAATAATAATAATAATAGCCACCAGTATCAAATAATCACTATAAAGGGAGGTATCATTCCCCATCACTTATACATGTACTGTTTTGATGTTCTATATTTTAGCAAAAACAAATTCCAGAAATCTTCATCCGTTATCGTAAACACTGTAATTGAGGTAATCCTTGCTAACACGTCGTTTTTACAGTGAACTACATTTGCCGCATACTTGATAAAACTCAAAATGACCAGCTATCGTCTGGGAAGAAAACATGTTCCCATCTCATTAGTTTTACTGTTATTAAACTTCTGAAACCCTGACGAACTGACCGAGCTCGGTTGTTTTTGGAAAATCTTGATTAATTCTTGATATTCATCAAATGTTGAACGCTATATGCTTCTATTATCAATATCTTCTGAGGTATAAACAAGGTCTGTGATCAAAATATTCGATAAGAGAGGCTCTGTTCTGTCGTGATGACCGATACATAATCGACTACTCCTCGGTTATAATAATGTTAGTAATATTAATTCAAAAAGGAGTGAAATGCTTCAATCTGTAGGTTTGAATTGTGCATGGTAATTATTAGAGCACTTATATCAGTCCTGATGAGTCTTTTTAAGAGACTGGAAGACCTAGCTATCCGCAGGAGAATCGCAATCTAAAATACTAAATTACTGAAGACATGTAGTATAATAAAAAACGTGACTGAGTATTTAGGGGACCAGCTATTTTTCAATATATTGTGGAGGTCACCCATGACTACTGGTGTTAAAACGTATTGAGGCAGATCACCAGTCTACAAATAGATATAAGATGCACTAAAAGACACTAATAACAAGACTCGAACACAAATCAGATTATGGGACCCATACAAGATAAAACAGAAAAGACTATTCGCCACAGTGAATTTAATAACTGAAATTGACCAAGAAAACAGGACTAAAGAGATTAAACGGTTGACTACGTGATACACAGAGAACAACACGTTCAAAAACAACTATGGAAGATTTTACGAGGACATGAATAGAAAAATAACGCAAAGATGAAACATTACTCTTCAGGAAAAACAAACAAATTTCGGAACATAATAAAAGGATGTCAATGGGAACCCAAAGTGTCAGACTTATTTGCGAACATTAAAAAGGTATTGAAGAGGGAGAAAAAGCAAAAACAAATTGAATTCATCCACTCTAATAAATATCATCATCATCATCATCATCATTGGTCTTTTAATATTCTTTGTTGGACATAGACCTTCTCCAGTATTTGCCACACATCTCTATCGTGGGTGTCACAAACACAGTACTTTCCGAATTTGTTCAATTTGTCTCTCTATCTGATATTCTGCCGGCCTTGGTTGCGCATGTGATCTTTGAGGGTCCATGTTGTGAGTCGTGATGTCAATCAGTTGTCTGCCATTCTAACAATATGACCAAACTATTTGCCATTTGCGTTTTCTAACAGATTCTATGGTGTCTTGGCCCCCTGTTTCCTCGAGGGCATGGAAGAGAGCGGATTGAAAACACCACATTCGAACGATATCAATGGGAATCGTTGCAAGACACTCACTATACTGTACGATAAACTCATTTGTCAATTTCAGAACCGTCAGAAAGCAGAATTCCCAGAAAGACACCGACAAAAGATATCCAGGCGGGCAACAACAAAGCGATCAGGTGCATAAAATGTGGGAAATTATGATTGTGCAAATAGCAGAATGTATAAACCATTCTGTAAAAAGCAGAAGACTCATAACGGAAGTAAAGATGTAGAACAGAGAAGGAACTTGACTTGCTGTACCTTGATCAGATAGACGGATTAAGACAGATAAAGAAGTGGCAATTTGGTTAAAAAGCTGTATAGAAAAAAATACAAGATGGTCCCTCATTGTAATTAGATTTCTAGCTAAACACATAGAAAACTAAAAAGTAGATGTTTGTACGGTTCCCGCTCAATGAATCTTTTTACTCCACTTTTGCTGATTTATGATCAATTTTGGGAGCCAGCATATCTGTATCTAGTATATCTTAGTTTTCATGTGATTAGTCCTGATGTATTTAACCTGAATTATCAATAAATGAGTTTGTTTTCCTTTCTGAATCCCTCTCTATTGAAAATTTTAAGTTTATAAAGAATCCAGTACGTTTGAGTGTACTGTATTTCATTTGATCGTCTTATATATCTTCACTGTTTATGTTTTCTATCAAGATATGAAGTGTCTACTTCTTTTTCACGGACCGGTCTGGATCAATATTGACTCCTACGTAATGACTGTACGATCAGAAGAAAGACACAATAATAAAAAGGTTCTTTTAATTATTATTAGAACGTTTTCAGATATTAAATAAATGTTTTGAACTTCAAAGTGTTGAACTTTTGAAAATCCACGACGGACAAATAGATACCGATCTGACACTTAGATCTTTTAAAAACAGGAGCTTTCAGACGATTAAATATCACTTAATTGTCTTGTTCTTATGAATTTTCCTCTATTTTCCCATTCATCTTATTGAATCACTGTAGCCATAATCGCCAACCCTACCAAACAACAAACAAAATGGATAGTAATTCCTCCCTTTCCTCTCTGCAGCGTTGTGTCAGCAGTAACAGACACACCAATTTAGCATAGAGCCTTGCAAATACGAATGAGTACTCAACCAGACATTTTCGAAAAAACATTTTATTGATTCCTGAAATGTTTTCTAACTTGAAACGAAATTATTATTTTTTTAAAATCTGGTGTCTGCGCTATCGGACACATCATTTGGTGTAGAGCCTTTTGCGTGAGCATTCTACTCAAGATGTTCCGAACACATTATCAGTGTTTGTTTTTTGGGTTTTTTTTAATGGGACCATCTTACCCTTTTATTTTTTGGCAGCATTACTGCACACATGGTTTGGCATCGAAACTTGTAAATTTTAATGAGACTACTCAGAACAGGCATGTTCTTTGAGCATTCGTATACTGTTTATTTAAAACTGTTCTTGCTTGCTACCCAGACAGTAAACAAGCATTACGACGAGAACAAGTATCGTTTGTTTCCAAAAGTTATCCAAACAGTTGCCCTCAGTAAAACGTCACGTAAACAATATCCTAACGCTCATTTGATGTCTATATATGAACAGAGCATCTACTAACTTTTCACCAACCTGATTACTAACCGAATCAGCAAAATGCTAGATGAAATCATCCTCAGGAACAATCAGGCTACAGAAGAAGCTACTCAACCATCGACCATCTCCATTCATTTAACCAACTAAAAGAAAAGGAACTGAATAAAAAATGTTTCTAGCTTTAGCATTTGTTAACTTAAAAAAGCCTTCAATTCAGTGGAGGTCCTAAAAGTCATTGACGCAATAATAAAAGGCAGAGAACCCGTATATGTCTGAGTATAGCAACATGTCTAACGACACAACAGTTCCTTCATTAAGCTAAATAAAGACTCCACAACCTTTTAATTAGAAAAAGGATACAACAAAGTGATACCAGCTCACTCAAACACTTCACAGCTTGCCTTAAGATAATCTTTTGAAACTAAAAATGGGAATACAAAGGAATCAGGATAGATGATAAAAACCTAAGTGGCCTCATTCTTGCTGTCAACATAGTCTTTTTTGCTAAGAACCTTCATGATCTGTAAATAATAGAAGACGAACTACATGAAGCAAGCAAGCAAGTTGGCCTCCACATGAACTCCATTAAAACAAATGCTATGGTCTACAAACATGTTTAGGGCAAAAACACATGGATCAAAATCGAAAATGCAAAGCTGGAAAAAGTAGACCACTCCATCTACCTATTACAGAGACTCTCCATGAAGTCATCAAAAGAAGGAGAAATAAAGCGAAAGATCACTAGTTTGGCAAGCTTTCAGTAGAGCAAGCTCGACTTTCTAAAATAAGAAGAAATAATGTATCCTACTGATAGTCAACTATGGAACTAAAATATGGAACTTAAGCGAAAGATTGACCCTTAAACTGTGAGCCAGTCAAAAATCACATGAAATAATCATGCTCAACTTCACGTGTGGTGGCCATGAGACAAAATGCAAGAGGAAAAACATGAGTCTGAGACTTCATAGAAACTGTTAGAAAACTCAAAAGGCCATTGGCTGGATATGTTGCAAGAATGTCAGATAACAGTTGAGCATAATGACTCCCAATGTTGATCCCAAGATATATCCCAAACTGTGGCCAACAGAAAGTAAGATGTCATGACGAGCTAAGTAGATTCAGGAAGTAATGGCTCTGCAATGCCCATGATAGAGAGGTCTTGCAAATCTCAGGGAAATTTATTTCCAATAACGAATGCTAATAAGTCATGAAGATGATGAAGATATAAACAAAGCATGCTCTTCATACCTTTGTATAAAATTTGCACACACAGACGTTATCCAAACAGTAGGCAAAAAGCTGGTCAGTGATTAGTTCAACGTATTGCTTTGTCCGGACGATTATAGATAAATAATCTGTTTATGGAATAAGAAGTATAACCACCGAATCAGTTAGTTATACTTTTTAATCCCTCTATTTATAGAAAAATATCTGCCAATATATGTTGTTAGTTTTTCTAAAAAGCCAGAATGAAGACATTTTTCAATTTCATTCAATGAAATATCATAAAACCTCATTGGTGATTTGTGTGACTAGTTTGTACATTCAGCTCTTTTAGATTTGTTATTTTCATATATATTTTACTCAATCTAAATAAAAGTTACAATGAAAGTTCCCTTCCATCGACTAATTCACTTGTTTTTGTCTTCCACCAGTAATAATCTACTCAACGTAATGTTTTCATACACAGAGGACATAAGTACGATTTCCATCTTTGTTTTAAAATGTGAATAAAATGATTAAAATTCTTATCCTTCTTACCCAAATACATCACATCGCATGGTGGAAGAAGGTACTGAATAGATCAGTGTTTTATCGTTACTTTACTTCACGACCTTTTTTTAAAAAAAAAAGAACAACGCATAAGTACAAAAGAAGCATACAATCTCAATTATGATTCGATACTTTCATCAGAAATAATTAAACAGAAAGTCTTCGATATCAAATGTCGTTATATATTTTCAAAAAAAATATTTGTCCACTCAAAAATCAAAGTAGAATGAAGAAATGTTTTCATCTCAAATTTTTTTTTATGTATGAAACAATTTTGTCCAAGTCCTTTCACGCATGGTTTTCGTCTCAACACAGTCTGGAAGAGACGTAAGCCGTCTAATGACCCAGGGGAAGTGTAATTAAAGGGGATACTTGAAAAAAAATCAGTGCAGAATGAAAAATTCTTCTATTAAAGATATAATTTATCAATAATTCTTACAACCATCTTATTCGTTAGAATAAGTACAATTAGTTCGGTTATAAAAATAAATGTGATTAACGAATCAATTGAAAACTTTAACGATGCTTTTTAAACTAATGTAACATAATTGATTGAGGATACATATTTTTCTCATTTGTTTAAAATTTAATTAAATTTAACATGCACAGTACGCTTTCGTTGTTTGGATTTTCCAACGCTCACTTTTAATGAAAACATAAATTACAACATTACCAAAATTACAATCTGTTTTTAAAAATTATTTAAAAAAATCCAAACAAGAAGGGGAAATGTATTAGTGCGCAAAGTGTGAACTACATCGTGTACAAAAATGATGAAAATGGTGCCAAGTAAGGGCTCGTTTGGACATTATATTATTATAACTGACAAATACCCTGGGGAAAGGATGGTTTTATGGACCTTTGTTCCAGCTAGCTGTCTTCGTATTGCGCATGCACCAACCTGCTGTCGTCTCTGTTCTCGTTACTTTATCGATGAAGTGTTAGTCGAACGTTCCTTTTTTCCCGTATGGGCGTCTGAATAAATTGCTTCGGTAAAGATTTGATTTACGTTAAAAATTTCAGGAAAGTTGAACTCAAGACTTGTTTTATTCATTTAAACGGTATATTTTCATTGATAATTCCATTCAATTGAGCCACTCTCTATTCGACGGTTGCATACAAATGCATAATAAACGAATAGTTTTATGAATCTTTAATAGTGAAATTATTTGTGAGAGATCTTTGCAGTACATATGTCATTGTATGCAGAAAAAAAGACACTTTTCAACCGGTTAAACGCGTTATATGAACGTTCGGATAAAACTTAACCGTCTGAAAAAACATTACTTATGCGTTTCCAAAAATTGCAAACTTCATAGAAACACTCAGGAGCGTTATTCAATTCAGAAAAACAATCCATTGCAACGCTCCCCTGGAGTACAGTATACAGACAATTACTATAAATATTTTTCATTTTTGTGGAATATGCTTTCTTTCGCAAAAAAATGCAGAAACTTCTTCGAATGGCATAGTAACTTTAGTAGCAGACATATCCGCTCATACAAGCACATGTTCCTTTCCTATTTTCCAGCAAACTAATCAAGTCAATGGGTAGACATTGATTTATAATTATTTATTCTTTGATAAGATATAGAATTGTAAACAAGGGCGTCTCAAAGTCAAGGTTAGGGAACTCCAGGCCTTATGAAAAATATTGTGGCCGCAGGATTATTCTTGAACCTTATTTTTGAAAAGAATATTCTTTTTTTTTCATTATATGCAATGCTTTCCCTAACGAAGGAACATTACTGATGGTCTTCTTTTGTTGTTGTATAATAGTGTCATGGCTAACCGACACGTAAAGATGATTCGATTAATTACTAAAGTGGCGTGTTTCTGTTGATTTTTTATTGAAACTTTCACATGGGTAATCTAAGAGTGTTCAATAACCATTCTGGATCGAAGAGACCTCCAGCGATATTCATTTACGCATTTCATGGTTAAACAATTTTTTTCCATATCCATTCAGTGTTTATAGTTTCATACTGTGACTTGTAAATCACAGAATACATAGAAAAACGTGGCTAAGCTATTTAAAAGATCAAAGTGAATATGTACCAAACATTAGCGGGATGAAGTCTAGCCAATAAGCTAAAAGTATACTGATGATTCAATGAAGAAATTCCAAGCATTAAGTATCTTATTTAGATTTCATACATTCCATGAATACGTTTTGGACAGGTCTGCAGGGACTACTTCAGCCAGATTATTTTGTTTGAACAGTCTAAATATGTTAGAATCATTTAAAAATTGAAAAAGAAGTTTTTTGTCACCGGAAATCGTAAGTCAGTCCAACTTGGAGAGACGATTTACTGATAAATTGAAAACATGAAATAGGATAGAATCACAACATCGAACTGTCATTACTTTTTAGAAAACGGTACATTACTATAAGTAATACTTATCCAGACTTGATGATTTGGTCAGGTGTCCAATGAGGCTATTCTATATTCCATTGAAATAGATGGCGACTGAAAAGAATTTTAAAAAATCTTCTGTTTTCGTCTTGTCAGGTGAAGTTCAGAAACAAACAACGAGTTCATATGAAACAAGATAAGAGAAGTCTGTCTTATCAGGAAAGAAACAATAAAAAATGAATTTGTCTCTCGGGGAAAGTAAGATGGGTTGGGAGATATGATTCTTTCGTGAGTGTAAAGGGAACCGGTGGATGTTTATACTTCATTCTTTCTGAGAGAGCGACGGAAATTCGGACGATTCCCTTGTGATTCTGATTATCTGTTGATAACAACGAAAAACAATAGCATAGATATTATCCAAGTTGCCTGTTGTACGGTAAAAAGTTGAAACAAGGCTGGGGTATGTTGTATATAAGGAAGTATTTATCAATATAGAATTATTCTAAAAATGTTTCGAAGCAAAAAAAAAAAATCATCTTCAGCGGAAAAGTCTAACACTCTGATCGTTGATAGAATAGTGATTGATTATCCATAAATGAAATGAGATATTTAATTTCACGTCCACCTTGCTGCTGTAGGTAAGTGATCAAGATTGATGGTGGTAGTGGCTATCTTGGATCACTTGATCACAGGCTAATATGGGTGGGGGCCATCCAGGGATCAGGTCTCAAAAGAGTATGTTGCTATGGGAATATTACTGATGGGATGGAAAAGAGAATAAGGGGATTGAAAGTAGAAAGGGTTGATTGATAGATATCCCAAAATATCAAGAATAAACATGTAAATATTGTAAATAGTTCCATTATTCTGGAATGCACCGTTGACAAGAGGTTATTAAATCGTTATGGACGCAGTCGGATTGATTCTGTTTTAATCTTCTATTT
The DNA here is from genome assembly GCA_963457665.1 of Thysanoteuthis rhombus. NCBI lineage: Eukaryota > Metazoa > Mollusca > Cephalopoda > Oegopsida > Thysanoteuthidae > Thysanoteuthis > Thysanoteuthis major. The sequence continues at coordinate 29,704,943 of OY735211.1, read as the reverse complement.
GAAAGAGAATTAAATTCACATTTATATTTATTTATTTTATTCCTTTGATACGTTCATTATGTTTTATTTTCCGATGCAAAAGTGAATGGGATTTTCTTGGTGTTGTTTTGAAAAAATATGTAAGGTTTTGTTGGCTCATGGGCCTGCGTTTATTGGAAGGTCGACTCAAAGTCAGTATTATGTAGAAGTAGTGATAATCTTTTGGAGTGGAATTAAGTGTCAGTTAAGTTGTTTAACTTAATATTCAGTCAATAGGGGGGGATCTTGAGAAAGTAAGGTCCAAATATTTTCATGATAGTCGAGGATATTTGTGGCCTTGAATTGAGTAATTTTCTACAGCTTTACGATTATGATGAATCAATCACTGTTTCAGTTGAAGCTGTAGCAAATGTTGAAAGTCTTTTTGGTGGAAGAACTGGTGAACGAATCAGTAAGTTTGAGGGGATTACAGTATAGGCATTTACATGGTTTGCAGAATTTAATAATTTGGGATTATATGTTATCATACATCATGGTATTATACCTGATTATTTCATTAGTATTATGGGGTCTTCCGGAAGAAAAGATTCCATTGGAATTTCTCTTTCCCCCCCTCTCTCTCTCTCACCCTCTCTCTCTCCCTCTCTCACCCTATCTCTCTCTCTATATATATATATATATATGTGTGTGTGTGTGTGTGTGTGAGAGCAATGCTCTTCCATAGGAATAGAGCACTCTGGTGGATGGGGAATTTAAACTGAAATAAATATATCGCTTTAATTCAGCCTTACTGACCGCCCAGTTCCTTAGCACAGAGGTAGGACATCGGCCTCCGGGTCTGAAGATGAGGTTTCAATCCTGCCTCGTGGTACTGGGTAGGATAACAAACTGTCTACACCTAAAAGTTGCAATACAACGAAACAGCGCAGTCTGTGGATGACACTATATATATATATATATATATATATATATATATATATATATATATATGGTGCCATGATGATGCAGCAGTTTTGTTTTTAAAATCTCCAAAACAGTTACATGGTAAACAACTGATGATTCCAACAAGAGACAATTTATTCATTGTACCATTATATAAAAGTATATGTGATACAGAAAAACACTGAAGAAAATTACATAAATTGTATTGACGATTATTGGGAAATGAGTGACAGAAGTGACACAAAAAATCAGTAACTTGTTGTTTGGTCAGAATCATGGTGCAGAATTCTTCAATCTTATTGTCAGTAATAAGTGTTGGTTGGCGCCCTTAATGGATGTCCGCCTATTTTTGAACTTTGTGATCGATTCGTCGACACGCAGTCATTTTATGTTCCATATTGTACACATTCAGCCGTGTTATTTTCCCCATATTTTGCTGAAGGCTATCGATGGATTTCAAGCCCGGTACACCTTCGGCATATCGAACATATTCCACTGCTTGCTGTTCTTCCTCAGTGCAAACTTGGAGCGACGAGGTCATGTTTACACTATGGTATCACGAAGGTAACTGACGTTTCAACGAAAAAATGTTCCCTATAGCGATGACAGACACACTACAACCACACAAGTGCGTGCAGAACAAGCAACCTAAAGAGTTATATAACAAATATGCAGATAATTGTTCATCAACCCTATACTCTAAAATAGCGTAGGTAAAAACTTGAAAAGAAATTGTATGGATTTATACAAATAACTGTTATAACATTTATCTATAAACATCCATATATTTTTTATGAATGCATTGTTTTATTCATTAGGATGATTTCAACTTGCCAATATTAAGTTAAAATTTTGTTTCGGTAAACGGTTGAAATCATTTTAATTAGTGGCATATGAGTTTTGCTTTTTGTAAACAGCGTTGATGCCTTCAACCAATTCAAAATAACACCCCACATATATATATATATATATATATATATATATATATATATATATATATATATATATATATATAGTAAAATGTAGATTCGCTACACAAACTAGCTCATGTTTCTGCCCTCTTCGGGCCTCATCAGGCGATAGCTTGTCTACATTTTTGGGGGTCTATTTTAGGTATTGTTTTGGGTCTAGCACTCAATGAAATAAATCCATTACATTTCGGAAGTGGCTTTATATTATTGATATATTATTATATCATGTTATACAGCTAGCCTGACTTGTACCATATACATATATATATATATATATATATATATATATATATATATATATATATATATATATATTTATATATATATATAAGTATATATATATATATATATATATATATATATATATATATATATATATATATATATATATGTCACACTCACACAACATACACCACTGATGATGGGAGAAATCCCGAAACATGTTTGGACTATTGACATATAAGGATTAATAAACCTTACCAGCAAAACTTCACTCCCGAGTCTGTCTCACTCTCTAAAGTACACATTATATATATATATATATATATATATATATATATATATATATATATATATATATATATATATATATATATATATATATATATTATTCTCGTATATCGTAAATTCATAAAACAATATACACACATGAGTAGCGAACTTCTTCCCCGGTCATTTTGTGAAAACCATAACACATTGACGTGACCACATATTTTCCTCCTAATTCAGCATATCAAAACACACATGAACATACTGTCAGGTACAACAGCAAGTAAATTTAGTCATGTAAAAAAACTATTTCAATTGACGATAGCACATTTTGAAAGACACACAGGTGAGATATCCATAATCTGTTATCTCAATCAACAAGTACTTTGTGCTTACTTCCATACTAAAAAAAAGTTAAAAAAAAACGACTTTTTTTCAGATTTGAATGGTTTTTAAACCCTGCAACAGACTGGGGAACAAGGATTTAGGTACTTATGCCCGTTCCTAGTCATCTCTCTAGAGGCCACTCTCCCGACAAAGAACACCGCCCAGTTTCCCTTTCTGCTTAGTGGTCGTATGCAAAAATGAAGGTGTTCGAACACATTGTGGGCAAACATTCCAGTTCACAACATACACTAACATAAAAAGCATAATTTTTCTCTCTTCGCTCTCTGCATACACATTTGAGCATTCTCAATAACGTATGAATATTACGAATTGCAATCAAATTTACATCTACAATGGACATTAGGAATTTAATCTATATCTTCAGGAGTTAACCGGACTATAATAGCATATTTTCTTCTTCTATACAGAAAAAAAATACAATTGCATCATTTTTACTTTAATAATTATATACTTTGCTACCTTAAATTTTTGTTTTTATCTCATTTCTGCATGCACATTATTATCTGCATGTACATTGTTATCTACATTCATAATGAATTGAATTTTTTATCCACTGTTTTTACATTCGTTACTATCTTTTATGCCTACGAATTTAAAGAAAGGAAAAAATAGAGAGTGTTCATCACGTATATATAAACTCTTAATCCCCCTCAAAACCTCTCAGCAGACAGATAAGCCATGCCTCACTTTTATGTGAACATACATACTACTACTACTACTACTACTATTTCTACTACTACTACATAGGGTAAGAGGTTTATCTGATAAAGACAACCATAGTCATTTCTACATTGTTCCATTTCAAAATAAAACTGAATTAGCTCATACTGATAGTAAATAGGCTTGATCAAGTTCTGAGGAGAAACTGAAATTCGATAATCATACCCGAAAAAATCAATTTGATTGCATTCCTGTCTGACACACTCATATACAAACATATAAACGCATCCATGAATATGTGCAAACTGCTAAGTATAATATGTATTATCTAGGTTTAAAGTTGTGAAATTTCATATATATATATTCACGCACAAACACACAACCAAACACATATGTAGACACACACACACACACACACATACACACACACACACATATATATATATATATATATATACGTATACGATACTAATGAGGAATACAATACAATACACTATCTGATATGTGATAATTTTATTCCCTAAAGTGCTCAATGCATTCAACATCAACCATCAAGTTTTGCCTGAGGAATCCTAAGCAGGGCAGAAACAAAAGTGTTTGTGTAGCAATTCTTTTCTTTATATATATATATATATATATATATATATATATATATATATATATATATATATACACAGAAACACACACACACACACACTCACACACACACACACACATATATATATATATATATATATATATATATATATATATAATGTCTCCATAAAATTTGTTAGTGAACACATCAGCAAGTTTCTCACTCATAATAACCTCATTGGTTTAATCAGTTGCATAAAAAAGATGTTATTTCCCTTGTCAACCTTAATCGTACCCAATCATTTTCTATGATTACAACTACGCTAGACTTAACTGCTTTCCCTTTCCTCATCAAAATTGTACAATACAGAGTTTACGAGGTTTTAAGCGGGGTTATTCATGTTCCATATTCCTCTATGCACATTTTAGCGTTTTAATTCACGTTTTCCCTTTTTTATACAAGACGAGATCCACTTAACTTTACATATCGACTATCAGATATCGGGGAACATCTCCCAGTAGATATCTCAATATGGCTTCAATTTATGATGAAATCAAATTGATGTGACAAAAAAATGTTCGCCTATCAATGTTCCCCAAATTTATTGACTTTATAGAAATACAAAATGGCGTTAAAGTCTCTCCTTCGTCGTTTCGGAAACTATCAGCCAATGCTGTCATCAAAACTTTCAATATACGTTCCCTCATTTTCATTTCAGTTAGTCTGGTTAGCTGGAGGAATGATTATCTACCTTTGTGAGAGTCGTGCCTTAAAGCCAGAACAGTGGGAACAGAATGCTGCAAAATCAAACATTTCATCATCATCATCATCATCATTATCATCATCATCATCATCAGTCTCTTAAGGTCCGTTGTTGGACCAGGACCTTCCCCAGGATTCGACGCACTTCTCTATCATGGGCATCGCAGAGCCAGTACTTCCTGAACTTGTCTAGCTCGTCTCTCCATCTAATATTCTGCTAGCCTCTGTTGCGCATGTGATCTTGGGGGATCCATGCTGTGAGTCGTGATGTCAATCGGTTGTTCACCATTCTTGCAACATGGCCAGCCCACGGCCATTTGAGATTTGTAATGGATTCTATGATGTCCCTGACTCTTGTCTTTTCTCAGATGTACTGTGCTGTCCTGTGGTCTCTCCATGTGACGCCGAGCATTATTCTTTCATGTGCAGGTTGCATGGTTCTCAATTTGCAGGTCTGTCTCTTGGTTAGGTTCCATGTTTCAGCTCCATAAGTGACTATTGGGAGGATGCATAGGTTATACACCCTTCTCTTTAGGATTAATGGGATCTTATCATTTTTTGAAGGTTGAGCTTGCTCTGCCAATGGCTTGCCATCCTAGTGTGATCCTTTGCTTGATTTCTTCTTTTGAGGGTCCCATGGAGATTTGTTGTCCTAGGTAGATGTAGTGATCTACTTCCTCCAGTTCTGTGTCCTCAATTTTATATACAATCACAGCAGCACCTTTATCAAACATTTACTCTTTACTAAATCAATAAATTAATTTCACAGTAATTTCAATCGTTATCCCTCTTTTTTCACTTTTTGTTGTTGCTCTTCCTCCGACGTATATTCTGTAAATTCCCATTTTTCGTTACTTACGTCTTGACAAACTACTTTCTCTTTTCTTCCTCTGTTTTCATGCATCATAAGGACCAGTATCATGTCGATCTTCTCCGTCTCTTTTTCCTTCTATCTCTTCTTTTTCTTCTCCTTGAGAAGACGCTCTTCTGTTTCTTACTCTTTTCCTTCCTTCCCTCAAGTGTTTTTTTCTCACTCCCTCCCAGTCAGTCACTTCCCTGTCACTTCTGTGTCCTATTTTTTAGCATGGATATTCTTCTTGCGAACTTCCTCGTTCTTGAAAATATCTTTCCGTCTTCAAACCCTTTGCATTTCCTTCTCACTGTCCTCATTCCTCCTCGATCGGTCTGTATCTCCCTTTCTCTATCCCCCCTCTCTCTCTTACTCCTGTAACTTTCCTCCAATTTTCGATCCTCTTTCCTGTAATCTTCCTTATCAACCATTCCCTGTTTCCATTTCATCCCATCCACTCTTTTTCTACATGCTACTCTTTGTATCCTGCTTTTTCCCTATTGTCATGAGAGTTGAGCAACGTTGAGCCTGGCTATCATTTGGATGGGTTTGATGGAAACGACTGATGATCAAACCCATGTTGATTCACTCCAAAGAATATGAAAATAGAATTAAATATCATCTTTGAAAAAAAAAAAAGAAAAGAGAAACGTCGTAGGGATGAGGTTGCCGATAAGGGTTTCTATCTTTTCATTTACTTTTTTCTACTTTATTCTTAGTCCTGAGAATTCATTGTGTATCTTCTAATCAGTGTCCATTCCTCAGTCATCTTGTAATGACCATCCTTGCAAAGCTAAGCCCAATAACAGTATTCCTCTTCTCTTAAGGTCTTTCTTTTTAGTAATGACACCAAGCTAAGCATGTGCAACACTGATATTTCCTCCTTGAATTATAATAATAGAAAAGTAAGTACCCAAAGAGACACCCACAGACACACAACCTACCCTAAAGACACTCACAAAACCATACATTTCCATTTCGTTTCGATCGTTCCATATTTTTGTCTGTGGATGAAAAACAAAGAAGAAAAAAAAACAAAAAAAACACTACAATCCCAAATTAAGAAGAAGGAGAAGAAGAAAATATATAGAACACCTTATTAGATTATAACATAGAACAAATCCGAAATGAATATAAAAAAATGAAGAACATAATGAAGAATAGGCGGGGACACATGATACAGAAAGTTTCTTGTCTGACCGCCAAAATTAAGCAACCAATTTCAACGAAACATCGGACCGGACTGGGCAACCACTTGAGATCAAAAAGTATTGCAGGAAATTCTTTGACCTTGTGCCAGTTCAAGACAAGCAGAAAGAGAGAACGGGTCTAACACGAGAATAAGATAATCATTGTAATTTTGGAATAACACACACAGACACACACACACATACAGACACACGTACACACACACATATATATATATATATATATATGTATATATATGCAAATCATGTTGAACATTATATGAGCAAACTTTGGACGAATATTCTCCTTCTATGTCTTGTGCGCATTTATATGTGTGAATGTTTTCATTCTACAGTCCCATTTTCTTTGACTGTTTACACTATTCACATTCGATACATTCAACCTGTAATAAGGGGAAATCATTTCAAAAAGAGTACATAATGCGATCTATACTTTTATATATATATATATATATATATATATATATATATATATACACACACACACATATATATATACATATATATATACAACCACACACACATATATATATATACATACGCAGACTTTCCACACATATGCATATATATTCATATAAATCACACGCATATGTATTTATTATTCCTCACAGCAGTTGATACATTTTATCACAGACTTCAAAACATGACATACACACATGCATATATATGAATATATATATATATACACACAATTTCTATGTATGAATATATATGTATACGTGTGGAAAAATTGTGCGTATATATATATATATAAATATATATATATATATATATACAAGCGTGCTTGTGTATGTACACATACGAATATAGGTATGTTTGCAAGCATGTTTGTGTAAGTCAATGTTTACCTCATGTAGCAATTACATCAGAAGAAATAGTAAATATCAAACTGCCTTAGCAAGAACAGAGTAGGTAGCAAAGCATCATGACATAATGATTGTGAAATATAAAAGGAGAGAAAAAAAACATGATTGAAAAGAAGAAAAAACGTTTTATTTCAGATAACAACGATTCATCCCCAAGCCGGTGCCAGCGCCCCGGTCAAAACTTCCACCATAGATTCACATGCAGACTAACGTATACTCAAGGCCATCAAACATATGAACCATTCTGTGAGTAAGAGAAGCATTGAAAGTTTTGCATAATTCGATATTTACTCGTTTGATATGCAGGAATTACTGTGTTGATATCTAAGATATCACTATCACTCTTGCATATACAGTGAATGCAAAAGATACATTTCTATGAAATGAAAAAAAGCTCAAAATGAAATGGAACAAGTAAAAGTTTGATTTAGCTGTACTCGATATCTCGCCAACGGAAAGGCAGACGGAAGTCCTCGTATGGCTGGCTTCTATCCAAACATCTAGACTTCACGCCAAGTCAGAGTTGGTTGAAGTGCACCAAGAACTTTCCATCTGAGAAGATATGATATTGACCACTAGACGTACAATCCTGTTCTATTTTAGCTGCTTTTTGAGTAGTGACTTCTGACTGCCGAAAGGGGATAATGTAAGCATACAACTGAAGAAAAATCCTTTGTCCTTACCTGGCTGAGGGAACATGTTTCAGTGATTCTTGTGGCACAAGATATTGGGACACAAGTTAGGCTTTACGGAATAGGAAGAGTTTAGAATAAGGGACGTGCATATAAAAGTTGAATTCAATCATAAGAAATACTGTATTGGATGTATTCTGATATCTAATCTTTCTCATTCACAACTCTTTGTCGAGTTTCCCCTCTTTCTTTCCCAAGTGAATATTTTACAAGATTTTTTGAAATATTAAAGAAAAAGAACAGAACAGTCAACAATTTTCTTCGAACAGAATCTTAACCTAAAATGGTAGGAGTCTACCAGGTTCGTTGCAATATAGAAGACCTAAGGAGAGAAGCAAGAAAGAGAAGAGAAAAAATTATATCATAGTGAAACAAGTAAACTAGAGACATAACAAACCGAAATGATCAATTAACTCGGTAATTATATTAACAGCAAGTAATTATATGGTGGGTTTTCTATATCATACAATATGAGTGCTTTCATTGTAATCGAAACTAGCTGTTTTTATAAGTTGTGCTATTAATGGTAGAAGTTATTAAACAAATTTGTCTGGAATCCATTCATTCTTATGGTCACATACAAAGTGACAGAGCAATTTCTATTTGTATTTTATGAGCCGCTGGATATCAGGCTTGATTCGCCACTAACCTTACAACTATCTTATCACCTAAAGACTTAGCAGTACAGTAATTGAAATAGAAACAAAAATATTGAATAAATGCCAAATTGTTTTCCGAACTTTTTAGCAAATTTTTCCAAACTGTACGTCCTGCATCGGAGATTAGAAGGAAAAAGATAGTCAGAGGTCAGCAATTAATATTATTTTTACTGGAAAAATATATGTTTGAAGAAATTGAGATTTTGAAGGAATTAGATCAACAGATTGCCCATAAAAAAAAATGAAATAAAAAAAATGGTGATAGGAGAGAAACGAATATATATGTGAAAGAAATCAGAACAATACTTTTAGATTCAATATAATTAGATCAGGTATTTTGAATTATATTAAAACCTCACATATAATTATTGTTTACAGGCGTGCTTATTCAAGGGTTAAGTTGATGTTTTACTTTACATACATATTATCTATATCTCATTAAAAAAACAGTGTGCTTTCCTTGGTTCGCTGCAAGTAATACTCCTGTTAACTGGGACTAACGAAAAGATCATACGCACAAAATTTGACCGGGACGCACGCCGTATAGTTATGATAAGCAAGTGAAATCTGCTGATCGTTGTTTATTGGTTCTCAATTGGATCTCCCACTATCGATGGTCGATATCAAACAGCTACGCTATTAGATAATACAAATTTTTAAAGAAAAATCTGAGATCAGAATGTCGTATGGCAACGATCAGTAAGTTATTTTTACTGCCTGTTCTTAGTGGGTTCAATCGTTATTCGATATCCTAGCATCGATATTGATACCAACTTATTCTAATAGAATCTACTTATGTATTCGGAACTGTGCCTTTCCTTAGCAATCAACTTTTCCATTCAAAGAACACAATTTTGCTGATAAAAAATCCCCTACCAATCATTCGAAAATATAGAATCTCTCACAGGGAAATATTTGGTATTTTTCAAAAGAGACCATCTCATCGAAATCGAATACATCCGTGAATATTTTCCACTGGGATTTACTAGTATTTGTGTAAGGAATACCATGGTTATTCCCTATTTATTTCTAAGGCCGTAACAATGAACTCTTCCACAATTCAACTGATTGAAATATCACTTTTACATCATTTGAAAGAAACCAGTTCATTTGTTTGTTCTAAACAAAAATCACAAAGAAATATGATTATAATAATGAATTCTTGCCCGGTAAATCGTTGGTCGATGAATAGCCAGAATTTTTAATCATGCACTCTTCCTGGTGAAAGAATACAGTTTTTCTTTTAGAATAAAAACATGAAATTACTTAATAATATCTTAATCAAAATGTATCCTCAGATCTTGTTCACTTTGATAACAGATAGATCAAAAGACATGGAGGAAGTTCATCAGGACGCACACCGTATAGCAATGATCAATAAGCTAAAGCTATTGGCTTTTGCACACCTCATTCGAACTACCTCTATTAATGACCTAATATGACATTGATTTGTTGATGAATTAAAAGAAATAAAAAGATCAGAAAGGTAACCATGTAGTAATGATACTGTAAAACGAGAGACAATCTTCGATGGTTGGTGACAAGCTCTTAGTTTTTGTTTCATGGATTGGCTTGGTGATGGTTGCAAATGTAATCCGGTCAAGACCAGGAATTCATGACCACTCCCCTTTGCAGGAGAGAAGTCCACCAAAGGGATACCCCCATCCTAATCACACAGTTTAGAGTGGACTCAATTAGCCACTGAGTGCAGCGGGAAAAGTGTTCCAGTCAAGTGTTTTATACACTCTTTGTTCATACGGTTATCAAACCAAAGACCCTTTATGTGTGAGGTGAACGTGCTGACTATTTCACCACTCAAGTGGACTATAGAAATGATAGGAGCTAATTTTGCGCTAGAGTGATTTCTCAGTATAGATGGTCTGATAAGTTTATTTCTGATTGTAACTCTGGACTCTTTCATTCAGGGTAAGTGTTTGCTGAAATAGTGCCTCTGAACCAAATTGTTTTATAAAAATTCAAATATATCCGTAAATTATGTCAATAAACCCAAATATATCATAAATTATTAAACTAGACTTCTTATATTTCTGAGTCCGTCACAATGACTGCTTCAAATTCAAATTACCAATTTTACTGATAAAAAAATATATTCAACCAACCTATTGAACGAATGGACTCTCCCACTGAGACAAATGCAGTAGTTTATTTTCTTTAAAAAGAGTCATATAGAAATATAGATATATCCGTATTATTATTATTATTATTATTTTTGTATCAGTCAACCACTATGTTTATATCAAATTAAGTTGCATTATGTCTTTTTCTTATGCGAAAAAGCCTACAGAGAATTACTGGCTGAAAAAGTTGCAATCAGTGTCAACCCACTGTTTCGCATATTTTCACCCCAACCTATCGACCGACTCCCACCCGTTCCATTTTTTTTTTCCTTATGAGATTTTCAACCCAGGTCTATAACAATTCAGACTGCAAAATCTATTGTAAGTATTCTCTGGATGGGTTCCAGCAATATCGATTTTTTTTCATTTTTGTTGAACTGTCCATTTTTTTGGCAGGTGCTTAAATGTAATTTATCTCTCTTCGGATGTATCTTGATGATTTGGCGAGGAATTGGACAGAAAGGAAGGAAAAGGAAAAGGATAAAAATCTGGGGAAGTTTAGATTTTTATTGAAAAGCAAAAGCGTTAAACAGTGGAAGTTCGCGAAGAAGTATGGAAAGATAGGGTGAGGGGAATGGTGTCCTTTCACTATCTATGAACTACTAAACTTCTTTATCTGAACAATTCACCGATAAGAAAGATCAACCAGTATGTGTCCGTATGGACTCAAAACGTGTCTTAGTTTGGTTGCGCTTTCTCGAAGTTGGGGGGGGCGGTTAAAGTGCCCTTCACCCGAACAAAGGCAGTCCTACATATATTTTTATTCAGCACTACAGCCCAGGTTATAAGTCAAGAAAGAGTACAGAATTCCTCTCAGACAGGGAAAAAGATCTAATATATATATATATATATATATATATATATATATATATATATATATATATATATATATATATATATATATATATATATATATAATCAACTGATTGAATGAAAATCATAAACCGAGACGGGGAAGCGGCTAAAGCATGAAAAAGAATGATAGAAAATTAGAATCAAGGAAGGACAGATCAGATACTGTATTATATGCCCAACGTTTCTTGATTGTTTGCTGTCTCCCATTTCCCTACATTCATACGGTTTATGTAAGGCAAATAAAGCACTGGTTTGATTCAACACTGAAAAAAAAATTTCTTGAGTTCCAATGCACCTGTTCAATGAGCCAGACGCTCGCCGGGGTGTTGCATAGTGAAATATAGTCCATAGTTGTTTATGGATGTCACAAATCACAGAAAAAACGTTTTCCTCGGATGATTGTCTTCAGATTGAGATAGAAGATTCGGAGAGATGTAACCAGGACGTTTCTTTGTCTTGAATCCCATTCAAAAATCCAATTTAGACCACCGGTGATTATTTTATTAATAGGTATCTTTTTTCCTGTATCAAGCAAGAAGAGAAAGATTTTGCTCTTAATCGTAAATTCATGCTGAATTCATTTTTCAAGCTCCTGAATTCTTCCCAAAGCTTGTGAATGGCGTAGTACAATTTATTAACCAAACAAGCGCTGGCGATCTAAGTAAATTTCAGAGACATTTCTGAATTTTAGCAAATACTTAGCTAAAGGATGTGCTGGTACCTCCCACAGAAGTCCAAAGAAAGTTGTCGCCTGTCAAATAGTAACCAGTGAATTTTTCGTGAGGTAAATAATCAATAGAACAAATTGTACTTTGTGTTGGCTATGATTGATTCATCTATTTTGGTTTGAACAATAATTATTGGACAATGATCTTATATCATATTAAGATATTCTAATTAGTCAAAAAACCTCATATTTATTCGGAAATTCTACACAAAAATCAAGGCTACCAGCAATCTTAAACATTAATTTGAGTTAATAAGTAATCGTTCTCAAACTCAAAATCTGGCTCAATAAAAAACTATGCAAAATTGAGAGACAACATGATTGGAGACTATATAAGATAACGCATACAAAAATTCATTCTAAGACCATGTTGATTAAACTGTGTTGTTATATTGTTGGAGCACAGCTTGACATCACGACTAACAACGTTGATTCCCAGAATTCATATGCAAAATTGTGGACAATAAAAATAAGATGACGAGATGACTCAGACAGACCTAGAAGATATCCGTGTGCCGCCAGAATTTGAGAACAACGACAGGCGTTAAAAGGACAATGGTGATAAAATTATCTGTATCAATAAGCTTAGCTCAAAATGATATTTTACCCAACAGGGAAAATGTGGTAGGAAGATTATGCCACGCCAACATAAACAAATTAGGAACGACTACTGGCCTTGAAAAATCAATATCAGAGATATTCGCACATATTATCAAAAGCAATCCTAAATACAATATGATAAACTTTTGCAAGCATTCATTGAATATATAAAAATATCGCTTCGTATATAGCTTCTAAAAGAGTATTTTATCTCTCTTGAAAATTCCTCATAATGCTGACTTCCCTCCCTGATTCTCTCCTCGATCTATTGACCAACACTTCTGGAGTTTGGGCAGACTTTTCTGCACGATCTTCCAACTGTTGTCTAAGTAATCTTATGTACATGTAAAAGTGTTACATAACTTTAAAAGATATAAACACTAGAAGTTGTATTGCTGCAGGAGTGGTGGGCAAATGTAAACAAAAATGCCACCTGCTTTATCAAGTTGAACAGAGGGATGAAACAAACAACATTTATCAAGCCCCTGATCCATTCAGTACGAAACAAGGACTAACAGTAACGGCTGTCTAGCTCTAAAGCTAGTTGCAAGTCAAAATGCCCTCAAATAACTCAATATATTTTTAAGATACCTCTTAGGTTTATTTATACGAAGTATCTTAGCTCAGGCGGAGCGTAACAGTTTTATTGGTAATTTAATTGATCTAACCACGTTTTATATGTCTATATTGAATAACAAATTATAAAAATACGGAACTTTAATATTTATGACGTATTCAATCAATTATCTTGGACGAGTGAATGAAAAATCTTTGCAAATAATACAATTCTTCCTCGTCTGAAGCGCTCAACTCTTGAAGAGTCTACCTAGATAATAGTAATGTTTATACTGGCGTCCGGGTCTCTCAGAAAAATGGCGTTTAGTTAGACATGGCGATATTTATCCTTTTTTCTTTGAGTCTTTTTTTTTTCAGTCAAACAAGAAATCAGGTTTTCCGGCGTATTTATTGGGAAATATTTTATTGATTTGGGTAGCAGACGTTATGAAAAGACAGTAAATTATAATTCTTATCACGTACCAAGACAAAAAAGCTGTCTCTTTAGGATAAATCTTTCTCGTGTACATGGTAAAATATTTTAAAAAGCAAGTCTGTTTAGTATCAAAAATGGCAACTTTAATCCTTGGCTTACATTGTAAATTCTTGCCTGGGGCGTCTCACTTAGTTTAAAAATGTCACAAATCAGAAGTCAAAAAGCACACACACACACATAGACACACACATAGACACACACACACGCACACACACACACGCACTCACACACGCACACACACATGTATGTATGTGTGTGCATGTACGTATATATATATGCATGTGTGTGTGCTTATATGTGTGTGCAACCGTTTTTTGACTATTTTAAAACTTGTATTTAAACTATTCTGTACCTAAATAACTATTCCCAAAGACAAAAGTATTTCATGAATAAAGAAAATGCAAAAAGAATCCTAAATACACATATTGTAACTTTACAATAGATATTAAAAGTGTTTTTTTTAATGTGTATGGAAGCTCTAACACGTTTCATTGCATTGACGTTTTGATTAAAAAAGAACGAAAAAAGAAAATATCTGATAAAACTCAAACGAATTAATGCTCAAATGAACCTAGCCTGTGATCAAGACATTTCAATTGCTAAATATAGTTGATATAAGTTGCATTTATACCTGACTGTCGAATTTCTATTCGCAGCGCGCAGATCGCTTTACAGAATTTTTGGTCAACAGTTACTCGCGAGATTCCGCGTTTGATCAATAAATATTGTTTTCAGCATCACTTGTAATATTCTGTTTTCCAGTATGCTAAATTAACAAACTTAGCAGAACAGTTACATAATAGTCAAGACCCCCCATAGCAGAAAGAATTGCTGAAAACATAAACCATCTGCATACGTCTAAATTTGTATAGAGTTAAAAAAAAGTCTGACCTATAATTCAATGATGACTCTTGTTTATATATTTAAATTCTGATAAAATGTGCTGCATTCATGCGATCACTCGAGCAACGGGGATGTATTTGCTTGATAGATTCTGACAGAGACCGTGGCAGAGTCATATATATATATATATATATATATATATATATATATATATATATATATATATATATGTGTGTGTGTGTGTGTGTGTGTGTATTTATATATATATATATATATATATATATATATATATATATATATATATATATTCACTTAGGAGCAAAACAGTGATTATTGATCAGTTGTCAGTCCATCATGGACTCGCAAAACATCTTTTACGCTATCAGGCATGAACAGTGCAAGACCTTCAAAGGCTTCCTCTATGATCAGGTGACAGGATGTTAATAGCTGGTATGTTAACTGCTGCAAGGTACTTAGTAGAGGCTCTGCTGAGTGAACTTCTTGGTCTCATCTGTGAGCAAACCATGACATTAATTACTTTGGTTGTATCATAACCTCTCACACCTGACTGGATAAAGAGAGAGATAGACAGCAGACTGGCAAATGGAAGTCGAACGTTCAGTACACTAAAAAAAAACTGTCTTGAAAAGCGAGACTCGTGTGAATATTGAAAAACTGGTAGACTATCTAACTATCACGTTGCCTCATCTTCTTTATGGGGCCGAATCTTTGATGATATACAAGGGCCAACCTTGCCCCTGATAGTTTGCTTCTGTTGTTTCGGCATCATTTGCAATGTGTAGTAACGTGCTACGGACTTTTGATTTCTAATGGACAAACTATTTAGCAAGGATAAAAGACAATAGTCTTCCAGAGACTTTTCTTCTCGTTGACTTTGTCTCCGTCAGCTGGAGGAGTAGAGTGCTACTGAACGTATTCAAGGTAACCTTGAATATCAACCTTATCTCTTGTTGACTCAACCACCATAAGTTGTTTGGAAATGTGCACTTGTATTAGGTGAAGTGAAAGTAAAGCTGTGTATATTCAGACGGCAGATCATTATAAAATAATAAGCGAAATGGCTGATCTCAGACGGAACGATGGTCCTCAAGAGGTGTTTGACGTCAGACTACAACAATCATTCATTTTCATGGCTTGGAAAGATTTCATGGAACGCTGCACAATATTTTACCTAAACTGATAACGTGTTACTGTGGAATATTTATTTGGACCAGACTTTCGCAGTGATTGGATTAGATTCAATGGAAATCGTACAACCAGGCGTATTCCATTTGAATTGGCTTTCAATAGGGATGCAGTGTTACATGAAGATACTATTTTGAAGCCAAGAAGATTATACTACGATGCTGGCTATCATCAAGTAGCTTTTCAGAAACAACTCAAGGCTCTGGTCAGAGGGAGAAAAAAACGTTCCCCAGGCAAGGAAAAAACTATGGGAGTGCAGAGATTCTAAGGATACGGAAATTTAATTTTGCAAAGGAGAAACTTTATTGCGTAAGAATCATAGAAAACGCACACACGCACACAAAAAATGGGGTAATCCATGCTATGTAGTAGGAAAAAATCAGGTCCAGTTTCATATAGAATAAAATATTATCCCTCAAGGGTGACCCCAAGGATGCATGCCGTCGATCTTTGCAGTGCTGAGATCAAGGAATAGAAAATATCAGATTATAATCATTGGCCGAATCGAGAGGCTACTTTGACTTCAACCTTTAGCGATTGTGGTTCTGATGATACGGAAATTGATAATGATCCATCACAAGGAGTAACTGATCCGTCCAGGAAGCAAAGACAAAGTGCCGATGAAGAATTCACTGTACCGACTGTCAGTGTGAGCCTTGAAACAAAGGATTCTCCGTTCGATACAAAACTCTCATGATAATTTAATAAATAGCATCGAAGCTACTGATAATGACTCTGATAACAACGGTCAAACACCAGCATTGGTTCAGATAATGTCCGGAAAACAGCAGTGATTAATTATAGATAATATAGTTTTGATGATTTAGTTATTCTGATTATCATTTATACAATAGCTGATTTTTTTTTGCATTAGATAAATCAACCAGAGTAGAAATTTGGATCCATAATAAACGAAAGTAATCATTCACTTCCGGGGAATACATGGAACCGATTCATTGCTTTTATTTTCGGAAAAAAGCTGCATGGAATATGAAAAGAAAAAAGGGATTTTTTAAAAATATTCAAGTATATTATGGTGATCCGTATGACCTGTGAGTTTTCTGCATCTCTCTGTTATGTAACTTGGATATTCGGATGAAAAAGGGGGCACAGGGACCGTCTGTGAGTTGAAACATTAGATTAAATGTGTGCACTGTCACAGTGGCAAGTTTAAATGCCAAAAGTCAGTTACTTCGATTTTATAAAATACAGGCTTGCTGGTAATAATCTTTGAAATTAAGATTGGTCCATGATGGGAAAAAGAAAGATAATCTCAATAAAAGTAGATGAAGACTTGTCGATTGTCGATTAAGGTGACAAGTAAACATTTTAGGTCGTTATTGTAGGCCTAAAGAAAGAAATTAAAATTTACGTCACAACCAACAATTGTTGAACGAAGGTTCCATTTGGATTCTGGGAAAGTTTGGTTCATGCCTCACCTTATAAGATGATTTTTAAAAAAATTTTCTTTGTAGATAGATTCCTCAAAGATCTTACTATGGACTATTTTGAATCTTATTTAAAAAAATCAAAGGAAAAACATTTTTCACATTTCGAATCGTCCATTCTTTTAAAAGGAATCTACGAATCTATCCCAAAGAGAGTGTGTGTGATTCAAACCTCAATTTTTACAATTGCGTATACAGACGGACGTTTTCAAAGACATTTGCCACTGACTGGTTTCCATTTTCTCCTTTCTATTTTTGCCTTTTCTATCTTAAGAATGATATTTCATATTTCCCTTAGAAAAAATAATTATCAAAATTCAAAGTCGAACTAACTTTGCTGTTAAGTGGAAATTATTTTTCACAACCGAAATTATTGTGTTGAATCGTTTTGATATTTACTGCATGTCCCTTACTACTTTAGTTAAGTGTAACCACAGTGGTTTACTGTGTAAATGTAAGACACAAGAAAGATATATAGATAATCAAGCATAGAAAAAGATATGCTTCGGACAACCAACGAGAAGAAATCGGTTCTCATGGGACAATAAATGTAGGAAGGAAAAACCAGATACAAGATGGAGGGATGATATAGTGAAGTTTATTGTAGAGACATGACAGAATGTAGCACAATCGCAGTCATCATGGACAGAGATTGGGAAAACCTTAGTCTAACAGTTGTCCTATAATGACTGCTGCTGCTGAAGCCCCTTGTGCCTCCTTAACACCTATAAATCCACTTCTCTTTGTGCAAATCCCATCGACAATTACTATTTCAAATCGTAATGATAGGAAAAAGAATGATGTTTTCGTGTTCAACGTGTAATTTTGTTCCTATTTCTTTTGAGGTTAGATAAACTGTACAATTTTTAAAAAAAACTTATGCAATGAAGTATGGTAGCCATCTTCAATTTCTTAAGGAAATGGTGACTTCCCCATTACTAATTTTCCAATTTCCTAATTCATAGAGCACCTACAATCAAGATTCAAGTGGCTAATTATATATTTTAAGGTCAAGTGATCAAATTGTTACTTACAAATACGTATGGATAACCCACATATAGTTTCCCATCCGGGATACAAACCTTTGGTCCTGACAGTTCCATCGTACTTACTTTTTGAGTGCCGAAATTTGTAATGTACTTCTTTTCATGAAATACCCTAATGATTGCTCATAAATCTATGCCCACTTGTAATTAGAACCAGTGAAATTTTTGCTACAGAATTGCTTGTTTAGCCCCAAGAATCATGAGATTAGGTGATTCAAGAGTCGATAATGTGAAACAGACAAAAATCCAGTAATAAGAATGAAAAACTCAAGGCCATTTTGAAAAATATGATATTGACGCTATACTGGTCCCTGAAAAAGTGGAATCACAGATTTTCATATTTGTTATTCCGTAAGGTCAACAAGATATGTAGTTTCCCTGATCCAAGAGAGAGTTTCAAAAACTTATTTCCTGGGGACAGTTGATTGGACTAAAGGATTAACCAATAACTGTACTTACATTTCAGGTAGTCGAAACAGAAAATTACTGTAAGCGTTTTCTACCCTGAAAGAGTCCATTCACTTTCTTTGTCTGTTTTAAAAATACAAACACAAAAAAACACAAACACACAGTGAGTGCAAAAAGGTACGCAACACGTTTTCAAAAAAAATATTTTCACATTCTCATGTTGTGAAACACGTGTACATGTGTTTGAACTACCGAACAAAGGGAAAGGGACCGTTAGTTTTTGTGGGAATTAGTTCTTGAGTCAGTTGTTCAATAGCATACTTCCCTATGGTTTGCTTGGTCTATTAGTATACAGCTTTTAAGTAGCCCCCTCTTATTAATCGATGTATCAAACGAAAACTTAATGGAATCAAGGCAGAGGGAATAGAGATTTGGATCATTATATCAGTTCGAGTCTAGCAATGGGAAGGTCAGCATATCTGCTGTCCATTGTGCATCCTTTTCAATTACCTGTAAACGTGTTTCACAACACCTTGAAAATTGACAAAAATTGGATCAAAGATAACTGATTTTTGTTTGTAGCATTTCAAAGTTCATTCTTGTCTCAATATTTATAGGATTTTATCTTTCAATTCCAGGTCCAGATGTGATCAGCTATGTTAGGGTGTTAGAATGAAAGTTTTGGAATCTATTAAGTGCTTTCTGTACTAACTGTATTTTCAATATTCCAGTATCAATTTTCTCCAGCAAATAAGTCCTACAATCATCTCTTAATTAGGATGGAACAAAAATAGTATCTTACAAGTGCATGAACCAGTTAGGGCATTGAATGTAATCGGTCTTATTTTATTTCAATCATAACAAACATGATCAATTTGATTTCCTTTGAAAATCATATCTCCCAATATTGCCAAAACAACTGCTCTTTCCTATCTATGAATTGTTATAACAATCTTCTTTCAACACCCCGACTTCGCTCAGTGGAAAAAATGTTAGTATGAAAGGATTTTCTATCACTTAGGATTAGGTATTTAATTTTTATCTACATTGATATTATTTCAAATGAGAATCCTCTTGGATATATTCGAATTTTTATGGGTTTATTTCTTTATGAACATGAAAAGCAAGTATCTATCTTTCTTTCCTGCTCACAAATTCTCTCACACTTTCATTTCCACTATCCCTCTTCCGTTTTCTCTTTTTCTCTCATAAATATACTTTTGGAGACACTCGTCTCATCATCATCAGCAGCAGCAGCATTTTAGCGTTCATTGTTGGACATATACCTTCCCCAAAATTTGCAAGACCTCACTATCATGGTCATTGCGGAGCTATTACTCTCTGAACTTATTTTGCTCGTCATGAAATCTTGGTCATGCAATCTTACTTTCTGTCGTTCACAATTTCACATATGATCTCTTGGAGATCGGCATCGTGAGTTGTGATATCTATTGGCTTTCTGACATTCTTGCAAGATGCTAAACTGTCTTTATATGACTATGACCCATGTGCACCTTGCATGTTTCTCCGTCTGAGGATCGATCTTTTGGGTAGGTTCCATGTTTCATCTCAATAGGTGACTATTGGTATGGTACGTTGGTTCATACCTTTCTTTTTAGGACTAGTGGGATTATTTGTTCAAGCTCTATCAAAACCTAACCCACTTAGTGTGGTTCTTCGGTTGATTTCTTCTTCTTTTGCCAACTTCATAGAGATTCACTGTCTAAAGCAGATGTAGTGGTGTATTTCCCCCAGCTATGCATTTTTGATTCCGATTATTATGTCCCTAGCGTGATTGTTCTTTAATAAGAAATAATTACCTGTGTTTCTGAAGAGTTCGATATGTTCAATCACATTTTCTTACTTGAGACTCAGAGGTTTACAACTTGAAAGATGTTCACAATGTGAACGTCAATGGAATTAGAGTCGTTATAAAGATTTTGACTGTGAGTGTTCAAGTGGAATAACCTACTTATCC
The DNA here is from genome assembly GCA_963457665.1 of Thysanoteuthis rhombus. Classification (NCBI taxonomy): domain Eukaryota; kingdom Metazoa; phylum Mollusca; class Cephalopoda; order Oegopsida; family Thysanoteuthidae; genus Thysanoteuthis; species Thysanoteuthis major. Next base: position 29,683,580 of record OY735211.1, on the reverse strand, counting down.
ACATAATGGAGAGATGTTATTTTTCTACAGACCTGTTACCAATAAGTATTGTTTATGCATTGTTATGGACTGAAAAAACATGACAAATAACTCTGTCTATCATTGAGATAAAGATATCAGTTTAGAAGCTAGATTTATCTTTATGTTTTCCGGCGATTCGTGCATGTACTTTAAAGCATGGAGATGTTCACATGTTTATGCACATACATAAATACAAATAAACGTGAGGGTCTACCAAATACATATTTCCACTTTCCCTTTAGAGGCAGTATTTTTTAGGGATTGCTGTATATACGATGCGATAGGGACTATATGTTGAGAAATTCTAGGTTGAAATACTTGGTGATACTTATATATATATATATATATATATATATATATATATATATATATATATATATATATATATATATATATATATATATATTGATTCTTTCAATGGCTACAGATTTTAAATATCAAACGATTTGCAATATATATATATATATATATATATATATATATATATATATATATATATATATATATATATATTGCAAATTGTTTTGATATTTGAAATCAGTAGCCATTGAAAGTATCAAAAGAGCTCCACACGTAAAATGAGACATACAAATGACAAAAATATGATGACATTATCTTCATGTAAAATGTAAAGAATTTTGTGTAAAATAAGTTCAGATGATGTATGAATATGATCAATGTAAACACAAGTTCTACTAGCTACTTTTGTCAAAACACACTTTGGAATCATTATATATTATTTAATTCAACTCACCATTTCACAAATTTGCTGCATGTTTCCTTTTCAAAATAGTTCGAACGAGATTCAAGCTCGGTGGTGTGGATCCGGGAGGAACTAACTACAAATCGTTCGACATCAACACTCTCAAATTGCCAATACGCCCTCATATCGATACAATACTATAATGACATTGAAAGAAAAAACTATTTCTGTCAGCCTGATTCAAGCATGCCTGAAGTTCAGAAACGTCTCAGGCCGAGTTGACCGCAAGAAACCACGGATGAATAACACGTTGAACCACTAGAGGGATAGATAGGAAAATAGTTATGGTCAGAAACAACACCCAGGAATTCTTTGAAATCACAATTAGTGATACCGTGATAACAATTATTGATGAAAGAGTACCGAGAATTCTTGTGCATGCAGCGTGAAGAAGTAAAGCTTTACAGAATGATTGGCATTGATTCTGTATCTACTTTTCAAAAGGCGAGAAGCCCGGATGGAATAAAGATGGAAGCAATGTTTGAGAAATGGTATCAGGATAAACAGAAATCGGAAAGAGATTCCTGTTCTCGTCCTCATCTCTATCAATCTCAAATGGAGATGAAAAGGACTATAAACCTTTGGTTCTAATTGCTTTACCATAAGGGATTCCTTTTGTGAAAGCGTCACAGGAAGATTAAGGTTTAGAATATCTCAATTCCTGAGAGGTAATCGGGGCAATGGATTGCAACAATCTATCTGATCTGGAGTTGTGCTTTTGTAACTGGAGCTAGAGTGAAAAACCCTGGGCCATGATCTCAAAGTGCTATACGTTGTCAAAGAGAACACAGGAGGGAAAAGACTACCCGAGAAAATCTGGCACCAGTTTCTCTAAAAGACCCTGCTCCCACCTCTGCATTTAGATAGGGGGCTTCTTCTTCACATTGAGAAGGAGAAAAAGAACATTGATCGAATTGCAATTCTTATAGCATTTAATGGCCAGGGGAAACTGCTCAGTGTCCAAAAGTTGTGGCAGTGAAAAGGAAAAGTAGTTGACTACTTCAAAAAGAATTGGCTCTGCAATGCCCATGATAGAGAGGTTTAGCAGATCTTGAGGGATGTCTGTGTCCAATAACGTACGCAAAAAGGCACTTGTTGCCACCACCTATGCTACTGATCATGATGATAAATGACCTGATACTATCCCACTGGTTAGGAAGTGGACACTGAAAGTTTGCCTTCAAACTTAATAGAAAAGCTCACGCGGAAGTGTAACACCGCCAAAAAAAAAATCCTACTCATCAATTCTCAAGAAAATTCTATATTATCTATGATATTTCATATTTTTCACAAAAGTGGTAAAAAAATCGGCCAAATGTTAACCAATAACATGCAATCGTGCACATATATTTTCGACACCAGAAATAAAGTACAGAAAACATTATATATATATATATATATATATATATATATATATATATATATATATATATATATATATATATATATATATATATATATATATATATATATATATATATGTATATATGTATATATATATATATATATATGGGAGTGTATGGATGGATGATAGATTTATCACCCTAACTCTCACACACTAACATTATTCACAAAATGACATATTGCTTTTTTTCATCTTGCATGCACTCAACGAGTCTGTCAGTCGGTCTCTCTCCGAATATATATATATATATATATATATATATATATATATATATATATATATATATATATATATATGCTACAACGTATGTATAGAGACAAATACGCTTAGTAATTCATATATATATATATATATATATATACTTGTTTACACATATTTACACACACACTTATATATAAGTGTGTGTGTAAATATGTGTAAACAAGTATATATATATAAGTGTGTGTGTGTGTGTACGTGTGTGTGTACATGTGTGTGTGTGTGTGCGAGTGTGTGAATTCCCTAACAGACCTGTACGAAGGAACATTACACTCTAATTCACACATTACATTGATTTGTCCTACTCCTGTTCTTCTCAACAACTGAAAGCTGAAAGCCATTCTTTTGTGCCTGGCTTTGAAAAGAATTATATCTGCAGGAATGGAGTCTAAATTGACTCAGTTCCGATTCAATAGAATGCACGAGGAGAAATCGCGTTTGCCTTATTGCAAAGACTTAACAATGGAACTGCGCTCAGACGTCCAGGGTGCATTTTTTCACTGCACTCGATTAAGTTATCTCATTGTTTCTGGGTCGCTATTCCTCTACTTTCCACAAAGAGGGGGCTATGGTCACTGAAGCGTACAAGTTAAGAGATATGGTCATTTTGAACCTCCTTTTCAGTGGAGTTAACGGATAAAATGAAGTTAGAATCGAACCGCCTGAGCACAGTTTCTTCCCTCAATCGTCGTAAAATGCAGACGGGGAACCAATTGAAAAATATATACAGTGAGTGCAATGTGGATCCGATACATTTCAAAACGTTCAACTTAACACCATTATAAACCTACAAATTTGATATAATTTTGAAAATGGATTGGAATGAATAACGAAAAATGTGATAGATATATAAACAAAACTGTACTTTAAGAAATATCATCAAAAATCAGAAATTTCAAGTTTAAATCCTGTCAATTCAGAAGTTGTATTAATATGTTAAAAAAAACAACTTTTGAGATGTATTACATGCATTTTGCACAAAGTCTGTGTGAAAGATTTTGACTCAATTTTCGACTAAATTCCCGAATTAAACTTGAAAATAATTTTGGCAACACTGCTTTTTCTTGATCCCCACTCAAGTAAAGGAGTATGTATGTCGGTTCTATAGATATTTATCAACCAATCAAAATCATTTTTGCATAAAGCTCAAAATGAAGAGCTTTCACATTGGTCTTTACCGATTATCTAAATATTTACCAACCACACCCATGACCTTACATACTAATCATGATACCTATCTCCGAAATGATTCAGTTCTTATATTCCATCATGGTATTGTATTTCCTGAACTATATTCCAAATTTTACATATATTTTTTATCATATACTTAGAGATGAAATGTTTTCATCCTCCCTCCTGTAAATGCTGACAGTTTGTGTTGCAGATTCTCTTGTTTCTACAACTATGCAAAAATCATATGTGCAAGTGCTTAATGACCAACTCTCATCTTCATAGACCATCTCGGCATGTCAGTGACAAGACATTTTGTCAAGGCATCCTGTGATTGGGTAAAGTACAAGGATACATATCGACATCTTCCTCCAAAAGAATCGGCACTAATTGAATTCGACCTTTGTTGATTGTGTTTGTAGGAGTGAAAAAAAATCAGAAAACAAAACAAACAGAAAAACAAGAAGAAGCATTTCTTTTTTATCCGTCCCTCTGTGAAATACTTCTTTTTCATAACACTGATCAGCTTTTTTCTGCCCGTTATTAAAGTGTCGATGTATTTTTAGGATCAAATATTCTCTGTATGAAGAAAAGTAGGAGGGTGTTTGACCCTTACTACTTTGTTTTTTTGTCGTTTTTTTTTTTCGAGTCTATTTATAAACCTGGCAGTTTTCAACCATCACAACATGTGCGGTAGCTTCACTAACTTTTATCACTTTTTACAAAATTACTACAGCAGAAATAGCAATCGTTAGTTTTTCAAAAAAGCATATCGAACGTCTTCTCAACATTTTTTTCCGAGACACAAATTTCATCCGACTTCCAGGCTTGATTAACACTGACAGGAAAACATTTTAAACATCTCAAAATTTAATCTTACAGAGGTTATTTCATGATCATCGTTTTTCAAAAATATTTTACGAGAACCAAATGAGACACCTACTTGATGGAGGCTGAAGATCAATCGAGACGAAAGCTCATGACGAATACCTGGCTAATAATGAAAATATGTACTCGTGGTAAAAACTTGAACAAAAAAAAAAAAACTCTACAAGAATATTCATATTTTAGGAAGAGGATATAATATCAAATACAATGCCAACATTAAACAACGTTATTTCACAATGTTTAGTTACACAGGCATATACGCCATTAAAATAGCTATTTTGTACCACTTCGCTATTATTCTCATCTATCTAAGTGAGAATTAACATAAAATAAAGAAATCTCATTTCACAAAGTGAAATTTTACCAATGCATTGATATGTTTTCGTCTATTTTAAGTTAATTTGAGAGTGTTTGTTTCACACTGTCTTTTTAAGAAATGAATAATTGAACATTATTGCCGACATTGAAGTGTTTTAATCTGCTTACGAACAATGAAAAAGGTTTTCCAAAAAAAAAAAAGAAGACAAGACACAAAGATAAAAGATACAATTGACCTAACATACCTAAAAAAAACTGTGTTTTTCCTTATGATATAGTCATAATATAAGTGGAAAATATTTTTTTAATTCTCCACATACTGAAATTTCCAGCCCCCAAGAAACGGTTTAAAATTACTATTCATAAACACACGCTTACTGTTTACCACTACTACATTTAAAAAAAAGTGGCTTCATTGTCGATGCGAGTCAACTGTCTTCCAATTATGATATGAACACACGAAGCAACTTGTGTACGGAGACATTAGCAGTAGAATTTATTTTTCGATTTATTTCTCCCCAACTTTCAGAATCATTTTCAATTCCTTTACTAAAACTCTTGTTATCAGTTAATAGATTGAAGAATTCTTTTTCATTTAAGATGGAAAGTGTGCAGGGCAAATATTATGTGTATAAGAAAAGTTTGGTACGATTCACTCCTACGGTTTAGGTGCACATTGCGTTATGCTAATTTTGAAGGAAGAATCCCCTAAATACTTGTATCCTGCGTCTTTCAGAACAATTTTGGTGAGTTGATGTCGTTAACGGAGTTACTCACAATAAATGTCTCTATAAGACATCCTGAATTATATTAATATTTGTTGATTTTTACAAAAGATTCTTTCATAAAATTAAAGTGGTCGATTTGTGTAAAAAGGCAATTTAATCGATAACTGGGGGCTAAACACGCCGGACCGATAATGTTATTTCATTTCTAGGACGTGTTTTACTTTCAAGGCCCATAAGATTCAGACTGAAACCAAAGAAATGACAATCAAACAGACCGGAGAAAAAAATGAACATTTCTTTTTATTCAAAAAACGAAACTTTATTTGAATTTCAAAATATTCCATTATTATTGCTATGTCCGTTCGGGGAATTTAAATAAACTTAGCAACGGAATACGATTGATAGACAGGTAATGTCATAGCCTGTTTATCACACTTAGGTCAGAAACACTAACATGCGCACAAGCACTCTGGCATATCGACTTATACTAATATGCAGACTCTCATAGACAAACAAACGAACTTGCTCACACAGATCTCACACATGCGCACACTCACATGCACTCGTATACGCACTCTCTGATACACACAAACAGACACACACACACACACACATATATATACATATATATATATATATATGTATATATATGTGTGTGTATATATATATATATATATATATATATATATATATATATATATATATATATATATATATATGGTATAAGGACAAAAAGTATCCAATATATTGCAAAAAGTTTATATGCACACTTTTATAAACCTTCAAATTTGACAGAATTCGGAGCCAACCAATCATCTTTTTGTACGTAGCTTTTCATTGTTCATTCGTGTGTCAATACATCTCTGGTCCAAAACCTGTCATGTCCGAAGCAGAAACAGTATAGTAAATTTTTTCCAAATGTATTGGATACCTTTTGCATTTGCTTCGTATGCACACTTACAAAAATGTTGTAAGATATAAGATTAACAGAGATTTTGTGTGGAACAATTTTCAAGTCACCAGTTTAAAAGAGTTCTTGTTCCGTGTATGAGGGTGAATATTCAGTGGCACATAATGAAATAGCCAAAAAGCAAAATGCATTTTCCCCAGCAATAAAACAGTGTATAGTTTAGCTGACTTATTCGTGAGTGTATCCTTGTATTTCGTAACAGACAAACAGTCATCTCGAGGACGACATCGTTTCTCTCTTTTTTTTCCCTTTTTATTTCAAGAAGTCTTTGACTGTAAATTTTATTAGAGATACAAATAAAACTTGCCATTAAGAAAGATCCGAAGAATGTATGGAAGCATTTAACTTGGGCGATTTAAAAGAGGCATTAAAAAAGAATGGCTAAACAGACTAAGTGTTTTTTTTTTTTTTTATTAACACAAATGTATGTCTGAAGTTTGGTTTTAATGCCGGGATATGAGACGGAGAGGAAAAAGACATAAAATTTCAAGTTATGAGAATTAAGGCAGGAGACGTCATGGCCATGTTTACTTCATGCTGCTCAATAACAAGGAAAAAACTTTTTACTCCATTTCCTCCTCTTCTTCCTACCTACTCCCACAAAAATGACAACAACAGCAACACTATGAGATTGCAAAGGTTCTATTCTTGGTTTACTAAACAGAGCCCGAGTGATATGTAGCTTATTAGTCTTAGTTCGGTGAACCTGAGTTCAAAATCTGGCTGTCACTGTTTATGTTCACATTGCAGTTATACTTTTGGAAAGGCATGGATCAATTACTCCATTACGTATGTCAAGTCAACAGATGTAATTGCAATGGTTTCATCCAGGATGATATTTGCCAAAATGGTTGACGGAAATGAGAATGGAGATTACTGACCAACCGCCCATCCGTACCGATTGAGAGAAAAGCAAATAAAAGTTACTTTTATACAGAACGATGATTACGCTGGATTGATATTATCTTATAGCAATAGTTCTGTGTGTCTGAATTTTTAAGATTCTAAGATGGGAATTCGGTCAAACCACCCACCTTAACTGACTGTGAGAAATGCATATGGAATTTACTCTCATAAGAAACGATGATCACGTCTTATCAGTATCATTTCAGAGCAATAGTTCTTGAAGTGTCAAACTTTTTTCTTCTAGAAGTCAGTGTCTTTAGAATCCAATGAAAAGGAGAAATAAAAATAATTTCATAAGGGTGTCCTTCTTCAAAAAAGACATAGAAGATATCAATTATATAATCTTGTGAGTTAATGATGATGACCCACCAAACATTTGTGTATATATATATATATATATATATATATATATATATATATATATATATATATATATATATATATATATTCACTTGATTCTCTGCAAAATATGTTAAATAGCTATGTGATAAGCATTACAATAAGTACAAAGAATTAACCAAATTTAAATTTAAATATCAAATCATTTTGTGTTATATGCTTAACGTAAGTGGGTTTGTCTGCTCAGTATATTTGTGTCTGTTCCTTTTTACTAACAAACCAAAACGATTGAAGACAGACTAAAGAGAATCCAAGAATAGAGGAATTCTACATTACAGCACACCGGTAACAAAGAATCAATAAATCTGATAAAGAGCCAGAAGTGTATTTATCCACCACCACACACGGTTGGAATTTGAAATAAGGCTGTAGTCAATGTGGGAGGCTTTACCCACATATATAAGCGAAAATAAAAAAGTGCTCAGTGTTATGAATGCTCAACTTTAGGTTCAATGGGTGGTGACTGACCCCCGAGAACAAATCCTGAGATAATAAAAAAAGATAAAAAGCTGAAAGTATCCTGATAACTGTATTGTAGAAACATGCTAGCATACTGAGAATGCAAGAATTTTGAGAAAACATACCGTCATATTATCTCAGGCGGGAATACCATAAAAAAGGAAATCAGCATTCATAAAACATAATGATAATTAGTTGCTCTGGTACTGAAATAATGGCGATAGTGAAGATAATGTGGTTATGGGAATCGTTGTCTGAAACACAACACCCAGGCTTTTCGTCCTGACAAATCTGGTTGCACGACAGAAAACAATTTTTCTCTTTTCAATGATTTTACGTTGTGTTTATTTATTTGATCTTCTATTCGTCGAGTCTTGTTGTTAACTTGATTTTACAGGAATAATTACCGAATACAGACTGGTGCCACACAGTCGAAACTTAATGCAATATGGGCGCTCTTTTTGGGAGCGAAAACAGCACAATATGCAATAAATTGAAAATCTCACGGAGAAAAGTTTTGCAACGCTATTAACTTGTCAATATTCATCCAGGAAGAAAATGAACTTAATTCATGATTTTGACAGATATTAACACAAAAATGTATTATCAAAACGAAAATATTCAGTTTTATCTCCAAAATAATCAGCAATAATTAGTAGACGAGGAATGATGACGTCAGGTGTTTGACTGTACGAGCAATTAAAGGAAGGAACATAATTAGCAAGCGATGAAGCTGTTTGCTTTGACAATAAAATAACGAAATCATTATTCGGCTAACTCGCCTCTGATTGCTTTCTTAACAAGGTTAAAATTCTCAAATAGTCTATTTAGTACAAGGCACTACCAAAAACATTATTTTCATCAGTAGGCTGATCAGAGAAATGAATAAGATATGAGAGTCACTAATAAGACTATGTAGGTTCGGAGTGATTTAGCACTTCTTGAAACAGAAAAAGGAATCGGTGGACCCAGCCTGCTCACTGGTCATCATCATCATTAGCGTCATCGTCATCAGCTTTTAGCGTATGTTGTTGGACATAAAATTTTCAATGATTGGCCATAGGTGTCGCAGAGCCAATACTTTCCAAACTTGTCTAGTTCGCCACACTATTTTTTATTTTGCCGGTCTCTGTTTTGCATATGATTCCTGGTGATCCATGTGAATCGTGATGTTCATTAGTTGTCTGACATTCTTGCAACGTGATCAGCGCTGTATCATTACCATATGTTTCTTAATGGGTTCTATGATATCCCTGACTGTGCTGATTTACGATCCCTTTATGTTATGCTGTGCACGATTTTCTTATGTGCATATTGCATGCTTTTTAGTTCATCGGTCAGTCTTTTAGTTGGGTTCGATGTTTCATATCCTTTAGTGATTCTCAGGAGGGTGCATTATCTGTAGACTCCACCGTTTTTTTTTTTTTTTTTTAGGGTAATGGGATTTTCTTGTTACTGAAGGTTGGGTTTGCTTTACTAGGAACTTGCCACCCTACTTTGGTTGATTTCTTCCGCTTCTCACATAGATTTGTTGTTCTACGTGGATGTAGAGGTCTACTTTTTACAGGTCTGTGCTTTCGATATAGATTTTTGTTCCTTTTATGAAATTTCTTTTTGTGAAGTTCATGTGAATACCAAATTTCTCGCTTGTTTGGTTTAATTCGCCCAAAATTATTTGGAGATCGTGATTTTTTTTTCAAATTGACGATGTCGTCAGCTAATATAAGGTTACTTAAGTATTGGCTGTCTATTCTGATTCAATTATTTTCCCTGTATAAGTTTAGGAAAGTCATTTCGATGTAGAACTGCTGGATATACATGTTGTAAAGCTCTGACATATACAAGGTCAACGTCTTGGTGTATAATAACCTTAGATCATTTTATATTCTGCGGTTCTCCCTTTTAGAAGATTCACTGAATGGAGATAATAATTGGTTGAGTAGCCTTTGTGAATCTAGCTTATTCTTGTGGTTGGTTATTGACCACTTTGGTTTTCATTAAGCGTTTAGATGCTTCAGTTATTGACCACTTTGGTGTTCACTAAGCGTTTAGATGCTTCAGTTATTGACCACTTTGGTAAAAAAAAGTTTGTAGATGCAATCAAGTAGGCTTATTGGACTGTAGTTGTGTAGATCTCCTGGGGCCCTTTCTTATGAAGTGGCGGTATAATTGCAGTGTCTCAAAATTCTTGGACTTCTCTATGTCTCACAGATATGTTTCTGGAATAGGTACAGATCTACTTCTAACCTCAGATACGGCTAAATCATAGATACGTATGGACTTTTTAATCCTTGAAAGATATTCCAAACCCGATGAGAAACTCTTACGAAAATTAAATGGTCGGTAAGCTGGTTCATCAGCTCATTCATTGCTCATCACTATCAGCTTCAAGCGTTAATCACCAAACATATCTCCTTCGAGATTTTGTAGACCTTTCAATTGTGGGTATTGCGGAGCAAGTGCTTTCTGAACTTATCTAGTTTGTCACGCCATCTTGTATTTTTCGAATCTGTTTTTGCATGTGATCTCTGGGGATCCATTCTGTGAGTTGTAATGTTCAGCACTTGTCTGCCATTCTCACAACATATCCAGCCCATGGCAAATTCAATTTTCTCTTGAATTCCATGATATATCAGACTCCTGATCTTCATAGAATACATTGAGCTGTCTTGTAATCGATGTTATATTAAGCATGATTCCCATTGGTGCACGTCGCATGATTTCAGATTAAGGGTCAGCCTTTTTGTTAGGTACCATGTATCGGTAGGTTACTATCCTGAGGATGAATCAGTTTTATACCTTTCTTTTGAGTACTATCTGAACCTTCTTGTAAGATTGAGCTTACCCAGCTAAATGCCTTATAACGTAATATCGCTTGATTTTCTCTTTTTTTTTTTTTTTGAGGATTTCATGTTGACTAGGTAGACGTAGTGGTGTACTCTCTCCAGTTTTAGATCATCGATTTTGGTTGCTGTGTCCTTGTCCCCAACATATGGGTTTTATTGAAGTTCATCTTGAGACCAACAGTCTTGTTTTATTTTTGTCCAGCTTGTCCAGCATCACGTGGAAATTAAGAAGTTTCTCAGTAAAAAAGACTATACCGAAGTTTGCAAGGCATTCGTCGTCTGTTCTGATTTCTTGTTTTCCCAGTCTAGGTTCCGGAAGATCATCTGAGGGAAAGCTGTTGCCTTACCCTTTTTGAGCTTGAAGTGGTCCGAATCTTTACGTAGCCTGGTGAAACAGCTGCTGTATTGGGAAATATGTTGCAATAATGTGACATATATGTCTAGTTGAATCATGGTATCAATAGTCTTTGGGTTTTCCACTGCACCAAAGGCTTTTCTGAAGCAATAGAAGCTATAGTGAATTGTACTTATATTTTGCTGCTTCTTCTTTCAGTTGATTAACCGAATGGAGGTGGTGAATAGTTGGGTGACTTACTCCTATAACCAGCTTGTTCCCGTGGTCTATTTCCCTATCGCGTTTTAGTTATCTGGATAGTGATTACTTTAGTATGTATGTAGATTCAATTGAGTAGGTTTTTCACCCTATTGTTGTTTGGATCTTCTGGGCTCCTTTTCTTAATAAAGGCATTATGATTGCAGCGTTCCAATTCTCTTTTGAGACATAAGTTGGATAGGGTAGCTAGACTCTCAATAATAACTTTACCAGCTTTTCTGAGTAGGTCGATAGTGATGCTATCATGTCCAGGGACCGTTCGTCTCTTCGTTTATGTAATAGTACGGTTCACATCCCATGAGGTACCTTCTGGGAAATCATCCAACTAGTTGCTTCTGATTTGTAGATTTTGTTCATATTTCTGCGTTCCTTGTTTGGAGTAATAAATGCATTTGTAGACATGTTCAAAAATCTGGTTCCTATGCGTTGTTACGTCCAGTTATCCTCAAGCATGTTTTTTTCTTTAATCTTCTCCTAGTCTCTTTTTGGTCATTCTGTTTGATTCCGTTGCTTCAAACTTTTCTCTTGTTATTGGTGATTTGAGATTCCTGATTTTTTCTATGAGATTCTTGGTCTCTTGTGATATTTTGTAGATGGTTTGTTTGCTCTTTGGTTTGAACATATTGGTAACTTTTATTAGAGAAATTCTTGCTAAATGCGTTGATATCGGTGTCGTTCTCTTTTTGTTCTATGAAAGTTCATATTTGTTTTTCAATTCGAGATTAAAGGGTCCGGTGAGTCCTTTTGGTGTGTTTGGTGATTGCAACTTTATTTGGAATATTTCCACGCGTTATTTTTTGGTGTTAATTTGGATTTTACATCTTACCATTCTGTGGTCACTCCTTATATTGACTTTATTTATGACTTCAATATCTTTGACGGTGTTGCTCTTGACTCTCAGTATGTCGTTCTTGGTTTCGTGATTAGGACTCCTCCAGGCTCATTTTCTATTGGGTTTCTCTTTGAAAGAAGTTTTCATGATTGTGAATCCGTTTACTGTTGAATGAGCTATAGGATCTACACCTCTATTGTTCTGTATCTCGCATATGACGCGAATATCATTTTTTCATTCCTCTCGAACATTGAGGTATCCCATAATGATGTTAAAATATCTTGAAGTATTGATTTCGAAGTGATGTAGAAGTAGTCCATCTTCTGTTTGGTTGACTGTGAAGTCGGAGCACAGACTTGAATAATGTTTAGAGTTCAAGAGATGTAATGTGACACTGGCTACGTGATCTTAGAATACCGCTACGATAGTTAGAAATACAGAAGTCAACTTTGCTTTCTTCTCTTTCTCCTAGCCTTATAGGAAATGTTGGTGTTTTAGTTCGATTAGTTTTTTTTCCGTGTTTTCTCATTTGATAATGCCGATTACGCTCCATTTCGTTTTCATTTCAAGATCGGTTAAATGCATTCGTGTAAGTGCCAATGTATGATGTTGTTTTCTTGATGATGTTTTTCGGGCTAGTCATTTTCATACAAAGCAAGTGATGTATCTGGACATCTTAGAACTGATTTCCCAGCCAGAACAGTTATTTTCGTGGGGGCGTTTCTGATTTGTGCTTGGGTTGTCATCTTCAGTGTATATCACCCCTACCCAAATCAAGTGATGCAGCTGGGCTTTTTTGAGCCGGTGACCCAGAAAAAACGGCCTGTACAATTTTGATCGTGCAATCCATGGGGAATGTTGGGGCTTTCCCTTCTGCGCTTGCCCATGAGATGTTGGTGGGGCCTGGTGAATTGGTTACATTTGATGTGAATCAGTAGCCTCAGAGCTCCACTGGCCCCTTAGCACCTATTGTATCCACTCTTAATGAGACAAAAGAAGAGTGTGCGTAGCGCTGCAAGGGATAAGATTAAATTAATTATTCATTTTAAGTGCACACGTGGTATTGCCAATAATTCTATTATATGAGTGTTGATACTCGTAGGTATTAACTATTCGGAAATTGAATTAATCGAGAGTTCACACGATTACGAGGTCGATTCTTTTATTTTGTTTGTTTGTTTGTTAAACATTATCTTCTTTTTCCATTCCTTTTCCCACCTCTTCCTAATCTTCTGGGTTTGGATGTGTTTTTTTACATTCCTCTTCCTCAATTCGTCAAGTTTTATCTCGTAAGAATTCACAGAAGTTTGAATTTAATAAGGTGTCGATTTGTAACAAAACAATTTCTAATTATAATGCATATGATACAATAAGTGACATCTTATAATTGGCTGCTTTCTATTTGATGATTTTGTTTTGTTTTGCTATAATAACCTTTCTTACCTAGGGAGTTAATAAAGTATATCAACCAGTTGGTTTACAAAGAGATTTTCACAAGAATATAACCAGAGTGAATTTTTGCTCTCTCCTGCTTGACAAGTATATTCGAGCAAGGTTCATATATTTTCATTTTGTTAGGGTCCGATAACTTTTGAAGAGTTCACTCAAAAAAAAAAAAGGTTTACTGTACATCATCACATCTTACTGGCAAAAAATATACCTAGAAAAATCGGAATTAAATCGGAAGTAAAGGGTGTGTTAACAGGAAGTTAGTGGGGCGTTTGTTTTATTCGGGGAAGGTTTCGAATAGTCAATATCTTCAAATTATTTTGAAATAAATTGGTATGTACTCAGAGTACAGAGCGAAAAACAAATTTCAAGTTGACCAGAGACTGTAATTTGTACATTTTTTTCTAAATTAAAGAACTCCTCATCACTCATATTTTAGCAAAATCCATAAATTTTACTTACCTGATTTTCTTTTGATTAGTTCCGAAAATTCTTCTGTTTTTTTTTCTGCTTGCATATTAGATCTTGAGATATATTCACTGTATCATCACCTCTTACAGGCAAGAGTATACAGCTAGGAAAACCGGAATCCGAACGGAAGAGAGGGGTCATAAACTAAAGGTCACTATATTGAAAGATGCCAACGTACTTCAAAAACTTGAATATACTCCGTCAGATCTTATCATGCGAGTCAGAGATTTCACAATGAGAGTTTTATCAATCAACTTATTTCAATACATTTTCAGAATATATTTATATTTTTATGATAAATATACCATATGTAATTCAGCTTATGATATCTGTTCATACAATAAATATTTACAGTAACTTATTTGACGGTGTCAGATTTTTTTGAGCAGCTCAGGTGTTGTCCATCCTATTGTATATAAATGTATATAACAGTACAGTTATTTAAATTTTTAATCTCAAATATATAAAGATTGCAGTGGCTGGTAAGAAAGATAAAACTTCATAAGTGAAAAAAAAATTGTTAACTTATTTAGTGATTTGAACACAACGAAGGAAATTACAAAAAAAGGTTTATCAAAGGTCACAAAATATTGGAAAAAGAAGCTGAAAACATTGGCAAGATAAGAACAAGTATGTCACACGAAGAGATTTAAGAAAGAAACAGAAAGCGTAATAAGTGAGAAAAGTGGATTGACCTGCAGAGAAATTTTTGGGGAGGATGGTGTTGCTGGAGTAAGTCAAGGAAAAGAAGGAGTATTATTAGGAATAATCGCAAAAGGCGTGGAAACAGCAAAATTGCCACCTTTAAGTATGCCACAGAAAGAGGAACGAATGATTCAGACAAAGACCCACAGAGACTGACATCTGGAAACTAGTTATCAATATGATTGATAACGAAAGATATCATTAGGTAAAACCCATGCAATACATTGCTCGTTGAAATATAAATGTACTCTGATAATTATAACAACATCGATTGGTTGGACTAATTCTATACTGAAAATATTGGCTGACGTAATAAAACCTGACGTTTTGGAGATTATCTTCAGATTCATGAAACATTACTTTTAGTGCGAGATTAATTATGTAACAAAAACAGCTGCTGTATGGTACCCACCATATCAAAGGCCCCGCTTCCAATTCCAACGTTTACGGATTGATTATTGCGGAAGATCTGCCATTTTAACCAACTTTCACATTTAATTGAAATGACTGTGTTAATACAGTAATTAATGGAATAGTGATGCCCATGTGATACATATACAACGCATTATTTGAGACAGAAGTTTTAGCTGCTGTACTAAGATGGAAAACAAATCAGAGTAATACTATAACTGCAATGTCAGAAATATTTGTCGTACTATTTCGTTGTATATCAAGTGATGGGGGTGATATTCACCAAAAGTTATTACTCACTAAACTAGGAAGGATCCAACAAAAAAACCTGGTCTTACCAGGACATTGGTTTGCAAGTTAGTAAAAATGTGTTTAATATTTTTGCATGTTATCTCAATTTGAGGCCCCTTTACAGCATATGCTATTGGTCAAGTATATACTCAATCCATTAATACTTTCCCTGGATCGATAATGTTAGTGGGGGGAATCCAGACGAAAATTAGATGTCAAGGTGGAGTCAAAATCTCAAGCAAACAGTTTGCTTATTTCTTTATGAGAATTCATTGCAAGAATATGGCGGAGAGAGAGAATGAAGCTGATCAGATCTGAAGCTGAAATACACCAGGTCATCCAGATAGCATGCAGTCGTTAAATAGTGAAGAAAACGTGGCTTAATTCGGAAAATAGCGCCATAGCCCCTTCAAAGTATTCTCTTTGGTATATAACATACTTATCACAGCGTCCGTACAACTACTCAACAGAGCTTCCTACATTTTCCTTCGGAATCAAGATCAGCTACCTTGTAGCGTTTTTCTTATCTTGTCCGCAGTCCACAATCTCTATGGAAAAAATAGATGTTGCTGGAAGCTATATCTGGATTATGAAGTAGATTTCAGACCATAGGGATGTGAGTCTTCGCCAACAATAAATGTACAATTAGTGTCGAATAACTACCTCGATCAACGTGAATGCCACGTGTGCACGGTACACAAGCTCAGTAATTTGCAGATCACTGCCGACAGAGTAACCCCAGAGGGAGAGTCTGTGTGGTCTTCTCAGATTGGTTACTAAGTAATACAATTGCTGTGCAGCCCGTTCTTCAGTCATTCAATGGCTGGATATTTTCCGGACAGTCTCCTTACATGGTAGGCACTATAACCAGATAAATATGAATGTGTGCAAAATCCCTAGGCTTGAGGAAAACTGAGATGATTTGATCAACGTGGATTTAGTATGAAAAACGCCTTTTTTACGTTTTGCCGTTCGCAGAAAATGTCTTTTGGTTCAATTGTATTGAAAATTCAAGTTGTTATATTATTTTCTGTCTTTTTAATGCTAAAAAAAATCTGGACATTCAGGTGAAATGACAAATTAAATTAGGAAATGTGGGAAAATATGCTGGTTTTTTTTTTCAAGAATATTATTCCTCCTTGCAAGATATCTCTTCCTGAGCGTTGATATCTATTCATAGCTGTGTATGAATACATAATCTAGTTTACTTGTACGATGACGACTGCATTTTCTAGTGTCAAAAAGTGTGAGTTCGGTGCTGGGAAAGATTCTTCCTAAAAGGAAATATGATGGTATGCTCCAAAGTATGTAAAAATCAAATTGCTGAAATTAACTGCTACTCTTTCAACGTCTTTTTTGTCGATAATAGAAATGTTGACCTGTTTGGATGGATAAAATTACGACATAATTTTTACATTTACTCATTTAAATAAATAAGATCATGAAATAGCACATTTTTCTCATACACCGGTCCCTTTTAATTATTGAATTGATACAGAAACATTTCTACCTTTATTCACAAAACGTTTTATTCATGAATGTTTTTGTTATCACATTACGCTACGTTCGAACCAAATCACAAATTTCATCATGAATAACGATTTCAGTTTTGGTTCGATGTAATTTTTTGAAAAGGTTGTTACACGAATAATTTTGAATTTTTTAGAGAAAATGTTAAAAATGAATGCAATTGCGTCCTTTGCCGGTAGAATATGAAAAATGACATATATGTTGTTACTAGACATCTTTGAGTCCTTAACATTAATGCTCTCTACCAGAGAAATAAGACTGATTTTTGAATTCCATTTCGAATTTGACAAAATGCTACACGAATTTCCGACAAACCCGACAAAGTATTTGAATACTACTACAGTACGACTCATCAGTCTAGCGTACGGGTAATTTTCATGTTCGTACTCTCTCCAAAGAGACAGTGTTAAATCCATGAAAGTATTTGTTCGTCAGTTCAGATAAAAACCAAAACGTCATGTTGCTACAAACAGAGAAATATTTCTTCATGTATTCT
Organism: Thysanoteuthis rhombus; assembly: GCA_963457665.1. Taxonomy (NCBI): domain Eukaryota; kingdom Metazoa; phylum Mollusca; class Cephalopoda; order Oegopsida; family Thysanoteuthidae; genus Thysanoteuthis; species Thysanoteuthis major. The sequence continues at coordinate 29,665,651 of OY735211.1, read as the reverse complement.
ATCCTTTCGATAAGCATAAAACGGGGACTTCAGATAGATAGAAGACTGCTGAAAAGTACTAAAAGAAAAAAATATGGAAAAATAGGATTGCAGATTGTCAGCATATGTATGGTTTGTTTTTATCAGAAATCAGTAAGGAAAAGGGGGAATATCACGAATCAAATGCAAGAGAGAGGCGAAAACTTTTGGGGAAGAAGTATAGATTATAGGCAGGGAAAGCAATCAGGACGTAGGAAAACGAAAAGAGCCAGAATACATCATCATTTCTGCCAATTGTATAAATCAGACCAGTGCAGAATTCAACCTGAGGTTGCTTCCGCTGTCAAACAGGGACAAAATATTGAACTCATCAGCTAACAAAGAAACTAGTCAAAAACACCTTTATATTTCGTTATGAACGGTGCTGCTATGGCCATTCAGATAGAACTCCTGAAAAAAGCCATAGTGTGGATCGGCCAAAGCGTCGTGTGAACAGCATAAACAACGAGAATGAGTTCGATTGCCCCAAAATACTCTGGAAGACGAAGCTTACTCAAGTCCCTAACTGAAGAGATATAGTTGTGAGAGTAACAAACAGGTTTATGTTGAATTTCTTGCGCCGAATTCTCGGAAGGTAAGACATAGAACTCTTTCACTAGAATTGAATAGAAAATCATTTTAGGTGATATTTTTGTTTTCCTGCTTTTGTTATATTATCATAAGACTTCTTGCACGTGTGGCGTATTAAACCAGGGATATCTGTGACAGCGTTAGATCGAGTATTATAAAATCGAATTACATCACTGAACATTTAGAACAGCGAACTGATTTTGATCTCACAGGCTATACAAGAAGAATAATCTTTTCCTATTTATTAAAGTAAATTGGATCATTTAGGAAGCCTGACTATGAAATAATGACTATGTTTCTCAAAGCCTTTTATTAGATATGTCCGGAAAGTATCCTCTCATTTAATAATAGCGAACGAATAGTCTACCCGAAGCAATGATACTTAGTTCTCCCGAAGAAATTCACGTCTAGATTCCTTCATGCAATTGTGTTCGTTATTAATTTTGACTAGTTTATCAGTCATTTCATTGCTGATTTTTCACTGAGATTTGCAAGCTGCATAATACATTTTTGGACCATTAAGTATTCAGTATTTATTGGAATTAAAGTAGCCTCTGACGAGATTCATCCTTCGTGAACAATACATTACTCACTTGACTACTGAGACTAAGTAGCTGAGCGAAGTTGAGACTGGCTACAGAGCTACTTCTCCCCCTTCAATATTTCTCCGTTTTATATTGTTTGTTTTGTAACATAGTTTTCAAGTTGTCTGATCTTGAGGGAGATGACACAAAGATGCAACTTTCCCTTTCTCTCTCAAAAATGAAAATGTCTGTCAGTCCACGTGTTCAACTTTGTAAGCTACAATCTTGCACGTTGGAGGCTGAAATGTTGCATTGTGTTATATTTTTTCATGCTGGTGGACAAAGGACGTGGAACTGTGATCAAACACTGCCAGTCTGACCAAGAAAATAAACACGCAAGTGAACGATAGTTTCATCGAATCATTTAAGCAAAAAGTGGTAATTTTAAAAAAAATCAGTTTAAAGGCTTTTGCTTGTCCAACGTGCGTGAGATACATATACATTTTCATGGAAGCAGAGGGTAGCTTTTTTCCCTTATTTTCAGTATCAATTCATTTCAAAATATTTTCTCACATTCTTAAAAATCTTTCGTTATAGTCTCACGAGTGTTGGAGAAATGTGTATTGTTATAGAAGCAGAACCTATTTTTGTAATTTTCAGTATCTATTTATTCTATGTACTTCCCAACATTGTTTGATATTGATAATCAGTCCTAATTCTTTTTAAGGCAGCTGTGGTTGAAAATGAAAACAGGATCATTCGTAATATGTGAATAAAATTGCCGCTGCTACTGCGACGATGTCGTGACTGTGCCTCATGGGATTGGAAAATACAAGATTTTATTGATATAGTGAACAAACTACTTCGTCTTGGATTTATCTAAACGAAGACAACAGAATTATTTCGAAAAAAAACTAAAAGAGGATAATATAACAACTTTTATTGACCATACTCATTCTTGACAGCCATAACTCCAATAATAGACACTTCCTCCATATGTTATTGCAAATAACATGCCAACATATAGTGGGAAAAATTGAGGAAACTTAATTCTACCTGGAGCAAAACTAGACAACCTGTTCAGACACTTGAATTCTAGATTCGATTCAATTGAATTCGACTATTGAGAATCATCAAAATCTATCTTAGACACTTTGACATAATAATGGATACCTTCAAACTGCTATTTATACAAATCAGACCGATATTTATAACTACCTAAACCCTAAATCGGCTCAGCCTAAACTGAATTCAAAGAAATTTCTCATCATCTTGGCAAACTACTCGTATCAGATTCTCAAACATATCAAAGATATAAAAAAAAAGCAGCTGCACCATATTTTACACTGGTTCCCCCACGGAAAAAGCTCTGCTGAAACAATTAATTCTTCAAACCATGCAAAAGTAGAATAGCCTATGCTGTAACCACTTAAAACATACCAATGTCATCACCATCTCTCCCCAAAAAAGAAACTTTAATATTTATCACAATTCCGACTGCAAAAGTGATACAATAATCTATCCTCTTGAATGTACACAAACTAAAATTCGATACATTAGACTCAGTAATTGTAATCATTATATAGAACCATTCGACAATAATCATTCGCTCCCATTTGAAAAACAATTTTGCCTACTACACAACTCAAGTTATTATGCAAAATGAACTACAATTAAGTAGATTGATAAAATACGCCTATAAAATCTGCGAAGAAAAGTGGATAAAAAATCTCCAAACAATAAACTCAAAATAAAAAAAAAGAACTCAATTAACTGTAACGCTAAAGGTATTTGAAATATCCCTGATAAAACAATTCAAACACTCAAACTATTCACATAAACATAATTACTAATTACAATTGAGAGAATAGGATAAAATTGAACTAATTCAAATCGACCCACTTCTTGAAACCTATATAAATCCTCACCCCTGTTTGAATTATCGAAACATCGATAACAAAAAAATAATGTAAGGACCATATTCACAATAAAGATCCGATTAATAAAACCTCCGAGATATCACCATGGTCCTTAAGGTTTTTCAAGCTTTCAACCTGTTAATTACCCCACGAGTATATTTTTCTTTGTTATCCTTCCACCCAATCGAAACTTATGAAGAATGATTTGGGTTTAGTAACAATCTACACTAAAGATGGTTCGAAAAACAAGGCAAAATTGAAAAAAAATATTCTTATCGAAACCTTTTCTTTTCCTCCTCGGTATGAGACTGACATCGATCTGCTACACACACAGCAGTAATGTGTGCAGATAGCATAAGCATGGTAATACACGTTTTATTTCTAATGGAAATATTTTACTACTACCACAGGAATACCCTGATAAGGAAACAGATGCTTACATCTGTGCTTGTATCTTACCCCTTTTACTCATTACTAATTAATAACTGCTTACAATGGAGAAACACTCCAAAACACGTCAAGAAAACTCACAATATAAATGAACATTGATGATGTATACTGCAATAATATAAGTATATAATCTGTGAATGAACCATGTACCGTCATTTTCGTTAACTATATGTTATTCGTCAGAAATCTGCTTCTGAGGTTATTTCTCTTTGGACACACCCCGAGATGTGACAATTGTTATCTTAATTTTGCATTATAATCAATTGAAGAAAATGGTAAACCCAAACTATCAACATTAGGTTAATTCCTGGCTGACTTACTGGTTGGCGATGTATGTGTCACTCGTAAAGACCATCCAAAGGGATCTTGAGGGCTGAAAATAGAAATCATGCGAGGAACAACATTTTCCTTCGTTTTGGGAAATTTCTCCCACCTAAATAAGTTTTTAGTGGAGGTTTCAATTTACGATGTAAGTTCAGGCTAAATCGATTGTTCAGTTCGAGTCCAGCAGCGTCATGCGTTGTTTTTTTAAAATTCAAACTCTTTTATAGGTCACAATTCAATGAAAGGGGGATAATTATCCTGTTACCACATTTTTCAGGTGATCATCCAAAACACTGCCATAAGACATGAGTTACTTGACTTTTTCTGTGGTTTGAATAACCAGATCTGTTTCTTCATAGGATCACAAAATTCAACGATTTATTACATAACAAATCAAATAGGATTGAAGAATAAGATTTAGCCACACCCTTCACAAACATGCTCTCTGAAAATATTGAAGGGATGGAATCTTATATAGTGTATTTCAGCCCGTATCCCCCATCTGCGAAACATTTTAGCTGTGTCGTATGTCTTCCTATTAAAGACTTTGAACAGATCGATATTTAATTGCTCTAGATGGGGCCAAAAAGATCTTTTTTACTTGGTTATCTATTTCGGGGTCTGGTAGTTTTTGTCTAACAGAATATGAGAATGAATCTAAAACAATTTCCCAGAGTAAAACCACGAAAGGAAAAAAGATCAAATCTTACATTTGAGTCTGATCTTACGTATGCACCTCATCACATCGACAAATTTTTATCATTTTATTTTCTCGTGTTCCCAGGGGCATCTATCTCGAATGGCTAGGTACGAAATATATTTTATTGTAATCTGATTACATTTATTTTTCTAGGGGATATTTGTTTAGGAAGCATTGCATTCTTAAACAGACAAAAATGATTTTTACGCCAGATAACCAGCAAGTATGTAATTCAATGTATTAGCATGGAGTGCACTGTAACTTGACACATAAATAAATATACTGTATTTAAATTATTCATGTTTCCACGCAGATATATACGTAAATATAATCTTATATAAAATACGGAGTGAAGGAAATTGCTTATTATGTATATATGCAAGAACTTTTCAATTTTTAGATAAATCTCTGAATAAATTAAAAACTCAATAGATTGATAAATTGACGATTATAAGTTCATCATTTTCCCCAATTGATTTTAGACTTTTCAGGCTTTGTCAAGTACATACATATGTGAACAAATACGTCGTGTTTTTTTTAAAATTTGGTCTTCTGAATGAACCTGCTCTATGACTTTCAAAATATAAATAATCCTATAATGCCAAAATATGCATTAATAGCAAGTGCAAAAAGTATCTGATACATTTCATAAAGATTATTTAACAATTACAACTTCAAAATAGATAGAATTTTCACTAAAGATTACTAATTTTTTTACCAGAGTGTTCAATTTCCAATTCTATTTCAATATTATCTTGAATTTTATCTCTTTCAATCTCAAGTCCAAATGTTGTCGAGTTTAAAATTGTGTAAGGATACCAAAAAGGGTGTATCCAACTATTTAGAATATTGATAGCCGGATACTTGGCTTCGATACGACTCGGCAAACAGCCAGGAAGAGTCCCATTGCGCACGTATGAACAGAAACATTCCTGTGGGGATTTATAAGTCAGCAGAATGATGCCACTGACTGAGCTTGTTTAATATGTTACTGTCGCACTTGACAATCATGAAAATCCGCCTGTCCATTCTTCACATTTCGTGCAGAGTTTTTCTTTTATCAAAACCTCGCATTACCACGGTGGGTCAGCTTGCCCCAACCTAAAATCAGCTACTTATGGATCTGGCTTTCCAGCGTTGGAAAGGATATTTCAGACTGTGGGCGGCATTAAAGAGAACGTAACGGAGCGGCTGATCAAAATACTGAAGACTGCAGAATGTTCAGAAGAGGGAGAGTGACACTAAAAAAAGTGTGATGTCCTAAGGGGATTAGATTTGCGATATATATTCAGTGGTAATCAATTGTAACCAACCCCTTCAGAATTCTTCTTGATTACCCACGCTACAACCTATAATCCAAATTGATTTTCAAAAAAAAAATGTCATGGGACAACATAAAAAGAAAAAAAAAAAGAAATTAAAATTGGTGAGGTGACATTTTCAAGGGACCTTGATTTGAAAATTCTGAAAATTGTGGTGTGAGCATAAGTATTCAACCCCTCCACTCATCATCAGTCTTTTATCGTCCGTTGTCGGACAAAAACCTTCTATAAGATTCGCCTCAACTCTCTATTGTGGGCGTCGCAGAGCCAATGGTTTCTGAATTTGTCTAGTTCGTCTTTCCATCTCGTATTCTGCTGGCCTCGGTTGCGCATGTGATCTCTGAGGATCTGTTTCGTGAGCAGTGATGTCCATTGGTTGTCTGCCACTCTTGCCACATGTGCAGCCCATTGCCATTCGGGTTTTCTAGTGGATTCAATGATCTCTCGGACTCCTGTTCTCTTCCTGATATACTGTGCTGGCTTACCAATACTCCATGTTTGGCTGAGCATGATTCTCTCACGTGTGCGTTGCATGCTTCTCAGTTTGCAAGTCTATCTCTTGATAAGTTCCGTGTCTCAGCTCCATAGATGACTATCAGGAGGATGTATTCGCCGTATACTCATCTTCTTTGGATCTTCTTGTTTTTGAATGGTTGAGTTTGTTCTGTCGAAGGTTTGTCATTCTGGAGTGATTCTTCATTTGATTTCTTCTTCTTTTGTTAATCTCATAAAGATCTGTTGTTCTAGGTAAATGAAGTGGCCTACTCCCTCCAGTTCTGAATCCTTGATTTTAATACTTATGTTATTGTTTCCGGTGTAGTTGTAACACATAAAATTCATTGTGCCGGAATTCATTTGTTGCCAGATTTTCATGCTCCCTTCATTTAGTTCATTTCACCATTAGTCATGTAGGTTTTCTGCGAAAAGGGTATTGTTGTTCGCAAATCTGAGGTTGTTCAGATATTGCTGACTTTTTAAAAAAAACTATTTTTCCAGTCTATGTTTTGGAAGATAATCTCGGAGCAGGCTGTGAAGAATGTGGTTGAGATGGTATCACCTTCTGTTACACCTTTTTGGAACTTGAAGGGATCTGCTATTCTATTCAACTTAGGTCTAAAAAAAAGTAAAGTCTCAGGAGACTGGGACACGGCAATCATGATGCTTTTACATGAAAAGGAAACTCAAAAGACTTCAACAACTACAGACCAATAAGCTTACTCAATTGCAGCCACGAAATTTTCACAAAAATCATCACCAACTGGATCAGTAAAACACTACATGAAAACCAACCACAGGAACAAGCTGGCTTGAGAAGGAACTACTCTACAATGGACCATCTTCATTTAAAAGATTAGTTGGAAGAAAAAAAAACGCAGAATACAAAAGGCCACTTGCTGTAGCATTCATAGACTTCAATAGAGCATTTGACTGTGGAAATTCCTGTGGTCATGAAAGCCATCAGTCTACAAGATGAACAACTTGTGTGCACCAGAGTACTACAGCATACTTACAGTCACAGCAGCTCCTTTATCAGGCTACACAGAGACTCTAATCCTTTCCAGCCCCTTTACTTTAAAACTCCTAAATCAGATTGAATTGGATAAGGTTTGAATTATTTTGTGTACGTTCATGACATTATTTTTTTTTAAAATCCATCTTTGTTACAGATGACGAGGCAGCAAAATTGTTAAAATTCCCATGGTTCCGAATACATTTACTTGCGACTATATTGTATCGGGAATATGTATGTGTTTGGGTGAGAATGTGTGTGTATGGGGTGTTTAATAAATGCATCAATATACATATATATATATATATATATATATATATATATATATATATATATATATATATGATTATAAATTGAGTTAAAGCATATTGAAACTCTATCTGAAATGATCTCCCATTTTTACGCAGTGTATGTATCGTTTGGATAGATCAGCGTAAATAGAATAAATGATTGAATAAAATCTGACTGCTGCAGGAATCGGACCTGCAATCGATAGTGAGGCCACTGCAACGGATCATTGCTCTTACCATTGAGCTAAACTGCCGCAGGTAATGCAAAAGAGTCTTTCAATTGAGAGATATCAGTTATGGTGAATGAGGTTACATCAGCCGTAAGTGCACGATGCAAATATATGAATAAACGGAAACATTCTCAATTTTAGGATAACTGATAGATTTATACAAAAGGCCGCATTTATATTCATTTCAGACTGAATTACATTCAAGGGTTTCAAAGTATAAACATGTATTTGCATGTAAACATGTCGCTGCACGATTGCTTGCATCTATATATATCATAAAAATTGGTAGATTTTGGACGAAAGGTTTCTAATTTTCTTTCACGGAACTTTTCAATGCTCAATGTAAAGTGTCAGTCTGTCTGCAGGTTTGAATGTGTTTATGTGTGCGTGTGTGTGTGCATGTGTGCATGTGTGTGTACACGTGAGAGAGAAAGCTGGTAGGGAGAGAGAAGGAGTGCTTATGTGCATGAACTCTCAAATCCCTTGATAGGAAGTTTATTCAAATTCAATATGTGTGCATGTAAATGTGCGTGTGCGTGATTTTTTGTGTATGTTTGTTTACGTATTTAAGTCACATGTATTAAAATTCTCTAAATGAACACACACACACACATGTGCATATATATATATATATATATATATATATATATATATATATATATATATATAAACGCAGGTACATGTGTATCTGTATGTATGGAGATGAATATACAGAATTTGCATATCATGTTTTATTAAATCATTGTATATTGCTCTCGGCTTCACTACGCTTAAATTATGTGCAGATGCACACGCACACACATAGATACACATACATGCCCTTAAAGAAATTACTGAATCGTTACATTTAAAGGATGCTCGCCCAGCCTTTCTAACTTCATAGCAAATGAAAGAAAGAGAGGGAGAGGGAGACAGAGACAGAGAGAGAAAGAAAGACAGAAAGAAAGAGAGGGAGAAGGATTGAGAGAGAGGGAGGGAAAAGAGAGAGAGAGAGAAAGAATGAATCATGAATGTAAATTAAATGTACACACACCGACCAATTCTATTGTCAGAGAGATATAAGCACTAGAAGTTTTACATATCTTTCACCTCAGTCAACGAAATTGCAAGTGGTGCATGAGTTTACTCGTATATGTCTATCTATTAGACCACACAATATCTCCAAAAGTTCTCAATGAAGTTCAATAAAAATTTTGATTGAAGATATACAGATATATCAAAGAAAAAGTGAAAAAAAACAAAACCCAAACCCTTTTGATTATAGTTAAAGGTTTTATAAATTTTGATAAGCTCTAACTGGTTCCTCACATGTCTTCAGAAGGATGACCTGATTCTTTTTCCGGATATTACTTTCCACTGTCCTGAAGAGAGGGTTAAATTCCGGTCATTTGTACATTAATATTGATTATAATTCAAATAACATTGGTGTCATAAAATTCTATTTGTGTTGAGATTTTGAGAAAGGGGTTGTCGCTGGAGCTCCCTTCATTGGGAGAGGTAAAAAGAGTGAAGTATCAGTGTGTGTGAACGTGTGTGTGTGTTCACAGTCTGTTGGTATATTGTTGGGTATGATTGCTAGCTTGTGTTGTACGTGGTAATAAGAGTGTGTATGAGAGAAGAGTATGAGAAATTAGAAGTGCTGATGTACATAGTGGGGAGAAAGGGTTTGTTAAGGGATCCATGGGGATTTGAGGGTCAGCCTCTGGGTTTAAAGAACCATCTATCAATTCACCTATCTATCAATCTATATATCTACACACACACACTAACGCACACACAGACACACACACATATATATATATATATATATATATATATATATATAATCATAAGCTAGTGTTCAACGATATGTTGCATGTAAGTACATATCTATTCTTTGAAAACTCAATTACTAATCTAAAAATTGAAAATTGAAAACCTCTATTCATATATTTGCGTCGTACACCCAAGGAATATATAACTTCACTCACTAGAAGTGATATCTTTCAAACGAAAGACTTTGTGGAAGAGCGGGTTATGAATTAAGACAGAAATTTTCGGGTGGACCTAAGAATTCTATTCTGTCACTTAATGAATAATGTGTGGTTATGTAGATATTCCCCTGTGTATTCTTATTCCTCTGTTTTCCCAGTCTAGGTTTTAGAAGATCTTGAGGCAGGCTTTGAAGAGTTATCGTGAGCAAGTATCACCTTGTCTTACCTCATTTTTTTTTTGTCGAGCTGAAAGGACTCAGAGCCTTGATGTGGCCTGATAAAAGAGCTGCTGCGTCAGTAGATATGACAATGGGTCGGTCATGTTGTAATAATGTCAAAAAAAAAAAAAAAAAACTGTACGAGAAAAGCACCAAAAACATAGACCTCCAGAGCGGCTGGCAGAACATAAAATGACGTAATGAACGGTACAAGTTTCAAATAGTGATGGCTTCGTAACGCCTCCTACGATTTTTCATGGTCTGGCGAATCTTTACAAAGGTGTATGTTCAACAACAGATCTTCAAATGCTGCCGCCGATGATGATGATGATGATGATGATGATGATGATGATGATGTAAGAACTGATTAAATTTAAAAGTGGAGCCTGTTTATTTATGTGATTGAGAGAGTTTTTTTTTAAATAATTTTTCTAAGTAGTCACTTATGCTTTTCGACACATCATCTCCAGATATTCCCAATTAATTTAAATGATATTTTGTTAAAAAGGCGGGCTTTGAGCGGAAAAAAAAAATGATTCAGTTTTGAAGCGCACGCGATAATTTCAACAGTTACCCCCGCTGTGTCGTTGTTATATATGAACTGATTCTCTTTCAGTCTTTAGTGAGAATGGCAGAGTTATGCTCTCCATGAATGCTTTTTTTTTTCTTTCTTTCTTTCTTCTTTTTCACTTTCAGTCTTGATTCTCTTCTCTTTTTTTTTCATGTTTGTCTAAGATTAGCACTCCCGTAAAGCCTGCCTACGGGGGGTACGTGATCTTCCTTGCACACCTCATTTAATATCATTTACACATCTTTTAACACAAGATTTCCTCTTTCCTCGAAGATCTAGTCAATTGTATTCAGTCGTTCTGTCAGACGGAAGACAACCAAACTTGTCCTCACTTGGTAATGTTAGTTGCTTTGTTTTTATTTTTATCGACAAGAATCCATTGTTTAATTACAATGCATTGAGCTCTTATGCCTTTGGAGGTCTGGGAAAACGTCAGACGATCACTTTAACCCTTACATGTATGACTTTACATTTATATAAGGGAATATGTTGATATCAAGTGGGATAGCTACTGATCAGAGTTACCACCTTCCACTGTTAGATGATTATTTTATTTCAATTTTTCTCATTCTATTCACAGCAGTGTTCAATCATATTTCAGTTAATTGCCGGAGTGCTAATCTGTCAATCACGAGCCATATAAATAAGTTTATGATAGTAAGAGCTATTCCCCTATCTCTTCCTAGAAAAAAATGAATCGTATCTGCAATTGAATATCGACAAACCTTTCAAAAGATACATTTGCTAATAAGCAAAACCACGAACAAAAATAAATCGGATTGATATCATCGTGGTAATTGTTGAAACAGAACCCATAATATCATAAATTAATAGTTGAAAAAATATTTACCTTTAAGATATATATCTTTATGCCCAATTTCAAGCCTAATTACGTATAACCAGACATTTAATTCACCATCAACCGTTTTAATTTCACTGTTTGGTGTGGGCCTTCCTCATCCCCTTCCCTTACTAGCGTAATAGTTCTAATCTCTTCCCTGACTAATCAGCATTTTTTTTTTGTTAAATCGTCTCTTCATTTTGTGTCAGTTATTTTTTTTGCTGTGTTTACTTTCCCATGGACACCAATCGGATAGTCTTTAGCCTCTTCCGTTGTTCTTGCTCTCTTCTCGATATGCGTCCTACCAAGTTCCATTTTCAGGCCTTACATCGCTCGAATATTCTCTGGTTATGTTCACTCCCAAATTTTCCCCATCTGTTCTCCGGAAAGTGCTTTCAAAACTCGTTGTAAGATGTTTTGGTGACATCATGTCTTCTCGTTTTACTTCTTTTTAATCCCTAACTTGTTAGTATCTTTCTAAATCCTACTCATGTCTGGCCATTTCTGTACATATTCTCAATTTTTGCTTTTCATATTTCGTAGAGTAAATAATACTCCGTCTATTGTTACGTCCTGAACACTATTGTTTTTATCGGAGTGCCGGTCGGTTGGATTCGTAATCTCGAGCTATAGGGATTCTCATAGTAAATTTCAGTTATTAATAATATCTCGCCCCTACTTTTGCTTATTTCATTTTTTTTTGTCTTTTGATACAAGCATCTGTCGCTTACCAGAGTCTGCGGTTCGAGCACGTTTCAAAATCTTCATGATCTTTTTGTTTATTTGTTTATTAAATTCTGCCCCTTTAGTTTCGTCTACTTCCGTCTTTCCTAGCATATGTGCTTTCTTTTTGAATAGTTTTTAAGTTTTCTATCAGTACGTCCTTTGTTGCTGATATCATTTGTTTCGCCTACTATGTTCGCAGACTTTATAGTTATGTTCAACAAATTTTCCCCCTTTAATACTTTTGTTATTACACAAGACCTTGAATCTGTTCTTCATCACTAACTGGATATCAGCAATTCTCACTCGGACATGTTTCCTTCTTAAGGATAATTTTTTTGAAGTCAAATTTGATCCTGCTTGCTTCCATTCTCGAAGCATAGATGTTCTCGTAGTATTCTCGAGTTATTCTTAAGATATTTTTTCTATTTCTGTTTATTTTACCGGTTCCGTCTTTCAATGCACGCATATGTGGTTTGCCAGCGTACTCTGCAGCTCGAGCGCATTCTTTTCAGATAGCTTTTACTATCCACTCATTATTTCACTTCTTATGTCTTCTTTAGTCTTTATTGCTATATTTCTGCGTTTGTTGATTAGTGGCAAAGTTTTCTGTGAATATTGCCCGGTCTTAATGTTCTCAATTGTTTTGCTTATCATCTCTGCTGATTTTTTGATTATGTTCATCAGATTTCTACTCTTCTCTCTATTGCAACCCGGTAATTCCCTCTATTTTACGGTGTTGCGTTTTCTTCTTGACATCAATTTAATCCCATTCCAGTTTGAACTAAGATTCAATCATTCTGAATACCATTCTATGGTCACTTAAGTTTATTGATAACAGTAATATCTTTTATGTTAATAGTTCCGTCAGCAATTATGAAGTTAGGTTCTTTCTTTATTATTCTGTTTGGGCTTTACCGAATTTCTTTTTTTTTCGATCTTCTGGTTTTTGGTAAAAAATGTTGGTAATCTTCTAAGAGTATCTCCCTTAAGCATTTACCAGCATGTTTCCCCTCTCGTTTTTCCTCTCACCCTGAGTATTTCGTAAAAGCTTCTCACATATGCTTCATAAATGTGCGTTAAAACAGGAGAGAGTAAGATTGCTAGATTTTTAGTATTCAAATATATATATAGTATTCATAAAGATATATGTACCTATCCATATCAATATGCACGGGGAAAAGTGTTATGTAGTGGTTTTTTTTTTTAAGGATTTTGAAAGAGTTACTTCATTAAAAATTAATTTGGGAATCAAAAATTAACAGTTTGTCTCGAAGTAAATTCCTGATTAAGTATGATACATATTACTTTGAGATAAACAAATAAATTTAAGTGTAACATATTAGTTAATTATTCAAAAAAGTTTTACTACATTATATACACTCGACATGCCATATACTGATACATATGTAGCCAGGCTTTCCTTCTACTTTTTTTCCTCTTGCATATATATATATATATATATATATATATATATATATATATATATATATATATATGTATATATATATATATATATATATATATATATATATGCGTGTATGTGTGCGTGATTAATTAAACTAAAAATTATATTCTTTTTTGATTTTTTAATCTCATCAAATCTTACAGACTGCATATAGAATATAGGAATAAAAAAATCCAACAGCAGAATTTGATTTTTAATTTAATTGAATACATTTATTCTCCAAATGGCAGTTATCATGTTATGGAACCACAGAATATATATATATATATATATATATATATATATATATATGAATACACACGAAAATTCACACACACATATCACATATATATGCTTAAGTTCATATGTTTATTCACGTGATCATTGCTACCCATGCTCAGATATATGTGCTTAGTTTATATATTTATACACATATTTAATATCATCAGTATCTTGTGTCCATTGATATTTTCTACCCACTACGGAACACTGTCAATATTCCTTTAAAAAATGATTATTTATAAGATCTCTATTGACATCCAATTGTTTGCTGCCAATAATGTTAGCCTTCAGAATAAACTATTTATATCAGATGTAATTTTTTTTCTGATTTCTTTCTATATAAGAAATCTGATTTAGAGAAGCTTAGAGATCTTAATTCAAAATAATGGTGTGATATGTATTTGAAAGCGAGCTTTATTCGGAGCGTACATGCATCGAAATAAAATACACGTTACTGTTAATACTGAAAGCATATATACGACTCGTTCAACCTGAGAGTTATACTTAAATGAAATCGAATGTCTGCTTATCGTCGGTTGTCGGCGTGTTCAAACATTCATAATTCTGAAAATTAAACTATATTTTTTTTGTTAAAATCTACAAAGTATCTATTCGTCTAGTTGTCAAAAGGTATTTCCTATTTCGTTTATATGGCCATGACCCCGACTTTTATCTTCACAAGACTTGGCATTACTTTTGCTTCTAACGTTTGTTGTTTGGGAATAAATTGTTAATACTCTTCCCTGTGCCAGAACTGTCTTCTTATACGCTATTGCACTTCAGGGTTATAAGTGATACCTATCTATCAAGGTCAAAATTCCCCTTTATATTTTAGACTGTGTATATGGAATATCAAAGTTTTTTTTTAAATATCATTCCCACATGAAAGATGCAGAAAAAACTTTGTAGTAGTTACAGACACCTCCAAATATGTGTAATAGGCGTTAGGAGAAACCTGCTGGACGGACGCCTTTCACTTATTCACCTACAACGAGTATGATCGTGCTTATCTCTACCATTACTTACCTGCAAAATCAGCTATCTCTTCATTTTGTGTCTACTGTGTTTACTCTCCCACAAGAACCAATTGGTTGGCCTTACTGTGTGTTTAGTGAGTATCTTTTGCATAATCTAACGTTGATCCAAGCTATTCTATCAGATATGAGTTCAAAACGAATAACGTTGCCAGTAATATGATAATTGATTACAAATCCCCCGCTACTGAATTTGTTATCCAGCCTACCATTGTTATAGATATTAAAAATTTTCAGCAGCAAAAAAGGTTTTTGTCCTTTTCTGTGTGTTTCAGTTACTCCTGAGATTGCTAGGTGATGTTGTCCAATTCGATTAACCGTTGATGAAGTCTTCTGCTCTGCCTCAAACATAGGTGTATTTAGACGTGTAGTTTGGCCAAGCTTTTGTCTTGGACAGTATCTGCTCGCCCATCGGAGGTACATCACCCTTAGGCACATGAAGCATTGTGGTTGGACCTTTTTAGAGAATACAATAGAGGAACACCAAGATATTCTTAAGGTTGTGCTGACATGTGGTATTTGTGAAGGTGTTGGCTAATTTTGCCCACCTGTTTTCTTCAGTTTCTAGCTAGCACTCAGATTAGTCTCAACTTATTCGTTATATTATGTAGATCAATATATATTTAGAGTAGGCGTCAATAGTTAACACCGTCTTTGACAGGCTTTTCGCCATCCGCCACCTGGTGACGTGACAGAGATTAGAGAGATCATGCCCCAACCTTTTTTACATTCCAAGTGTTGATCGACTAGGAGAAAACAACAGCCCCCAGTGAGATTTTAACTTTCATAAGTCCAAGTCAAAACACTGTAGACTCTGCTTAGAAGAAGATGTCCACGTCAAAATATTGTAAAATCTGCTTAGAAGAAAGATAATCGTAGCAAGCACACAAAATTACCTTCCATCAACAACACATGCTGCTCAACAATTGATCGGTGTTTATATCATTGTAATATTTATTTATCTTCATTTAGTGTGGCTGTGGGCTGGTGCTGTTTTAATATTGAATGTAAGAAAAACATTACCAGCCTACAGCTAAACTCCAAAACATTTATACACTCTGTTTAGAAGAAAAAAATCTGTTCAGAAGAAAAAAAAAAAAAAAAAAAAAAAATAATAATAATAATAATAACGGCGAGTTTAAAAGACAGATAAAAGATATAGCAGACGAGAAATCATGGACGTGGTTACGAAAGGGAAACCTTAAGAGAGAAACAGAATCGCTCATCATGGCAGCCCAAAACAAAAGCATAAGGACAAACTACATAAAAGCAAAAATCGACAGAACTCAGACAAACAGCAAATGCCGCATGTGCGGTGAAAGAGATGAGACAGTAAACCACATAACTAGTGAATGTAGTCAACTCGCCCAGAAGGAGTATAAGCATAGACACGATAGAGTAGCAACGATGATACACTGGGAACTAAGTAAACAAATGGGATTCAACCATGGGGAAAAGTGGTATCAGCACAAGCCAGAGGCAGTTTTGGAGAATGACAACCACAAACTACTGTGGGATTTTGACATCCAAACTGACCACCTCGTCCAGGCAAGAAGGCCGGACTTAGTAATAGTAGACAAAAAAAGGAAGGCCTGCCAAATAGTAGACGTTGCTGTACCTGCAGACCATAGAGTAAAAAAGAAGGAGGGTGAAAAAAGGGAAAAATACCGGGACCTAGCAAGGGAGTTAAGGAAAATGTGGAACATGAAAACCAGGGTAGTACCGGTCATAGTGGGCGCACTAGGAACTGTCCCCAAAACGCTGAGGGAGAGACTGGAGGAGATCGGGATTAGGGGAAGGATAGAGACCGTACAGACCACAGCGCTACTTGGAACTGCACGGATACTGAGGAAGGT
>OY735211.1:29431328-29641328 GCA_963457665.1 Thysanoteuthis rhombus | reverse complement strand
AAGACGCGAGGTTCCTGGTAGCGAATAGACATCGTAGGATGCCCTGTGGACAGAATTCTTCTCTTAGCCTCGCTGATGTAGTCCAAAGGGACTTTTCAAAATTTCAAACTCCAAACCAAAACGAATCATGAAGCGTGGGAATCTAGAAACACATCTTTTTACAGAGGAGATGAACTCAACATGACTTCAAATTTTGGCTCTAGCGTGGAAATTGTAATATCCAACTTTCAAAAGATCAGCACTCGTATATCTAAGCCTATAGGAACTGCTCATAGGTAGACTGTTTGAGAACATGAAGTACACGAGTTTTTTTTTTGTTTTCATTGGTGCCAAAGTATACTTGTTCAAGACTGATTAGTCGATTGCTGCATATTTTCACGTTTGTGCCGTTCTCTGGTCGCAGAAATGAACACAGAACTAATGGGTACTTGAACAGTAAATCCAGTGAACTCAACGTTGCTCCACTGAACGAATTCACTCTCCCTCAGGAGTATGCAAAGTCTCTCTCAAGGAAAAAAAGTCACTATCACTCCAGTTCACTCAAGGTTTTTCTCGTGAACGAATACATTATCACGTCAGATCACAACACTTCTCTCTCTTATGAACAAATTCACTCTAGGTCGCTCTCAAAAACGAATTCGCTACTACTCCAATTCACTTTAAGTCTCTTACGAACGAATTCACTATCCCTTCAGTATTTGCTGGTAACCCGATGGTTGGCGATCACTAACGTAAAACTATTGAAATGTAGCTGGTTGTTGTTGTTTCACGGTAATCTGTTCTGCTTTTTACCCTGAGAACTTGATGCAATATTTTTCATAAAGTTATATGACGACTATAGGAAATCAAATAAGGTATTTTACTTGGTCAGGTGACCTATTGGCAAGTGGGGCACGTAGCGTCATGTGATGCATCCTTACAGAACAGGAAATGGAATGTTTATCCAGAAACCATACTATACGTCATACTAGATGACCTTGTTTTTTTTTCAGGTTTTAGTCAATTTTTGTGAATCGTTTTCCATCGCTTTTGCCTCTCCGTGCCTTTCAAGCTCTTCACTTCTTTTGGGGTTCCTCTTTTTATTTTCTCCTTCTTGCTTTATGGTTGAAGTCTGACTTTTTTCTTTCTTTTCTGCATTCTGACTTCCTTCTTTGTGATGCCCTTTCATTCCTTTCTTTTTTTCCTTACCTACGTTCCAATGCCACTCTTCATCACTCTTTTCCTTCGATGCTTCTTTTTTCTTTTCTTTCTTGCTTTGATATGCACACAACCATTTCTGCTTCTTCAGTCGTAGTGTACAGACGAGTATCTTCATTTAATTATTCTTTTGTTTATTAACCAGTCTTCCGTGTTCTCTTTTCCTTTCCTTTTTTTATCCATATTTCTTTGTAGCTTATATTCCCTTCTTTTCTTCACTTCTTACTCTTTCTTCTTTCGTAGTCTTTCTTTGCATACATCTCTCCCCTTTCTTTCTTTCTTTCTTTCTTTCTTTCTTTATACTTAATATCTTTCTATTCTTTAATTATCATCTTTTTTCTTCTTCTGCCCCTCCTTCATTGTTCCTTTCGTTCTCCTTAATCCCCCCAACTCTCTATTCCTCTCTGGTTTCTTTATTTTTGTCTCCTTTTTCATTTTCCTATATCTTGTCCCTCGTTCTTTCTGTTCTTTTTTCATCGATACATCTCTTTCAACTTCCTTCTCTTTCCTTTTTCAATTTATGCTTTGAACTTGAAAAAGAATTTTTTTTAGAGTTAAAAGCTTTTTCATCTTTGATTTCTTTCTCATTATCTATTTACGGCAACAAAATTGTTATTATTATTTGTAGTGGTATTTGTATTATCAATATAAAAAAAATAATAATGTTGAAGATGATAATGATTTCTTTCTTATTATCTATCCACAGCAACAGCATGATTATTATCATTCTTATTTTTAATAATAATAATAATAATAATAATAATAATAATAATAATAATAATAATAATAATAATAATAATAATAATAATAATAATAATAATAATAATAATAATAATAATAATAATAATAATAATAATAATAATAATGATGATGATGATGATAAATGGATAAATAGATAAAGAGACCATCAGTGGCTACGAAGCACACGGTGGGAAGCTGACAAAGAAAGCTCCATCCTTGTTGCCCAAGACCAGAACCCTCCTGCCAGGAACCATCTAGTGCACGGTGACAGTCCCAACTAGAGGTTGCATGACGGAGTCGCTGAGCCCATTGTCCACTTCGTATCTGGATGTTCTGTTTTAGCCCCGATGAACGCAGACTTAGACTCGATGGAGTAACCCAATTTGCCAACTAGATTATTTGTAAGCGCCATGCTCCAACCGACACAATACAAAGATATGAACACCACCCAGAACTTGTAACTGAAACACAAGATGTGACAATATTAAAGGACCCTTCAGTACACACAGATTGAGCCATTAGAGCCAACCGCCCAGACCTAATCATTATGGACAAAAGGGAAAGGGATGCCTACCAATAGATATGGCCATTCCACCAGACAAGAATATATCTGTAAAAGATAAAAACCGTCAAAATACAGAGACTTGGAAATTGACATCACAAAAATGTTGGTACTTAAGACTTTAACAATACTCGTTGTTATAGGAGCCCTTGGGGTTATAAATTTTCTTAACAGGCACCACCCATATATCCTTTACAAAGCACAGTCCATGTAAATATTTCCTGTTATCCAACTATGTCTGTCTCTTGTGTAGCTCCCTGTGGTGCAGCCTTGCTTTTATATACATGATGATAAAGGGAGTAATGCCAGTGCCTACTGATTCATAACATCGTTGCTTACCCTAGGTTTCAAGCTGACGCTCAGCGTGCAACGAATAATACGAGACATCAAAAGGAAAAAGAAAAATTATATTGGTCAAAAGAGATATATTGGTTCGAAATCCTCTTCAAACGACATTCAGTGATTAACTCTATCTTTATCTCAGTACCACTAGAAATTCATGAAACTTTGAGAAGGAACTCAAATATATCTTTCTAGAACTAAGCATATTAAACTATTTTCAAGTTGGAAATATCAGATATATCATCATCAGCAGCAGCCTTTTAACATTCATCATTGAACAGAAGCGATCCCAAAGATTTGTGAGATTATCATGGGCTTCGCGGAGCCAGTACAGCTTAGTCTTGTATAGTTCGTCATTCTATTTGATTTTCTGTTGGCATAGATTCGCCTATGATCTTTTGGGATCCACAATGCCCATTGTTTGTCCGTCCTCCTTGCAACATGACCAGCCTATTGCCATTCAGATTTTTTCTCAGACTCTTTTTTTATTTAATATACTGTGCCATGTTTTAATCTTTCAGTGTGATGTTGGGCATGATTATTTCCTGTGCACGTTGTAAGACCAATGTTTTGTTTATGGTCTTTGTTTCAGGTAAATGAGCGACCATTGGGAAGAAGTATTGGTTGTATAGCCATTTTTTCATGACTAATGGTATTTCTTCGTTTTTATAGGTTAGCCTTTTTCTACTTCAAGATTTCAAACTTACCAACAACTTAATTCATAAAAAACCCCACTAGTACCATCACATTCTTCTAACCAAGCAACAGCAGTATAATGACTACCAATAAATTAATTAGTACATTCGCTAGCCTTATAACCCAGAAC
Organism: Thysanoteuthis rhombus; assembly: GCA_963457665.1. NCBI lineage: Eukaryota > Metazoa > Mollusca > Cephalopoda > Oegopsida > Thysanoteuthidae > Thysanoteuthis > Thysanoteuthis major. Next base: position 29,637,660 of record OY735211.1, on the reverse strand, counting down.
ATTTTCAAAATCCATCACCATTCTTATATGGGGAGCAAACTTCTCCTCGAACGCATACGCTCTACACAACAATATGGAGTTCCATATGAAGCTGGGAGAAATATGTGTATTAATTCAAGTCTGTCCGTCCCTCTATCTGTTACAAGAAGTTTTCTGAAATGGTGAACTACGAGATGAGGACAAATTAATTAGATTTGGGGTAAGTGCAGAAATCTATTTCCGGAAATGCATTTTTTAATTTCCTCTCATGCATTTATATATTTGATCATGATTTTCCACACTTTATCTCCAAAAGTTCCGATTGAATTCCAATGGCATTTTGTCTGAAGCTAGACCCTGTGCTATAGAAGATTAAATCAAATCTTTGGGCATATCTATAGGTCTCTACAGTAACTGCATCGTAGCTATATACGAATCTGAATATATGAATTGATATTCATATTCTGCGTTGGCAGAGGTATACGTTCTCTGAGTGCTTCATGGTAATTTTTTTTCTCAATGTTCGATTCTTCAGTGGATATTGATTTTGTTCTGGCTCTGCCTCCTTTTTTTCTACTGACCGTCTCGTCTTACATGTTACATGTTACTGGGTTGGTTTTTTTTCATCTGTTCTTTATTTCCCATCATCTTCACCTGACGTACAGTTTTATTTTTAGACAAATCACCACATACCAGTTGTAGAGTTCTCAATCCCCCCCCCCACTCCCAGTTCGGAACACCGTGGTTTAATGAACCGCATAGCAATACCAAAGACTTTTGAAAAAATGGTACTCAATGCCTGCTTGCTAAATAATTGGCATAAGGACTAGGATTGGGGAACCTCTCTGTGAGGCAAATTAAGATCAGTAAAATCGAGCAACATTGGGCCTATGTTGGTAATAAATGGATAATACCAGGCCCCATAAAGAGAACATGACTTAGAAGGGTGTGAAAAAACCTGAATTGGATATAATTGATAATTGCCTATGTGTAGATTACCCTGTAACTCAATCAATTTGTGTGTGTGTGTATGTATATATATACATATATATATACATACACACACACACACTCACACACATACACATATATGTATATATATATATATATATATATATATATATATATATATATATATATATATATATATAAGGCCGTATGGAATGTCAGCAGTATTTAAATTATTTTGATATTGTACTACAGTGCGTGCCAATTTATTATACCAAATGGTTGAATTATTGTAAATTCAGTTTCACTAAAATACAGTTAAATGATATGACACAAACATTGGCCTCCCTGACGTGTGACAATGCAACAAAAATGGAGACGTGTTAAGCAGTAATGAACAAATGGAAGCTATTTTTTTAAAACTGCATTTTAAGAGCGCTGAATTAAAAGTACTAGAAAATGAGTTGTGTTAATAGACTGAGAAGGATTCTAGCATAATGCTGTTTGAAAAAAGGATATAATCTTTGAAATTGCCGAACTGCTTAAGAGAGAGAGAGAGAGAGAGAGAGAGAGAGAGAGAGAGAGAGAGAGAGAGAGAGAGAGAGTCAAAAGGTGGGAAAATCACGTTGAAATCTATAGTGCATCATGCAAAAAATCAGCTACGAGCAAATCAATGATGATAGCACAGCTAGAATTGTCTCGAAATGAGCTTAATGCCAGAAAAAGACTATATCTGAACAACAAAACACAATTTGAGGTAAAACAACGTCCAGATTTTCTTGATGCCAATTTCTCCACCATGTTGCAAAATGCATCAGGCTTTATATTGACTTCCTTTGAAGCTCAGACACAATAGAGAGTATTTGAAAACTGAATTCAATGTTTTTTGTTTTACTGACAGCTACTCTTGATGGACTGGACAGATGGAGTGCAGACTGGATTGTAAAGTTAGTGGAGCGTCCTGTACAACTGAACATCAGTAAAGAGATAGAGGGATTATATTTTTGGTTGGAATTGTAGGATACGATTTGGAAGACTCGGCGAGTATCTGATGCAGTAGCTACTTGGGTTATATTGAATTTTTGAAAGACAATTTTCAGCCTTGGTTTATCAACAAGTTGTTCGGCTTACAACGCCATTCGTACTATATGCACGCAACAGCCGACTACCTGACTAAAATATGTTTCAGAAATGGTAGATTGATGAACTGGCTACCATTTCCTACAGACTTCAACCAAATTGAAACTCTCTTGGGCATCATTCCGAAGAAGAAATACGGTAATGGGTGCCAGTTGCTACCAAAGAAAACTAATGCAGAAGCTATTACAACTGGAACATTTTTAAATTCCACAAAATTAATGGATGGTCGGCTAATATCTGTAATTCGTGGCCAAAGATTTTACACTTCAAAGTAAATGATCTGGTTATTTTTGTTTTCAAAATTGCAAGCTATTAAATTACAGGTTTTTGCATTTAATACATATGATAACTTAATTGCTTGTTTATTCTTTCCTGATTCTAACGTTGAATTATTTAATGATTTAATCGAAGTATAATCAGTGAATTATTGTTTTCTCCCCATGCTCAATAATTTAGCACGATAAAAGTTCAGGAATTTTCAAAGGATACCCCGTATTTTTGATCACCTGAAATTTGAGTTCAATACTTACAGGCATTGCATAATCAGGTTAGAAAGGGAAGCATATTTGCATGATAATTCGACACTTTCAATTATCAAAATAGCATACTGCTTTGCATTATCTTGTTTATATTAATCCAAACTATACCCGGAGTTTTCACGCATTTGCAAAATAAAAAATAAATGGATAAGAGAGATCACTTAATAATCAGCATTTGTTACTTAGTCCCTTTGATGAATGTTACAGAGAAAAAACATAAACTGTATCACACGAGTATATGCGTGGAAAAGAGCTTGGGTTACTATATTGCATCAGATATCCAAGACAAAAGAGCCTATCAGATTGCCTAAAAATCAGTAGATGAAATTCTGGCACTTTATCCGTGTTCTAACGTCGATCCTCGTCAGCAGTAAAAATGATGCAACTATCTCAGCCATGGGGCAGGATCTTTTAAATTCTACTTATGCGAATATTAAGCAAGAAGAAACAGAGGGTAATGATAATAACGAAGATTTGTCCTTACCATATTCACGTGGAGGGAGGATTGTTTGCCTCGGAAATCAGCATCCAAAACCTTATCTTTACCAGGAATCAAACACGTAAAAACTGACAGTAACATCTATTCAACACTCTCAGAAATCGTGTAATCATAATATCTAATTATTTTTTCTTCTTTTTCCCATATACTGAGTGCTGAAGGTATTCAATAAACTTCGAAGACTCAATTCCAACAGAGTGTATAAGAATGTAAAATGATCATTTTCAAATGTATTGGTCACTTTTTACACTCACTGTATTTCTTATGGATAATCTTTTAAACCTGTGCATGGCAAAATGTACACATTTCTATCAGAAAGGCGGAGTAAAGGGCGCAGTGATTGGCCATCATTCATTATTTACATTTTCAATAGATAAAAGTATGCACCAAGTATGGAGAGAGCATTTGCCCCAGACCTTTGAGGCAGTTGGTGTTCGAAACCAAGTAGAAATTCATATTGAAGACGGCTTTAGTCATCCGTGAATCCAAATGTGGGACAAAAGGAAAAAATATTGTTCATGTATACATATATAGTCGTGACTATAACATTCTAAGAGTTTATTGGACGATTGGACTAATTTTTTTGAAATTTCTTCCTGTTAACAGGGCTTCATGGACTGAGACATTTTAGTTTATAGTCATCAAATTAGGATTGTACAACTGAAGAATAGATCAGTTGAAACCTCGTGTCAATAACAAACGAATTTGAATAACCAGAAAATCTGTTTGCGAAGAAAATGTTAGGAATTAGAATTTGAATAAGAATGATAAGGCGGATACTTTATAGAACAGAGGAAACAAAGGAAAAGGAGTGACAGATATTATAAAAGAAAAGGAAATAGACTAGAAACAGAAGAATAGAGACAGTGAAGAATAATGAAAATGACACTAAGTCAGTACACAAAGATTAAGAAAAAGAAGAGAGAGGGGAAGTTATCCGTTAAGCAGCCCCTTTTTACAAGACCAGAATGTAACAATATCAAATCAGGTCATAGAAAGTGCTAAGAAAGTTGAAAAACCTTTAGCTTCAGACAAAAGAAACTAATTAGCCACTTGAACCTGAGGATGAGTGGTCAATCAGACGTGTCTCGAATTTTCTCTCCTTTTCCCTCTTTTCCCCTCTCTGCCTAGAATAAAAAAGGCATACTGGCATTTTGACAACTGAAAACAATAAATAGAAGATGATGAAGAATGTGTAGATAGTTTCAACGTTAAATTATATGGTGAGAGGAAGCAAATATTTGGATATTTACAAAATATTCATTTAAAAAAGCTTGCCATGCTCACAATGACTGGACAAAGGTGATATATTTCGATATAAAATTAACAATTACGGAAAAAAACATAAAATGCAGAATGAAATATGAACAATTCAATGAATTAGCTTAAATCGTATAATATATATATATATATATATATATATATATATATATGAAGAGAGAGATACATAGATATACAGGTTGATGTATATATATATATATATATATATATATATATATATATATATATAGATAGATAGATAGATAGATAGATAGATATGTATACAATTGAATATGTGACTCTGTGTGTGTTAGTAAGGTGGCGCTTTTGAATTTCATGAAAACAATAGGCGATGTATTGGGTAATATATATATATATATATATATATATATATATATATATATAGAGAGAGAGAGAGAGAGAGAGATAGAGGTAGATATATATATATAGAGAGAGTTTAGAAAGAAAAATAGAATCCTGTAGCCCATTGGGTAACTATTCAGTGCGAGCGCGAATGTAGAACAATATTATATGCAGTTTGAAAAATCACCCAGACTGTTTCCACATTCATCTTGTTTGTTCTAGGTTTATTTTTAATCAAAACCCGAAAATTCATATTTTGAAAAGTAAAGAGAAGTAACCGAAATGCATAAAAGACGTAGTTCAGTAGAAATCCTATGATGTGGACCCCCATTTCAGTATCATGAAAACATCGTGAAAAAGAAAAAAATATTTTTTACGAATAATGATTTTCCCAATTAAGCAAATGAAGTAAACGAAATTCATTGAAGCCGATGAACAGAAAGAGGGATTCCAACGCAACCGTATTTTTTCGTTGTAATTTTTTGGAAAAGAATCTAACCACAGTACTTCGAAACAATATCATCACACAATGGATGGGGAAAGGGGGTCCACTTGAACAGTGTACATAGAACCCCAATACTCCAAAAATATACAATGAACGGGAAGTGGGGGTGTACTTCTGGAGTATCGTAAAATTGATAATAGGACCCCGCCCAACCAAGAAAAAGTTCCTTCAATGAAGTGACGGCAAGTAACCAAAATACTTCAAGACCGTGAATAAATTGAATTCCCCTGCCCAAATTTCATGTGACGGAGAAAAAGTTCCAAAATGAAATGAAAATGAGTATTAAAATACTACTGGGCAATAGTTTCCTATAATGGACAGAAAAAAGGGTTTAATTCAGCATTATATTTAAAATGCACGTACCCCCACCCCAAGAAATGCGTTGACTACTGTTTATAATTTGAAGCTGTAGCTTGGTTCAATGAACTGAGGGTCAAGTTCAGCATAATAATTAAACTTTAAACTGAAACCCTCTTCTTTCCCCGAAATTGTATTTTGGGAAAATGATTTCTTAGTGAAGTAACTACAATATCCTAAAGCGACAGTTCCGTGCGATGGACCAAGAAGGGACGGAAGCAAGTAAAAGGTATAAGAAATGTAGTATTAGATAGATCACTATAGACATGTCGCAGGGTACCAGTAAAATGAAGTAAATATAGAGTCAAGCGGAAAAATTTGCTGTGTTGAAGGTGAATGTCTAATCAGAACAATTCCAGATTTGTTCTATACTTCAAGTTATTGCACCATAATGGGATAAACACATTCTAGCTACCACATGTTGTTGATGTTGGGGTCACGGTAATTTACATAGCATCATAATCCTCATTATAGAGACCTACCGTCATAGCCAAAACTCCAACAATAGTAGCTTAAAAAAATGAAGTCATGTAAAGCAAGAACTCATCGGAGGATGAATATGGTCAGAATTGATAGCATCACTGATATTTTTTCTACCAGCTAACATCTAGAATAGAGTTTTTAAAAAATATCTAGAAACATCCAGATTCTGGAGAATCAACATGTTATTAATAAACCATACTCGTCAAAATGAGTCTGAAAGGGAAAAAAATCATTATTAGAAGAGGTATAGTTGTGCATTAGTGCACTGGTGCCAATTTTTAAATAAATAGACAAAATGATGAGGCCAAGATCTCAGAACAAAGACATACACACATATAAAATATGATAGAAGGCTTCAACACCTTTGGTAACTACAGTTGTTCAATTGTTATTGTATTTGGTCTGTTCATGGCTCTTCTCTGAATTGTAATTTCACCTTCCAGTTTGTATTTGTTTATTTTTATTGTCATCTTTTTAAACTCTTAGTTGTGACTAATTGTTCATTTTGTAGTCGAAGTTGGAACTCTCTAATTTGAAAAAATAATCCCATTTTGTCACATTTTTTTTTCAATTGTAGGTTTATATTCGATTACATTTCAGTACTTTTCCTCCATTTAGTCTCCCTTCTGTCTTTTCATTCACACTTTCTATCATCTTCATCTATAAGAAATTTCCATGCAATTACGTCACCTGCCAGGTAAATTGATTATTATTACAGATTCTGCCGATCCTGTCCTTGGTTCAATCGATTTTTACACGAGCTTTTTGCTCTCTTCAAACTGTTGTAAGCGGTGACCAAACACTGAGTGTCTAATGGAGCAGAACAAGTGCAAGTCTGGAGATGGCAGGTCAGGAGAATATGCAACAGGCGTCTTCTCAGCCAAGATCTAAGAGCTTTTGCTTCGTGGCATTTGCAATTTGAGCACGGTAGCTAAATCGCTGGTCACTTTCCTTGTCAAAAAATGTCTGCTCAGTTAAATACTCCAATTATATGAGCCAAATGCTCACTGTAGTCGTGGAAAGCTACAGACGTCAGGATTCTTGCACTCCATTACAAAAAAATCCCTTAAGAAAAAACTCACAAAATACAACTGATTTTCCACATCCGCAGTAGATACAATTTCGGGCTGTGTGGGATTAAACAACAATCATCCTTTGTTTCTAACTCTAACCACGAATACACACTATCCTCTCAAAGAGTGACATTCTTTCTTTGACACGTAAGAAGAGTAGAAGGTTTAGAAGATGTAACATATTTATTTCCTGAAGTTATTTTGAAAGCCATTTCTTAAAGACATGTAAACGACGATATTTTTCTGAGGCATGTAAATGACCAACAGTAGTGATCTAATTGCACGAATAATACTTAATTGATTAATCTTCAGATACACTGCTATGGTCTCCCTTATATTTTCTGCAGTCAGATTATATGACACTTCACAGTTGTTTTCAGGAAAAGGACCTATATGTTGCCAGAAAAATGGAAGTAGACATTATGAAAAATAAACAATAAAAATGCCTAATCAAAGTAAATGGAACAATTTTAACAATTATGTTGAATCATATTATGTATCATTATATTTATGGGGATATTTGACTAACAATATATTCATGAATACATATTCAATAAATTTTTGATTTGAAAATAAAATCTACATAAGGGGAGGAAAACCCAGGAGGCATTATCAAATTAGAATCACAGGATAATATTTGTTCTTTTTCATGCTCTGGTTCTGTGTTATATATATATATATATATATATATATATATATATATATATATATATATATATATATATATATATATATATATATATATATATATATATATATATATATATATATATGCAGAAAGAGTGCTCAACCCTGAAGAACTGAGGCTTAATCATAACAATATTTATCCATTGTCAAAATGCAAGATTTGGAGTTTTCTTTTTCTTTTAAGGTGGGGCAGGAAGGCAGGCTTCAGTGAGGAAGAGTGGTTTCAAACAGTCCACCTAATCCTCACTTATTTAGGTTTTTTGCTTTGGAAAACTTTTTATTAAGATATATTTGTAGATAGGATTATTTTACTCAGATTTTAATAGATATCACTCAAAAAATTAGTTGATAACAAGTCTGACTGTATGATGAATTAAGTTTAATTTTAGTAACTTGAAACCTCAAATTGATTACAATGTATTGTATTTGAAATATCTGCAACTTAGAATCTACTCGTAGTATGATTTGAACGAAACAAAGAATGTATATCCTCTCATTAATGAAGATTTGATGAGATAGAAAGCAAAACAGCTAATATTGATATCTGCTGAATTATTTCCCTTTGTTTGCTTCCTCCCACACCTAGATAAATGAAAACAATTTTTTCTTCTAAATATTTTTATTGTTTTTCATATCTTAGCCTCAACAGATTTATCATCATCCAACTTCTCCAATAATCCAACTATTATTTAAATTAACATCATTCTTTCGATTTTAATGTTAAGTATATACTCTATCGGATAAACAAAACCTGCAATCATTCATACTTCTTACAATGGTTGGAACTGAAAGAGAGATGAAATATGCTGTTATTTCATAAGCCTGACCAAACTCTCACAGGAGGCTCCAGTATTATGACGAACCGTCAGGACTGAACACACTAAACTAGCTTTTCTCAACCTTTTCCAACTGGACACACCTTCAAATGAGTTTCATATCTCAATGAGCTCCTGTATAAAAATATATAACTGACAGCACTTGATGATAGGGGAAGTATAAGACATGATTTTACTGAATTTGTAACCATTAAAGGCAAGGAACTTAATTGAGAGGGCATATTATTATTAGCAGATCATTGGAGAAGTTAGTTTTTTTAAATGAACTTAATTCCAAATCAAATATTTACCATTCTTGTTGGTTATGTAATACTTCATATTACTATTAAAAAAAGACATTTTACTGACACAATATTCACAAAGCTGATTTTTTTTCATTAGGCATCTACTAAACATCGGTATCACAGTTGTAGGAATTGTGTGCGAGACTAATTTGATGACAAATACACCCTAGCTTGGGGATCACAAGTGAAGAGCTCACCTAATAGCAGTACCTGATGTTTTTAACCCCCTGCTCAAGAACTGATCCTTGCCTGGCGCTGGTTAACTTGTCATGGCATGAAAGTCAATAAGTTTATTAATTGATGAAGTATACTAGCAGCCCTCATGGCTGTATTATTAGTTCGATCACCTTGTAAAGACAGAAAGGGGTCATTCTGTTCTATCATCATTAGATGCCCAGACCTCGTAGCTTTGAGTTGGACTAAGCAAAGGTGAACTGAGTATAACAGATTATAAAATCACCGAAAAAGTATTATTTCAAGATCAATGAATCTTGAAGGATATGCCATATTTAAATGTAAAAAAAAACAAACTATGCAAGTATAACCCTGTATCCAATGCGTCAATTCAATGACTAGGGAACCGTTTATGGAAACTCGAGATGGACACTTCTTGAGGTTGGATGCGTTGCATTGAACGGTAGTCTTTCAAAGACCTTTAAAAAAACCATACATGTTATGGGAAGGTGTATACGTTCATTTCAATTTTCTTCTTGGTTTTGTCTGCTGAAAAAAATAGAATTATTGTTTACTTTGAGGAAAATAGACTCGAGTTTCGTTTCATTTCCTCCTTCAGTTTTCTTCACGTTCGTGAACGCTCTCCTGATTCAGAAAGATGGGAAAAGAAGAGACATACTTACATAACGGAAATTGTTTTTTTATGTACCAAGTTGGAAAACGACAAAAAGTCTGCTCTTTAGTGTAGCAAAGGATCTTACCAAAGAGACGATAATCTTCGAATGCTATTCAAATCTCAGTAGCAGGAATAATGTCGAAGCAGTAAAAAAATACATCGATAAATTTCTTTTGAAGTTCTGGTTGGAATAACTTGCTATATATTAATCTATGAATATCCGGTGTAAACGGATATGGAATAGGTAGATAAGAGCACTTACACACACGAATATAAACACACACACACACACATATATATATATATATATATATATATATATATATATATATATATATATATATATATATATATACGTACGTTAGAGGCTATATATATGGTCTGTATTTTTCTGTTTGTGAATAATACATATAAATATTTGTATGTGTGTGGATTACTAGAATACACATTCTGTGATTCTTGTGTATATACACATACGCACACATAAACTCACACACACACATACCAGTAACGCCATAAATACTAAAACAAATTTATATTGTAGATGTTTCAATATTCTTTCCATATAATTGATACGATTTTGTCAATAGAAAAACTCTTAACTGAATGACTCAGTAAATATTGCGATCAATTTTGCTATGGGGGAAATAACACAAAATCAGTGATTAACCTTCATAAGGTTCATAATGACCTTACTGTTATGTTTAAACAGCTCGGACCACTTTGGATCAGTAGGGTATTTGCATATGGTACTATGATATGATTTACTGAACCAGGCTAACAAAGACATACAACGACTGGATCAATTTCAGGATCAATCAATAGCAGCACTATATATATATATATATATATATATATATATATATATATATATATATATATATATATATATATATATATATATATATATATATATATATATATATATACTTTAATCATTAAGTATATACGTAACTTTTATTAACAATCCAAATTGGTAATTGAACTCATCAACTTGTCATTAGCGGATTTTAATGTTTCATTCTACTCAGTTTCGGGTATATAAGATTTGATATCCTCTCTTTTGGTATATTTGAAGAGACTCCTATTAAAACATGAACTCAATTTCATTTTGCTGGAAGTTTTCTAGATAATTTTATCTTTTACAATCAAAAATAGACCGGACATATCTGATAGGACATATGGTAAAAAAGTTTCATTGGTTCTTTTAATTTTATTTCCCTCTTTAGTGCATGGAGATACAGTCTGCGTGATTAAAGGAGCTCTTGTCGTCTGAATTACTGTCAGGTGATGTTGAAACAAATATTAGTACTGCATAATGAATAGACATTTTCCAATACTATTATAACAATCGTTCAAGAAGCTTTAGAGGTCAATTGCTCCACATCAATCCCCACACCATGACCGAAAATAAGTCTTGTTTTATAGTTGCTTTCAGGGGATTCCAACTGATTTTTCATAGTGCAAGCCATATCAAGAAGGTTTCCAATCTTTGACGATCAGTGAATGAAAGCCTATTTTAGGGAAACAGCACCTTAGTCCTCCCCTAAGGACCTAACAGATATACCCTACCGTAACTTCCAAGTCTGTGAAGTCCTCTTCTGAGATCGCCAACCTCGCTCATTTCTTCTGGGTCTGACATCACGATGGGACTGTCAGAAGTCTCAAAGAGCAATATAAAGACATTAGCATACAAGGGCTCACAAATCTATGTGTGATGTGTTGCTCAAAAAAACCTGTATGGCCCACGGAAAATCTACTCACCATGTCATTGCAAATGCAACAGTCACACAGTGCACAAGCATCTCATTGCCGACTGATTATCCTGATGGGAAGTTTGTCTGTTGATGTATATGCAGCTGGATTGATCAGTGCCTTGCAAGCATTTTCGAATATATTTGAAATGACTGTAAACCTTCCAGACAGAGCTTATATCAAGCATCCAAATGCTAATTATTTAGCGCACAGTATTATTAGACATTATTTTCAATAGTTTGTGCGTCCTGCAAGCTGACATATTTGGCTGAGAAACACCAATAATTCATAGATCAGCGTCTTAACCACTGGATCATATTCTGGGCTCTGTGATGGTCGAATTAATAACAACGTGGAGGATTACCGTTAGAATGAATTATCGACGAAGATATACTTTTCGAAACACTTTGTATCTTTGTTAAGGCTAAAGTCTCACACAAATGTGTCACTTGATCATTATCATGCTAAATAAAAGCATAATCAGTGGAAACAATATCAATCATAAGAATGTGCTTGATAATTTACTGATTGATTTGTTCGTGTGATTCGGTTCAATAAATTAGAAACACCTAACATGGAATCAATCGCGGGGAAATGCCATCTCTTCTTAAGGCTAACGTTCCTCTTGTTTCAGTAATCAGTATTTATTTATTGTCATGGGTTTTCGGAGGATAGTTGCACGCATGTGCGTACCAGTGATATAAATTATAACTTTGTGACAAAGGCAACGCTATTCATATGTGCTTGAACAAAAAAGGATGTTCAAAAATCCACGGACTGGTAGCATAAACTGGTCGAATATTCATTTTATGGACTTGTCATTTGACAAGTTTTTGTCTTCTTGCTATCGTACCAAATCATAAATGGATTTGATCATTAATGTTTTTTGCAATATAACATATCTACTCTATTCCCCCCAAATCAGCATACGATGATTAATTTTTGATAAGAATTATAAACATTTAGAGGAGATGCATACACTAATTTATAAGTAAAACCGAGTCAGTCCGCAGATTGAAAATCAATAATTTCACTTTTTCTCCAAAATTTCGACGGAAAGTTTTTTTTGTTGAAACGTGCGTTTCTGGAGACAGATTGTCCGTAGGTGAAATTTCCGGACGTTCAATCGTATATCAGAAGCATAAATCACTCATCAAGAGCAAGCGTCACTTATCAGCAGCAGCCGTAACATATCAACTGTTGATACGACATATCGGTAACAGTTTCGGTTTCATGTAGTTATCTTAAGTTCATTATGGTAAGGATACGTGCACACACAGTATCATACTAAAATAAATGTGCAAACGAATTCGAACCAGTATTTAATCAAGTCATTTCCACCGTTTTCAGAGAACATTTATGCAATCTTTGTCGTGCTCATTTTAGTTTTCCCTGTCAAGCCAGCCTGCAACATTCTTTTGTTATATGATTAAATTCAGTTTCTTTCTCCACGTAGTCGATAGTTTTGCCGTTTGTGTGTCTCGGTGATTTCTGTTTTAATATAACCTAGTTTGATGTATCAATTTCGAACTGCAATAATTAGAGACTTTGCGTAACCATGACTAGAACTTCCTTCCATGAAATTTCTTATTGTCTATTAAATTCTTCAAAGAATAACCGCATTTCCCTTTTATTGTTTCTGAGTTCCCTACGCTACCCTCGTTATTAACCTTATCGTCATTTGGCTTTGAAATTCGAGCAGTTGTCATGGCCCTTTCACTGCTCTGATGCACGCGACTCATTTGTCCCCAGTATTATCATAAAAATAGAGATATCACGATACTATGTGTTTTTACTACGCCTACTACTACGACTATCACTACTACTACTACTACTACTACTACTACTACTACTTGAGGCTCCTGCTGAAGTTGACCATGGGGGGAAAACTTTTTGCTGCTATGCCTGGGCACTTGGTATTGAAGAAGGTTTCAAAAGTGAAGAAGTTTCAAATATGCTTAGAAATTAGCATTACCTCTGGGTATAACTTCGCAGCTGGTTATGGTACCAATCCCAGACAGTCGTTCATCTAGGGACTGACCGGGGTCGACATAACAACTTCAGATAGTGTACAATAACTACTACTATCAAAATCGTATGCGTACCAAGAGCTTTGGTCTGTCACATTTATAGAATCAGTAGCAACCATCAGTTTCACTACTTTCCTATCTTCGTTTTGAAGTACTTTACTTGCTTTTCATCTTCTTTTCTTCCAATCTTCTTAATAAACTACATGCTTCTTTTATGTCGCCACTCCCATTCTATTGTGTCTATCACGCTTATTGTATTAGTAGCAACCATCAGCTATGCAGTTGTACACTTACGAAAATCGACAGCGCAGCACCGCGCCTTGGACAAGTAATAATCATAAACGTTGTTGTTTTAGCTGCTGCTACTGCTGTTGCTGCTGCTAAGGGTGATGATGATGATGATGATGATGATGATGATGATGCCTGTTAATTACAGCAAACGGCCCTGGGTAAAACTTTGCGTTGTTTACAAGGCAATATTTGTTGCAAAAGGAAACAATTAAAGACCTTATAATTGAGACGAATGCATTTTATGTTTGATGTACAATTAAACGTCTTTTGAAGTGGAATAGTTCAATATCTTATCAGTGATCTGCTCGTTCGGGTCTTGGGAATTAATTATGTCGAGTTTGTTGCCTGGTTCCATGTAGCGCTTCCTGAATCCAACGAACGTCCGCTAATTATTGAGGAAGAGGTGAAGGAGTGAAGATCGATACGATGTTTTGAAATATACCACATAATAAGCGTGTATATTGTAAGTAAACAGTTTTCCCTCTTGTTATCCAAATTCATAAATTCGAAAAACCTTTCGTGAACAGAAATGCGTCGAACGAAAGACAGAGAACCATTATTTAATACGGAAATCTCTTTTAGTATTCCCGGACCCGAAGATGGTGATGAAGTCATGTTGAGTGAGTTATTGAAATCTGGGGTGGTTAGAAATACAAGAGGCTAGCGTGAAAGAAAAAAAGAGATAGGAAGAGAGTATGCACTGCCTCGACAATGGCTTGCTGCAAAACATTCCCACTTTTCGCCTTTCAATGCAAAAGACGAAAAGTGACAGAAAGCAAATTTCCTAAAGCTGAAGGTACAAATAGAAAAGAGAGAAAAAGCAAAAATGAAATGAAAAAAGAAAGAAAATGAAAAGGAAAATGAAAGAAGTCTGAGAAAGTGTAATATATTTTCCCAGAATGGAAAAATGGTTATAGAGTAGATAGGAATGAAGTTTATGTAGAGGGGCCTCATGAGTATATGCATATTTCAAGATATTTCATGCTTGTTCAAATGATCAAAATATTTGCTTTTATGTATGCATTAGTTTCCTCTCATCCATCGTCGGGCATAAACCTTCCCCAAGATTCGCCAAACATATCTATGATCGGTGTTGCGGGGCCAGTACTTTTGACTTTGCCGAGCTCATCTCTTCATCTTCTATTCTGTCGGCCTTGGTTGGGCATGTGATCCATACTGCACGTTGTGATGTCAATCATTGGCCTGCTATTCTTGCGAAATGACCTGCCCATTGCCATTTGCTTTTTCTAATTGATTCTATTATTTCTTAGACTCCTATTTTCTCACAGATATACTTTGCTGTCTTGTGATCTCTGCATGTAAGGTTGAGCTTGATTCTTTCATGTGCACGTTGCATGCTTTTGCGGGTTAGTTCCTGTGTTAGGTTCGGTGTTTCGGTTCCATAAGTGACTATTGGGAAGATACATTGGTTGTATACTCTTCTTTTTAGGATTATTTGGATCGTCTTGTTCTTGAAGGTTGAGCTCGCTCCACCGAAAAATTGTCATTCTAGAGCGATTCTTCACGATGTATTTATAACATATATTACATTTGTGAGATATTGTTCTTTACATCCTAGTTGATTTGTAAAAAGTGAAACTTTCTAACATGCATTGAAGGATTTTCAATTTCTAATTTAATTTATTTCCCCGAATGACAACATTGAAAAATTTGCCTCGCAATACACAAGTTGAACATAATATTACAATTGTGGCACGTATTAGTTAGCGAAAAATACGCTAGAACTTTATTAACTTTTATTTTTCGATATCTTTGTTGATATACAATAAAAACTGCCTTCCAGGGAAAGAAAGGCGAATGTGCATTTCTGAGATATTTTTCTATCTGCAGCTTCTCACACTTATTATTAGAATTTCAAGTGAATAGAAAAACTTTTTGGAAAAAATTCTCTGCACTCACTGTTTTTCGTTAGATTTTCACAAAAAACACTTACCCGATAAAAAAAAAAAGCATTACAAAACAAAACAATAAAAATTGAATTCTTAAATTTACCCAGGGTTCTACCTGCGCATAATATCATTATTAATTGGGTATACGACTAAAAGAAGTAACGGCAGAAAAAATAGATTCGTTGCGCCCAGTTCAATCTCAAATAGTGTTAGTTTGTGTTCACACTAATGGCCTTTCTAGGGAAAGGCAGGAATATGTCTCTCCCCTAGCTATGGATAAAATTGTACCGGGTGAAATGAGTTACGCCAAGCCTAGTACTTGTCACCTTAAATTCGATTCCACACGTGGCAAACGGGTCTAGCAAGTAGTATTTTGATACGTAGATCACAAGCAGGCACAACTGAAGCCATGGCCAGCATAAGGATACTTTTTAGTACTTTTTTTTATCTTTTCAATATCAGTTCCACCTAATTGTTTGATGTTTTTCTCAAAATCTCTTCATATGTATTCATAAATATATCAACAAGTCATGGAAGTATTTCCCTTGAGCCTTGTTCTCTCCCTTTCAGCTTAATTACGTATTCCATCGTGTTATGTTGTGTCTCCAATTCTGTCCAGTATTTTTTAAAAATTTATTCAAATAAATTCCAAGCTCTATCATGCCGTATTCAAATTATTCCCTTAACTTTCTATGACCCTACACTAACTTTTAGCTGAATCGTGAATTTCCAACTAAAAGAGTGGCCACAGTTTCGACCCTACATATTCTTCCAGGAATTGTTTCCGATATCCAGAAATGGTTAGAACGGCTGGCCTGACAAGGAACGCGAAAGAAGATGACGGGTGAATGAGAATGCATTGCACCATGAGAGATCAACATTTACAAAATCTGTGAATGTTTGCCAAGTCCCATTTGCAACCTGAAGATGTTGCTTGTTATACAAGAATATCACTGGTTTGTGTCTAATAAGTTATTTCCTCTTTCAATGCAGGATTCAAACAAGCAAAGCTCTCACTGTAATGTTGTACAGTAACAGCAGATTTCGTTTCAAGTAACTCGACGTATGAAATTCTTTTTGTTATGGATTCTATATAGGATGTCATAATAAAGCTTGTCTTGTCTTTTCTTATTTTTACTTGGAGATCATCATCATCATCAGTCTTTCAACGTCCGTCGTTGGACATAGACTTTCCCCAGGATTTGCCACTCTTCTCTATCATGGGTGTCGCAGAGCCATTACTTCCTGAATTTGTCTAGCTCGTCTCTCCATCTAATTTTCTGCTGGCCTCAGTTCTGCATGTGATCTCGGGGGATACATGTCATGAGTCGCGATGTCCATCGGTTGTCCTCCATCGTGCAACATGGCCAGCCCACTACCATTTGAGCTTTTCAATGGATTCTATGATGTTCCTGACTCCTGTCTTTTCCCAGATTTATTGTGCTGTCTTGTGGTCTCTAAATGTGAGGCTGAGCATATTTTTTCATGTGCACGTTGCATAGTTCTCAACTTGCAGATCTGTCTCTTGGTTAAGTTCCATGTTTCAGCTCTATAAGTGACTATTCGGAGGATACATTGGTTATACACCCTTCTTTTTCAGATTAATGAGATCATTTTATTTTTGAAGGTTGACCTTGCTCTGCCAAAGGCTGGCCATCCTAGTGTGATTCTTTGCTTGATTTGCACTTCTCTTGAGTGTCTCATGAAGATTCGTTGTCTTAGATGTAGTGATCTACTTTCTCAACTTTTGCGCCCTAGATTTTGGTCTCAGTGTTTTTATCTCAAATGTGGTTGTTGCACATGATCTTCGTCTTGCTGAAGTTCATGCGTAGGCCGACTTTCTTGGTCTCTTTGTTTAGTTAATCTATTATTAGTTGGAGGCCTTGCAGGTTTTCTGCGAGAAGGGCAATGTCGTCTGCAAATCAGAGGTTGCTCAGATACTCACCGTCTATTCTAATCCCTTTACTCTCATAGTCTAGTCTTCTGAAGATGATATCGAGGTAGGCTGTAGAGAGTTTGGGTGAGCTAGTATCACTTTCGTACACTTGGAGATAACCTGATACGAAATAATATACATCAAAAATCTAAGATTGAATATTGAATTAATAAATAGTAAATTAGACATTTGATTAATGGAATTAGATACAAAATACTTGAATATGTTGCAACTGTAGCCAAATATAAACTTTCGATCAACCCGTAATTTGTTTCACCAAATTTAAGTGAGCTGCAATTCCCGGTGATATAAAACGAAATATGTCATTTGAAAATTTAGATTTATTTCTGAATTCAGCGTGGCCGGACAGTGTATCATGGGAGATTGAGATAGATAGCGGTTACCAGTATTAATAGGATATTTAATCGTCAGTGAATATCTGGTCCAAAATTACTTGTTTGATTTGTTTAGAGTAGGAAGAGAAGCACGAACGTCTAAACGCTGATTGATGCTTACCTCCGTGAGTTTATACCAGTTCATTTTTTTACCTCCCAGTTTCTTCAAAACATTGCACAAAAGATGGTGCTAGGATATTTACTGTTAATGCTTCACTTTACTGTTGCTGATGTTCAGGTTTCATAGAGAATTTTTGCAATTCTTGAGTTTTCTCGCGACTCATGTACAAAAAAGGTTCTTTCAAACAAGAAAAAATTTAATCAGTTTCTGGAGGTGAAGCAACCTATCACACAAACAAAAAAAAAAAGAACAGCCCTTCAAACAGAAAACATCACTATTGACCTACCCTAAAAATCACCAGGAACGTAACAATCCTGTTTAACTTATACAGGAGACAGAGTAGGTCACGGGTCACTGCAATCATAATGCTATTACGTAAAAAGAGGAACTGAAGAGATCTAAACAACTATATACCGAGAAAGCTACAAAACTGCATCTATAAACATTTATCAAAGTGATCAGTAAACGAATCACTAAAACACTTTATGAAAACCATTCACGAGAATAGGTTGGATTCAGAAAAAGCTTCTGGACCATTGGAGGTCACCATTCAGTTAGAGAGAAACCTCTGGAACAAGGTGAAAGCAGCTCACTCAAACTATCTATGGCTTGCTTTGATCTTCCAAAACCTACACAAAGAAGATGAAAGGGTCAGAATAGACTCGGGATTAAGTAATCTCAGATTTTTTGACCACATCATTCTTTTTGCAAAAATACTTCACAGTCTTAAAGTAAAGCTAAATGACCTTAACGAAGAGAGTTGGTCTTCATGTGAACTCCAGTAAAACAAATGTCATGTACAACAAATATGTTGACAATAACACATAAATCAAAATCGAAAATGCAAACGTGATAAATGGAATACCAGGACGTCCAACCAGGGAAACGAATCTCCATGAAACAATCAAAAGAGGGGGAAATCAAGCGGAGGATAGCGATATTTCTGTAGAGAAAATCTCAACCATTGGGAACAAGAAAATCCCATCAGTCCTAAAAACAAGGGTATACAACCATTGTATCCTTCCGATAGTCACCTATGGAGCTGAAACATGGAACTTAACCGAACAATCAACCTCTCATATTGAGAAATTATGCTACGAGCATATTAGAGCATCATGCTTAAAATTACACGGAGAGATTGTTAAACAACACGGTATATCGGGGGGGGGGAACAAACAATAATCCGAAATATCATAAAATCCCTTACAAAACTCAAACAGCAATGAGCTGGTGATGTCACAAGAATGTTAGACAACCAATCGATAGCATAACTTGCAACGTGGATATCCAGAGTCCATATGCGAAAACATGACCGGTCGTTGTAAGATGGTATGACGAAGTAGACAAGTTTAAAAAATATTGGTTCCGAGACGCCCATGATAGAAAGGCCTGGATAAGGTGTGTTGTAGCTGAGTCTGAACTCTGGTTTTGACAGCTTGTGTCCAATTTATATTATGGCTCTCCAATCTAGCTACAGATGAATTAACACAGGGCAGTATAAAAGGTGCCACTTCGATGCTTGTCTCCGGTAACTCTATTTGCATATCGAACAGGTAGAGTAAGTAATGATGTGGTGTTTGAGGCTTTTCAAGCCGTAGCTGGCGTGAGGAAACTACTTAACTACTTTGTTCAAGCGGTTATGAAAATAAAAATCGAGTTTCAGAGATAGTGTCGCGAAACAAAGCTTAGTTGAATCATCCAGAGTAGACACGAGACATTCTAGCTTACTGCTGACTCAATAAAATTTCACGAATGACAAAGAATAAATAGGAAACGAGTACGAAATTCTGCGTTGTATGATATTGTTAGCTTGTCTGTGTAAGTAATCATGAAACAGGCGAAGAGAGGATAGAAGGATATTGATTTTCCAGTAAATAAAAAAACAAACTCTTTTTCATAATCATATTAGAAATCATAAACTAAATCTGTTACCAAAATTGTCATCATACGTTTATCTAGTTTTTAAGTTGGTCTGATTGTAAATATCATGAGTACAAGCCGTACCAATGGAGTTAGGTGGTTAAAAATTAGGATAATCATTTCTTATTATGCTTAGAAAATAATGTTTGTTTTACTTCTTCCCATTAATAGCTTTTTAGTGTGGGGCCAATTTGTAAGGTTAGTTCATGCTTAATTCACCTCTTTGTTTGTATCCAGTAGCATTAAAGCTCATTTTTGAATATTTAGAATTTTTTAGGCAAAAAGGCAAGAGAAGTATCTTATCAATTGTTCAATCCTTTATTTTTTAATTGATTACCCCCAACATAACATGCTTCAAAAAGAAGTTCGTTCCATGACAGTTTCAATTAAGTGACTAAGCAGACCCGATTGGATATTGTTTTGCTTTGGAAACAGTTGATCCTCCCGAAATCATCATTCACTGACACTTAGCAGATATTCACGAATTTGGACGTAACGGTTTTATTGACGCTCCAGGTAAGGTTACATCGTACAATGAATGCAGATTTGATGAGATTGATTCGGAAGAAATATCTGTCTATCAAAGCAACAGAAGTTTGATATCAATTGTTATTTTACCAATACTTTTATTCCTATAAGTATTGAGTAGGCTCACAAATGAATGCTTACTTTGGAAAACGAATGTTAATTTTGAAACAAATCATTATTCGACCATCTTCATGTAATGTACCAATTTAAGGCACAGGTCGGGTTCCATTTATTCAAGCTGTATTTTTTTTGTTATACATCCTTTTTATTTTAGGCTCTGAAATCATAGATGGAAAGTAGAAAAATAGATCATTTTTTGTATGACTTCGAAATAGGACATAAAACAGCGGAAACTGCTCGCAATATCAACAAATGTGGCCAGAAGACCATCGAAAACCATACGACTCAATATTTCTTCCAAAAATTCAGAGACTGGCGACATCTAATAAAGGGTCAGTATTAAGGCGAACCCGAGCAAAACAACTGGAAAGGGTAAAAGGGAACTAGACGTTGAACATTCAACAATTGTATGACATTTGCATCAAATTTGACAAGCAAGGAAAAAGCATAAAAGTTTGACATTTTGCTCAAAAGACTTTGAATGGAAATGAAATGGCTTTGCATTAGTCACCAAACTGCTCTCAGATAGCATTATCACCAGGCCTCGTTCCGACCAACCACTACTTTTACAAGCATTTACATGCAGAAGAAGGTTTTCAACAAACATGCAGTAACTTGAAACGCTTTGGAAGAAGTCATTCGTCCATCAGTTTGAAAATTCTGTTTCCAGAATTAATTGACTTGTTAATAGTTGGCAAACTTGTGTAAATTCTGACGGTTCTTATTTTGATTAATAACTTAAATTGTAAGCAGAAATGAACTGTTTTAAAATTGATGGTGAAAAACAAGAATTTTTTTACACCAACCTGATACTAGTACCAGAAATAAAGAAAACAATGATCGTCTTGTTAATTGTATAGGATTAATCATAAGTTGTCCCAGTTTCAGGGAAAGACGATCTTTTTTTCCTCAAGTCTTGCCTTCTTCATTTGCACGTTTTCTATTGGATCGATGGATAGCCAAGATAGTCTTGAGGATTTTTGTTACAACAATGTTGTTTGATATGAATTCTATGCTTTACCTATTTCAACGAAGTCTGAAGATGTATATACATTAATTTGTGTCTGCCCGTCTATTTGTCCACACATCTCCAAAAGTTTACGATGATTTTGATAAATGGGTTGCCAATGAGCTAATGAAGAACTGATCAAATTTCGAGGTTGATCCAATACCTTTTCACAGTTATATCCCTGCATCATAGCTATGAATTGTTTACATTTAGTTGTTAGTTATAATACCCTTGTATTGGTTTAAAGCAGCTTTAATTAAATTGGTATTTTGCATTTTGTTATGGAGTATAAGCCGTACGATTACCTTCAAACATTATTTTAATGGTCCCTCCTCTGATATATCCGTGAGAAGATTTCTGCTGTAATCTATTTTGTGGCCAACTATTAGGGGCTCTATTGTTGATTAGGATACGATTTTTCAAGTTACATTCAAAGTAAATGGAGTTAAAGATATATTACAATGTAATCTATTCTATGTGTGTTTTTGAAAAAGAGAACAATTTTTACCGTAGAATTTCCCAGAAGTTACACCATTTACGATGAAACAAGCCAAGAGGCCCATGAACCAGACAGCATCAACATCAACCAATTCGAAAAAGCTGTTGAAAACATCACTGGGAATCTAGCTATTCTATTCAACCTATGCCAAAACTAAAGTTAAGTCTTGGAAGGTTTGAACACTGGAATCATAGTGGTTTTCACATAAAACGGAAACTCTGCAGATCTCTAAACATCGACGGACGAATGAGTCTACTTAACTGTATTACAAACTTTTTTTTATAAAAATCATCACCAAATGAATCTCCAAAACGCTCGAAGAAAACCAACCTCAGGAGCATATTGGCTTTTAAAAAAGGTACTCGACCACATTCAATAAATCAGCTAAAAGACAAAGCAGCAGAGCACAAAATACCATTCCCTGTAGTATTTTTCGACTTTCAAAAAGCCTTTGACGCGGTTGAAATTTTTATGTTAATTGAAGCTATAAGGCGTGCGCCTTGTATATATCAGAGTACTGCCAGGTGTGTACAGCCACAGCAGTTCCTTCATCAGGCTGCATGGAAACGAAGCCCTTTCAGCTCTGAAGATGAGGTATGAGAAGATGATACTAGTTGACTGAAATTCTTCACAGCCTGCCTCGTGATGATGAAATCTAGACTAGAGAGATAAAGGAATTGGAATAGACAGCGATTATAGCTAAGCATTCGCGGATTTGCAGACGACACTGTCGTTTTGGTAGAGAACCTCTATGACCTCTAACAAATGCTTCGTAGATTGGATGAAAAAGCAAGAAAGTTGGCATCACATGAAATTCAGCAAAACGAAAGTCATGTACAAAAATCATGTCGGTTATAAACACACAGCGATCAAAATTGGAAATGCAGACCTGGAGAAAGTAAATCATTACATCTACCTAGGACAACAGATTTTCATGAAATCCAAAAGAATCACTCAAAGATGGCAAACCTTTGTTAGGGCGAGCTCAACCTTCAAGGACCATAGAGTCTGAAAGGTTCTAAAAAGAAGAGCATCCTCCCAAAAGTCACCTATGGAGCTGAAACAAGAAACCAGACCTAGAGACAACACAATATATAGGGGAACAAACAGGAGTCCAAGACATCATGGAACCCATTAGAAAAACTCAAATGGCATGGGTTGGTCATGTTACAAGAATGGCAGACAACAGATGGCCATCACAACAGCGTAGATTCCCTGAGATCAAATGCGTAACCAATGCCGAGAAAATAGAAGATAGAGGAACAAACTAGTCAAGTTCAGAACGAACCAGTCAAGTTTCTCAATACTTGGTGAAGCCCATGATAGAAAGATGTGGCTAAACCTTGGGAAAAGTTTATATTCAACAATGGATGATAAAAGACTGATGATGATGATGGTGATGATGGCCTTGGCAGAGACTTCCTGGGTACTTGCTGTTTCCAATTGCCCATTGTAACCCCGGTCTTCCCATTGATTTTATTTATCTTTCCCCCCCCCTTTTTTGTCCATTCTCCTCCATATATAGATAGATAGATAGATAGATAGATAGATATAGATATATATACGTGTTTGTGTGTGTGGGTATGGTGATGCCCAGCAAACTTTTTCATCAATTAACTAAGGATAAACATATTTCTTAACGAAATATTTCCCGGTCAACTGTTTACTCTCCGTCATTTTCTTATGTTTTGTTCTAATCCTCAATATTCACTGTCAACTCGTTCTCCTCTTCATCTCTGATTCTCATGACAGAATCATTTTATTCTCTCTTCACCCTCATCGTTTCCCTCTAGCGATTCTAGTCCACCAGACATCATTTGTGTTCTCCCACCGTAAAACCATACGACCAGCCGTGACTATTTCTCCTGAAAACTGATCTACAAGTCTGTACTGGTCACTTCATTATGATGGACAAGTGGCCCAGTTCTGGGGGGTAATTGTAACCAATGACCGTATTATGCTATTCCGGAGGGGGAAGAAACCTCTGCCAAACCACGCCGGGAGAGGTATGAGTATTCACTCGTGTCCATCTGCCTGTTTGTCTGTCCGTCTGTTTGCCCATAAGCTATGTCCAAAAGTTCTGGAAGAAGTTCAGGTTTTTCCTAGGGGTTAGGGCATGAGCTAAAAAGAATTGGTTGAATATTTGGATAAAACCTTGACAATATATATATATATATATATATATATATATATATATATATATATATATATATTAAAACTAGCAGCTAACTTCCGTATGCTGCAGTTGTACATGAATTGATTTCTATTCTGACCGTCGGTTTGCATACGGCCTCTAATAGACGTACACACTCTCTGAGTGCTTTCTAGTTATGTTTGTAGAATTTTGGTTGAACACGATTACAACTGTTTGAAAAAGCGTTGGAAGAGAGGGAGAGGGGGCAGAGAGAGAGACAGACAGACAGAGATAGAGAGAAAGAAGGGGCAGAGAGAGAGAGAGAGAGAGAAAGAGAGAGAGAGAGGGGAACACAGTCAGTTTGTAAAAGACAATTGGACACTAAAAAAGTGAGTCTAAAAAATTGCGAGTTATAGGTTTTTCTGTCTGGTGGTAGTCGGGTGTAGAGTTGGCACTCGCGAAAGGCGTGTATCATTACAGAGAGGAATGTCCGTCTTAATTAAGTGCAACAAATTGACCAGCCGGGTCCAGGGGAAAGTCGGGAGTGAATTGGCACCAAAAGTAAAGGGTCAAAACTCTGTTTTTCCCTGTCTGTTCTCTTTTATTCTTGCTTGTTATTAATGAGTTTGTTTTCACGTCGTCTTTGCCAAAGATTTTATTGACAGCCGTCTATTTTCGGAAGTCCTGGATCGAATGATTACTTGTCTGCAATTGCTGGCGGCTTGACTTGCCTGTCGTTGCTGCTAGCTTCTCATTTTCACGGTGGGAATTCTTTACAGTAAATGAAACTGGCGCTGGAAGCAAACAGGAATCTGCATACAGGATGTCCCAAAAGTAACGCCTAATTTATCCTGAAAGAATTTTATTGCTGCAATAAACGGACTACGGATCTAATGAAGATGGACGTAAACAATTTGTTATATGTTAGGTTCAATGTGACTGCCGTCTGATTCGATACATTCATTTAGTCACCAGGCCACTAATCTGCACACATACGACAGAGTTCAACGTCAATGGCAACAGCTTCTTCCTACTACTCTTGTATTATGGTTGGTTCTCCACTACACACCAGTTTCATTAGGACTCAACATGGAAAGAAATCTTGGTGGGTTAAGTCAGGCGATCTCGCCGGCTATTCGTTATCATTACGTCAACTTGGCCAGTGACTTCCCAAATCATCATCAAGCCAGGTATTACCTGTGGAGCATCGTATATATAGATCATGATTTGTATCCATACATTTATCACAGTAAGATTGCAAATCAAGTAATTTCGTGGAATATCTGGGGGTTTTCTTTAATTCCTGGATATTTCAGTAATTAAATGGAACCTGTACATTCATAAGTAGTGTACTAGTTGCTCGCAAAACTGTGATGTAAATCATTACTACTCTAATGAGTTTGAACTTCAATATACGTACCTGTAGAGTGATCATATATCAAAATAATCTATATTTACAATGTATCAAAAACATTCTGCTGTTGTATATATTACTAAATTTAACTTGCAACGGTTGCAGCACATTAAGTGACGATTACAACATGGATTGTGAAACTGAGGGTTGCATGAAATTATCATCACTCTGTGCCAGGAAAGGTTTAAATTACCTTTAAAAAAATGGAAAGCTTACTCTCCGATTTGCAACTTTGCTTTCCTGAGAGCTGTTCACGGAAATAGTCATCTATTTGGAAAAATATATGAGTCACTTTTCTCTGTTTCCAGCCACCCCCATGTTATCATTATCCAAAGGTATATCAGGATCAGTATATCGGTATAGACTTTTTTGTTTTTGATTTTGGATGGTAGCTTGAGCAAAATAGTGTATTGTGTAAAGGACTCGATAACGTAAGGCAAATCAGTCTCAGATAAAGCCAAAAGAGCAATGCCAGCAACAGTTATCATGTGATACTATTAGTTGTAACAGCAATAACATTATGATAGTGATATCTCTCTGTATCTCAATAATAATAATAATAATAATAATAATAATAATAATAATAATAATAATAATAATAATAATAATAATAATAATAATCCTGAGATTAGAGGAACTGGGGATATTTGGAAGGATTGAAAGTGAACAGATACCGCGGAAAGTGCTAGAAAAATAAGATCAACAACCCCTCTTAGCAGTGGCCTAACCGAGGAGGAGGAGGGAGAAAAAAGACCCAAATGGTAGCGCTGGTAAGACCCACAGCACTACTGCGATATGTGAGGGAGATATGAAAACTTCAGGAGACTTACTGTCACTAAGCCTTCAGCGACAACCACCGGGCAACTGGTGTGAAACTATAAACTACCGAACTGCTGTGGACTATGAGAGTGTGGACAGGAGGGCTGGAAACAAAAAGGGACTTGTTGTCACTGAACCTCACTTGACCACCAGGAAACTGGCGTGGAACCGATGATAATAATCAAAATATCCAAAAGGACTCTGGATAAGGGGAGAAACTATGCAACTATAGAACAATCACGTGCCTACGACAATTCTGACAGGATAGATAATAGAGAGAATGTATATTTCTATGGGAAGAGAAATACTATCACCAGAGAGACAGAAAGGGTGCAAGAGTGGAGAGGCGGATGTCTTACTCTACACTGACCAGATAATTCTGAAATAAGTAGGAAAAATTTGTAACGGGATGGATCGAGTATAACAAAGGGCATAAAGACATGATCTGACATAGCTGGATATTCGAATATTTGAGGACATTCAAAATCAACAAACCAGTCGCAAGATCTATAGACATTTCTATGAAGAAAAAAAAACTATTACGTAGACCCGATAGTGGCAGAAGAAAACATAGAAGAGGTAAGTATAAAAAAGTTTGTTTTTTTTCAGCAGGACTCCTTTTCCCTTCTAATATTTGTTCAAACCATGATACTACTCAACAGAATCTTGAAAAATATATCAATTCAACAAAACAAAGGTAAAAGTCAATCATCTCAGGTATATTGACGACATTGAATACATTGAAAGAATACAGCGACGACATTGGGGAAAATGTGCAATAATCTTGCACAAAGGAAGGTTCACAACAGCAGGATAGATTACTGGACGACAATAATATCAGAGCATTGACCATACAAGACTGATATAAATACTTAGGAGTTCTCGAATATAACACGATAGAAGGGGAAATAATGAAAGAGAAAGTAAGGAAAGAATACCCATGGGGGATAAAAAAAACATATTAAAAATCAAGCTAAATATCAGAAATTTGATAAAAAGAATGAACACCTGGGCTGTCACAATTGTAAGATACATAGGGTCATCACTTGGATGGACAGAGAGAGAGCTCCGATTAATGGAGCAGCAACCAAGAAAGCCTATGACAATGCACAAGGCTTTACACCACAGATATGACACAGATAAACCGTAAGGAAAGAGGAAAGAAAGCGGTGAAGGACATCAGTGTAGAAAACTGTGTCAAAAAGGCCAAAACAGGAACAAAGCCTGCAGGAAGAACAATAAAAACGTGTGAAGCCGTTCTGCAAGCAACAACAAAGTAGCAAACAGAGGAATAGTAGAAAACAATGAAAGGGAAATGAGAACAGGGAAAAAGACTGGAGAAAGATACAGAATCGCCTGTCATGGCAGACACCAAGAACAGAATGGCATGGTGAAATCGACATAACCCAAAGAAACAGCTGATGTGGAGGAAAGCATGATACCGTAAATAACATAACCAGTAAGTGAAGTCAACTAACCTAGGAACAGTACAAAAACAGACACGATAGGGTAGCAACGGTAATACACAGGGAACTGAGCAAACGAATAACTTCTACTATGTGGGCAAATGATAGTAACACAGAATGGAGATAGCCTTCAAGAAGCAAAAAAATCCCTCTAGGACTCTGACATCTAATCGACACTCCCACCCAAATAATAAGACCAGACCTGATGGTTTTGGACAACAGAATGAGAATATACCAAATGATAGACGTATTTGTGCCTGCAGATCACAGACTAAATACGAAAGAGAGCGAAAAGCTAGGGAAATTCAAAGATCTGACCAGGGAACATAAATGTCAGGGCAGTACCAATAGTGGGTGCAATCGATGCTGTACCAAAGACACGGAAAACGAGATTGGAAGATGTGGAAACAAGAAGAAGGAATGTGACTATACAGACCACAGCACTACTGAGGACTGCACATATAGAAAAGAGAGTTCTGGGAACATGAAATCTATGACCCCAGCTGTTAGCAATGGACTAACAAATGAAAAAAATGCATGGTTGAGACTACAAACCACATCACTGCTATGATAGGTGGGAACCTGCAGACCCGAGGAGACTTACAGTTACATAGTATTCAGTAATTACCACCAAGCGATCTGGGTAAAACAGTAAATTTCAACTCTGCTGTGAACTGTGCGAAGTGTGAAGATGAGGACTCGAGACTTGAAGGACCTACTGTCACTCAGTCTTCAGTACCGATCACCGACAATCTGGTGTAAAAATGAAAATGCTAGTAATTATAATATAATACTAATGATCATATGAATATTCTGCTTCTGGCTTTTCTTTGTGAGAGAAAATTTTAAGCTTACCTTTCAAATGAGTTGGGAAGGCTAACTGTTCTATAAGTTAAATATCAACTTATGTATCTCAGTTAATTTAAGTTGGTCAATACGCAACATCTCTGCCGATCAAATTATCTATCAATACATCTGCTCGCTGAATGAATTCGTGATGTTCCACTTTTACACTGAAAGTCAGTTTTTCAACCCTTGTAGAACTCCCTTTAGAGTACTCTATTTTAGGTCTGAAAACTGCAACATATATACAATCACAGCAACTCTTTCATCAGGCTACATAAGGACTCTGAACCCTTCAAGCTCCAAAAGGGAGTAAGGCAAAGTGATATTAGCTCACCAAAACCTTTCACAGACTGCCTTAAGATGATCTTCCGTAACATGGACAGGGTGAATAGGGGAATCAAAATAGACGGCAAATATCTGAGCGACCTCAGATTTGCAGACGACAAACTAATGCTAGATGAACTAATCGAAGAAAGCAAAAGAGTCGGCCTACATATGAACTTCAGTAAAACAAAAGTCATGTGCAACAATCACATCTAGAATAAGGACATAACTATAAATATCGAAGATGCAAAACTGGTAGACCACTACATCTACGTAGGACAATGAATCTCCATGATACCCACATCAAACGAAAAATCACTTTAAGATGTCAAGCCTTCGGCAGAGCAAGCGCAACTTTCAAAAAACAGACGATCCCAATAATCCTAAAAAGAAGTATGGAGCCAATGCATCCTCCCGATAGTCACTTATTGAGCTGAAACATAAAACCTAACCAAAAGACAGACTTACAAACTGAGATGCATGCAACGCGGGCAGGAGGGAATCATGCTCAACCTCACATGGAGAGATCATAAGAAAGCACAGTCTATCAGGAAGAAAACAGGAGTCGAAGACTTCGAAGAGTCTATAAAAAAAAAACTTAAATGGCAATGGGCTGGTCGTGTTGCATGAATGACAGACAACCGATAAACATCACGACTCACAACATGGATACCCGGAGAAATTAGCCAAAACCGAGGCTGACAGAACTACACGAATCTAGGAAATACCGGCTCTGTGATGCCCATGATAGAGAATTGAGCAAATATTCAGGAAGGTCTTTGTTAGACAACGGACGATAAAAGACTGATGATGTTGATGATGATGTCTCAAAACAATTTTGTCTCTTTGCATTTATCAAAAACTGCTCAGAAAAACTGCTAACATTAAATAAAGGACATTAGCGTGGTTTATAGTTATGTATGTATGTAACTCACACACTAGCTGCATCGATGAAGCTAGAGCACTGAAAATATAATTATGTCTAGAAATACGTTAATTTTTTGAAAATTGGCATTCAGAATAGGTTTTTAGAAGGGGTTCCAATTCAAAATGTAAGTTTATCCTAAATTGGTCCCTCAGTTTGTGTCTGACAGTTTTCACATTTGCTTTGTGGAAATCTGGACTTTTATTAGGCCTGAGAAGTAAATTCATTTACCATTCCTTCATTCCAATGGCAGTTTCTATTGGGTGACTAACCAGATTCATGTATCTATTAATCAATCTATCTAACTATCTATCTATATTTTGCAGCCCTCTCACGGTGAGGAATAGAAGATGAAGCTTTAAAGAAAATTGAAATATCGAAAGATTCTTCATCGCATCATATAAATAGACGATGACGGAAAACCAATTTAGAAGCACTTTGCAATCGTATTTAATTTTGGAAAATTAATTTATTGATTTGTAAGGGAATTATTTGGTCTTCTGGAAAACTGAGTAAAGCTAATAAAATTATCCACAAAAAAATATTTGTCATTTATTTTCAATGAAATATCCTAAGAAGAACATCTGTTACCGTTTTATATAAAATAGTTACGGCGTTTTAAAAGTGTATGCGCTCATTATGTCTTCTTATCAGTTATCACTTGAAACTTAATTGCCCACTCTCATGATTGGTATGAACGGTAAATGCTTTGAATCGTAAATTCAAAAGAGAGAGAGACAGACAGACAGACAGACTGACAGACAGACAGAGACAGGGATAGAGAGAGGAGTGGGATAGACAAAGAGAGAGTTCACCACAAAATATCAAACATGATTTTAAAAGGAGAAATGAATTCATTATTATCTCAAATAATCCTTGACAATTTTGGGGGGTTCTTATGAATCCATCGACGAATCATGTAAAATGAAGAGTTCTAAATTCAACTTGTCAGTAACTGATATTGTCAAAAATGGTGTCAAGACTGTGCAGTATAAGAAAGAGACCAAATCTGTCCGATTTCGAACATAGCACTACTTTTTAACCATAGAACCAGGAACAAACTTGCAATAGCTGTTTATGTAACTTTCAGCCAAAGAGCATCAACCTGGTGATGTGTCTGCTCCAGCTCTTTGCCGGTCATGTCTGATTGACAGATAACCATAATTACATATATCTGGCCATAATGTTTCAAATTACCTAACTCTGTATCAACTTACATGAATGTTTGCCTTTTGCATTTTCATGGGTTAAGAAAATAACTTACAATGCTCATTTAGATTTTACATGGTTGTAAAATCTGTGACATATTGTCTTTTTCTCAGACGAAAAGAATTTCAACCTGGATGGCCGAGATTGCCTTCAGTATCACAGGCATGACCCACAGTTACTAAAAGGTAAAAGTTGTGATCATGATTTGGGCTTTTGTAAGATGTGGTTGGAAGTCGGGACTCCAATTTGCTCATCGGCGTCTAAATGTGGTGAGATGAGTGGATTTGCTGAGTAATGGCAAATTAAGTAGCTGAATGTGTTCAGATCGGCGACCCAATGCTTATGATTCAGCATAATAATGCTCCTATTCATGTTGCAACGATTTCTTTACGACCAAAGAGTAAACGTTTTAGTTCAACCGGACAATAGCCCTGGATTTCAATATCAGTGAAAACAAGTGGATGGTCGTCAAGAAAAGTTGCCAAAATTGCCATCTTAGTGGTTTTGAATGAAGAAGCTGATGAATCACTTGATGGTTTGTGTCAAGGCCTGCCAAATCTGACTTTCGAAGTAATTAACAATGATAGTGGGCGGTTGAAGCAGGGGTTTGGGGTAGAGATTTGCACTTTTATTTAAAAGCATGAATCTTATGCAATTGCTGGTGGCTGTTACAGAAGGTTTTTCAAAATGACTACTCAGTTCATATAAATACCCTTAACTTCTCAACTATACAAAATAGAATCAACATCTCTGTCCCCAAATGTGTATATTTGAGGCCAATAAAGTATTTCCAAAAAATTTGCAACTTCTGATACATGCATTGCATTAGTACATAATGCATTATTTGTCAATAGCAATTTTGAGTTTACTTATATTGTTTCATTTTTCTGTGTAATGAGAAGTAAAGATCAAGTTGAAGGGTAAAGAAGTATAAATACAATGATGTAGATATTGGGGTGCCAAACTCCCTCAAGGATACCAACAATCCAACTGATTTTGATTGCAGTATACTTTGCCCGAAAGAAACTTCTGAAATATTACAAAGTCCTGCAAAATCTTCAATACAGATGTTGGTGCTGTTTGCAATTATGTTGCTAAAATTCTTCTCTAAAAATTGAGGAGCTTGATGTCATCCTTGATGGTGTGAATGAGCAACACTTAAATATTTGCAAATACCTAGCAGAGAGTTTACAGAAAAAATAGCTCTGCACAGAATGAATTGTAGAGAAATGAAGTTAGTAATGTTAAAATATGTAGATAAAAAAAACACGATGAACGTAAATGAACTGAAATTTTGACCATTTCAAATAATCGACGAATTAACATCAAACTTAAGAACCAGGATTTTTTCGGTTTAATTATTTGTCTCAGTCAATCATCATAGATATCTTACAAATGCTGTTAAAGTGACGTTTAAAGAGTTAGAGCTGAAGTTGAAGAAGTTTTATTCGCAAATATATTAACCGTTGCAAGTATTGGGATTAAGGGTAAGTCTTCTTGAAATATGGCTATCTTTACAATGGCGTTTCCTCGAATCAACCTGAGTTACATGATATATGGACACTGTTAAAATGTATCCATTTAGTGACTAAGTTCGAACAGGGTCGATTTTGAAATGGAAGTCACATATAAAACGTGTTTTTATTATCCTGAACTCGAGCAAAGGACATGTCACGTAATTTTTGATGTCAACAACGTGACTTTCAACATTGAGTTTCTTCGATTTATCATTCAGAATTCTTCGTTGTCCAAGGCTGTGTAAATATTCAATAGATACAGCGTAGCCCTCTGTATAACCAGAGTACATGGTTTTATAATTGTTAATTGAATAAATGATTAAATCGTCTCTGATAAATTTAATAATCGTAGCAACTCAAAGCTTGGGATAGAAACATTTACGGCATTTCAAATGTCGTTCCCTCATTTGCAGATTGAGTTTTCTGATAGCTCCTTGATTGAACAGTACACTGCTTCAAGTGTTGTTCGTTGTTCGTTGGTGTTTAGCAGTAGAAACACTTATCAAAAAAGTGATTAACTCAGTGTTGCCTGAATATCCACTGTGCAACTGTTATCAGGCTGTTTTAATGAACGTTTCCACTGTATAACACACAGTTGTTCCGACCAACGATCCACGGGTGATTCCAAGCAGTTTACTGTTAGACAATCAAGAAGTTACAAGTGAGGTCGACCTTAAAGAAACCACATTTAAAAAAAAAATGACTGTGTCTTTTTGGTTTTTTTGCACAACCCATTTGGAGAGTTACGATTACTAAACATGTCAGCGACAAAATTTGGAGATTTTCGAAATAACGAAAAACTGAGGGCAGAACAATCAAATAAAATTCTGTGCAGAAGTTGAATATGAAATTAGGCTTGATCGAATGTAATTTCTCCAGTGTCAATGATTGTCAACCTATTTATCCTACACGTCCCCTGTCACATGATGCTCATGTGCGTCTTGTTATATATCACATACAGCTTCCAACACATACATACGTCTATTTCACAGTTTTATATAAAGCAACGAACGGGTCCGATTCAGTTTTCATTTAGTGATACCGAACAGGATAGACTCAATTTGTTACCCAGTATATTACACTATCCTAGATAGCTGAACATGTTCAAATTGATCTATATTGAGAATGATGGATTTGAACAATGGCCAAGTGGATATGAAGAATTTTATATCTTGTTATCAGGTAGTCGTGAGTTTGATCCTTGGGTCAGTCAGTTTCGGTCAGTGCGGAAGCTCAAAGTAGCGTCACAAAAAAAAAAAAATTAAAAAAAAAAAAGAGAGAGAGGAAAACGAAAAACAATTTACTAGGAAGAATTACCTGATATGATAAGTCAGGAAAATGAAACCGTCACAGCAGAAAGTTTGAATGTTTCCAAACCAAAGCTCCATAACTAATTTCCAGACAATAATTTATTCATCTATAACTTGAAATATCTCTTGTGCGTGTCGTATGTATGTGAGTCTTCAGTGTGTGAGTAGAGTGTATAACATCAAATATCTCAACAAAGTGCTCATCACGCTGATGTCCAATGATATCAAAAGATCATGCACAGAAATAGCAAAATAATACAAAGAACCTTCAAAACACAGCTTTTACCTATGTATGGTAGTTACAGGTGATATTGAAGGTTTTTAGGAAGTAATAAAGGTATTGTTTCGATATACGCTATGCAATAAAACCTGCTTGTTTACGTACACACTAATTAGTAAAACAATCTTAAATACTATGATCACAAGGTACAATGGGAGAATAATTGATACAATAAAAACCCAAGATGCAGACAGTTGTCTAGATAGTTATAGATAACTATCAAACGATCGGGGATAGGGATATGTTTCAATCTCAGGACTCCAGATGAAAACTGTTTAATAAATCCTCTGTGGATTAAGAGTCAAGCAATTATTTTAATTCAAAATAAAAATCTATAAGGTAATATTTGAATAAAAGAGCTGTACTATTTATTTATTCCAAATTAGTTTTGACCGGATTTTTTACTTTACAAATTGGGAAGACATTCTCTCAGAGATAATACTGTAAAACTATAACTAAAAAATGCAATATTTTCCATTAAGTTCTCATTCGTTTTATTCAGTATCATAAGGGTTTAAAGTTTTGGAATCAAACGTTCATCTGTATGTGTTAGCATAGCTGAAGAACTGTGTGACTGGGTTTTCTGTGGCATGCTTCAAGTTAGGGGTAAAAAAAAGCTTATAAGTTTTTGTGGAAGGTTTGATTTGAAATGCAAGTATTAAACAAGACTATACACTTGCAGTGTGTTCGGGTGCATTCGTACTTACGTAAAGTTTTACTGTTATTATACTTTATTGTTACAGAGATTATGTGATACCAAAAGTCTCACTCTGTTCATCTGTATGTGACCATTAAGTAGATGGGTGCAGAGTAACAAGAAGTTTAGAATTGAGATATCCTTGAAAAACAGTTTTAATTTTCTTATTTGGTCCAAAATAAAACCCCGTACGCTACGCTAGTTTTTCGGCTGTTGTTTTTTTTAAATTTTGACACGGTGTCATTTAGTATTTTTCCTAAGACTTATATACTCTTTGAGACGATGTTGAAGACAACAGATACATCTTTTCTTGTTTTCGTTCTGCAGTTTTTACTTGTGAAGAACGCATTTGACTCGAAAGATCATACGACGGACGTTTACAAACATTGTTAAGAATATATACGACGATTAGATTGGTATAATTCGACCTGTGAACGATGCAAATAAGATAAAGATTGAAAAAATGTTGAAAAAAGTGGATATAATTACGCCTAGACTATTTACAATATTCCAAAGAAGCATTATTGAAAACTGATGGGGAGAAAGATAGAAAGTGTATGTTTGGACCGTCCACGAATTGCTGATGACATTGCAATATTAAAAACATTGCATCAGTTGCAAAGACTGCTGAACAAGATTCAAATTAGATTAAAAGTGAACGGAATCGGGACAAAAGTATTGTTCATTAGTAACTGAAAGGTATTGTTCATTGATAACCGAAAGGTATTGTTCATTGATAACCGAAAAATATTGTTCATTGAAAACCAAAAGGTATTGTTCATTAATAACCGAAAGGTATTGTTCATTGATGACCGGAAAGTATTGTTCATTGAAAACCAAAAGGTATTGTTCATTAATAACCGAAAGGTATTGTTCATTGATAACCGAAAGGTATTGTTCATTAACAACCGAAAAATATTGTTCATTGAAAACCAAAAGGTATTGTTCATTGATAACCGAAAGGTATTGTTCATTGATGACCGAAAGGTATTGTTCATTAATAACCGAAAGGTATTGTTCATTGAAAACCGAAAGGTATTGTTCATTAATAACCGAAAGGTATTGTTCATTGATAACTGAAAAATATTGTTCATTGAAAACCAAAAGGTATTGTTCATTAATAACCAAAAGGTATTGTTCATTGATAACCGAAAGGTATTGTTCATTAACAACCGAAAAATATTGTTCATTGAAAACCAAAAGGTATTGTTCATTAATAACCGAAAGGTATTGTTCACTGATGACCAAAAGGTATTGTTCATTGAAAACCAAAAGGTATTGTTCATTAATAACTGAAAGGTATTGTTCATTGATAACCGAAAGGTATTATTCATTGATAACCGAAAGGTATTGTTCATTAATAACCGAAAAATATTGTTCACTGAAAACCAAAAGGTATTGTTAATTAATAACCGAAAGGTATTGTTCATTGATAACCGAAAGGTATTATTTATTGATAACCGAAAGGTATTGTTCATTAACAACCGAAAATATTGTTCATTGAAAACCAAAAGGTATCGTTCATTAATAACCGAAAGGTATTGTTCATTGATGACCGAAAGGTATTGTTCATTGAAAACCAAAAGGTATTGTTCATTGATAACCGAAAGGTATTGTTCATTGATGACCGAAAAATATTGTTCATTGAAAACCAAAAGGTATTGTTCATTAATAACCGAAAGGTATTGTTCATTGATAACCAAAAGGTATTGTTCATTAATAACCGAAAAATATTGTTCATTGAAAACCAAAAGGTATTGTTCATTAATAACCGAAAGGTATTGTTCTTTGATAACCGAAAAATATTGTTCATTGAAAACCAAAAGGTATTGTTCATTAATAACCGAAAGGTATTGTTCATTGATGACCGAAAGTTATCGTTCATTGAAAACCGAAAGGTATTGTTCATTAATAACCGAAAGGTATTGTTCATTGATGACCGAAAGGTGTTGTTCATTGAAAACCAAAAAGTATTGTTCATTAATAACCGAAAGGTATTGTTCATTGATGACCGAAAGGTATTGTTCATTTAACTTCAATAAATATATTCTGATGCAGCAACGAATTTCCATTGACCATAACATTAAACTAAAGATCACAATGGTTTGGTTCATTGATGGGACCTAGATTTTTGCTCATGTCAATGTACACTAATATATATGTATGTATATATATATATGTATATATATATATATATATATATATATGTGTGTGTGTGTGTGTGTGTGTGTGTAATATGAACTATAAATAGTGAGACAGACTCGGGAGTAAAGTTTTTTGAAATTAGGTTCATTTATCCGTTGATATTTTTTTGTCAATGGTCCAGACATGTTCCGGGATGTATTCCAATCTTCAGTGGTGTGTGCTGTGTGAGTATGTGCTTTTAAAGGGGGTGAAAGGTTTGATGTAGAACCTGAATCCACCTGGAGCTTTGCCTTGTGAGTATAAAATTATATCCAGCCTGCTGGAGGCATCCTGCTGCGTGAGAGAAAGTCCAGCCAGCAGCAGTTGGTCTTTGAGAAGGCAAAATGTGTCAGGGTAGGAGGGAAGTGATATGGAGTTTGATGTAACTTTCATTTATTGCATTCTGGAAGGTATATAATGTTTTTATCTTGTGAATGCAAAAGATGCAAATTACAATACATAGGCAAGTCTGAGTGGCAATTTAACATTAGACTCAACAATTAAAGTCAAAGGATTAAATCACAAAACAATCGCAGCTACACTTTCGCATACCCGGCCACAATTTTCCGACTGACGCTAGTTTTACGACCATTGAAAAATATTTAAAAAATACTCTCATTGACATAACTAAAGTTCTTCAAAGACATGAAGATATGTGGATCAACAAACTCAAAACTCTGTCTGCATATGGACTTAACACTAAACTTAATATCCGTAATCACATAGATCTCTAATTTATAAAACTCCTACGAACAATAAGCTCACACACACATCTACCCCATTTCAGATACATTAAATAGTAGGAACTCCTAAGTCACTCAGACCCATAGCAAAATCCACACACACACACACACACACACACACACATATATATATATATATAGAGAGAGAGAGAGGGGAGAGAGAGAAAGAGAGTGAGAGAGAGAGTTGTAGATAGATAGATAAATAGATAGATAGATAGATAGATAGATAGATAGATGGATAGAAATAGAGAAAGAGAGGGAATGTGATGTTTATGTGTGAGTTTTCTTAACATCAAAACTAAATGCATTATGAAAATAGTGTATATAAAAAAACAACAAAAAAACTACACGTATGACATAAGCTACACATCAACATCATAGCTGAAAGGGGGGATTGATTAACGCTGTTGCGATGCCACGTCATTATCAGTGTTTTTGTTTTTGAACGGATTACATAGTAAATAACATGATCTCAACAAGAAAAAATATAACAGAGTTTATATAAAACAGAACAAAAACACGGAAAAAATTACATAACTTGCATTAACAGACGTTAGGATATGAATGACAAAAGTGGTACACAAATACTTTGAAAAAGCTTCTTGATATTTACTGTTCAAAACTATAAAGTATTCTAAACTTCATATATAATAAACAGACTAATATATATATATATATATATATATATATATATATATATATATATATATATATATATATATATATATATATATATATATATCCCTGTTTGTAAGAATGAACGTTCACAATCAATAGCAGTGATGTTGCCGAGAAAAATAATTCCTACTCACAATCGGAAACAATGGACCAAAAAAAAAAAAATCTAAGATCCAGCAATTCAACTAAAAACACATTTTATAGAAATTCATTTATATTTTTGAATTTTTAATCGATATCAACTTCTACATTTAGTCTTATTTCAAAGATCCAATTGAAAGGGTCAAATATCAGAAAAGTCTAAAACAAATGGTCCAAATACATAATGGCAATTTTGAATGCCCTAAAGACAAAATGACCAAAATTGACATTTGCGTCCAATGCAAAAAGGACCAATGCAAAATTGACCAACGTAGAAAGATCCAATACCAAAAAATAAAACATTCGATGAATTAGTCATTTTATAAATTGGACGTTTCAACCTGAAAACATATTTGATTGATGGAAGATTTAGCATTTTCTTCAAGTTGCTTAGAAAATGTTCGAGGTTTTTTCAACTTTCACTAAGTAAACTGTTGTTCATGCAATGATTCATTTCTAGTGTGTCGTAAAGAAACCTTAGATGAAAATCGAGAGATTGCTCATCAACTTATACAAGGGAATATCGATCAGCGTTTAAACACTTGTCTTCTTTGCCTTGCTGGACCCAGACTAATGTCATCTTGTGTCACTGGCGAGGAAAAATGGATTTATTATGAGAATTGAAAACGGAGTAAATATTGGTTATATCCAGGACCACTTTCTACGTCTCTGCCTAAACGGAAATTAATTATTTGTACTTGGTGGGATTTACAGTGTATTAAGAATCGCTGGAATATAGGTAATGCATTACTTCGCATGATTACAGCAAATGACGCATTGTAATATAAAAGAACCTTTTCTGGGCTAGGAAAACGATCGGGGAACTTGTTGCATGATATTCCCAGACTTCAAGTTGTATACTCCTGGTGAGGTTACGTAGGGCTTGTCCATTAATGTGTGCCCTCCAACATTAGTGAAATTTGTTGATAAAGAAATATATACAATAAAGGTGCACTGTCAACTAATCAGAGAAAAAGAATCCTATGGCCGGAATTATTAATCATGCAATACATATAGGTACAGGTATTTCCATGTTATTATGTAATATCGGTAGAAATGCATCGGATAAACTGCTCTTTATAAGTTTTCTGGATTGTTCCTTCATTGGGAGCCACAGAGAGGCACGTTACTAAGTACCTCTTCACTATTCATGCCGCTGCACGTAGCTGAGATAAGATGCTCTGTA
Source organism: Thysanoteuthis rhombus (assembly GCA_963457665.1). Lineage (NCBI taxonomy): Eukaryota > Metazoa > Mollusca > Cephalopoda > Oegopsida > Thysanoteuthidae > Thysanoteuthis > Thysanoteuthis major. The sequence continues at coordinate 29,597,470 of OY735211.1, read as the reverse complement.
TGAAGTGTACTATTTTGGATTGTGGTTCTTGGACTATTGTTTCACCCCTTGCAAAATTGAATCGTTGGAATGATCTTGCCTCGTTTTTTCTAATTTTTTCAACATGACCCGTGCTATTATTGAAAGATTTCATTTAACAGACAAGTAAATAATCTCGAAAATATTCCAGGTATATGTGAATTCATATGAAATCATTTTTGGGAAAAGTCACACAGACATTTATTGCATTGGACAAATCCATTGTTACAAATACTGGGTATTGACTTTGGGTGACAAAAAGCGGCAAGAATTGAACAAGTTCATATGAGCGGAAGATATGTGAAAATGAACACTGTCAGTTATAAAGAGTTTAGTACTTTAGATTCAGTTTATGTACTAAATGTAATACTAAAGCGATTGCTACATGATTCTTTTGATAGATGGAGTATGTTGAACAATGCTTGATTGCGGACTACTACTTATCTATCTCCGTACTAATTTTCAGTTGTTTTTAGTCTTTTAGTCGCAAATTAACTCAGGTCAGAACGATACTGCTTAAATTGGGTTTTCTTTTCAAATCAATTATTTAATCATCTGTTTTTCGAGATACTGTATTGTAAACCATGTAATTTCTTTTGTTACAATTCATATCTATCCCGACCATTAGTTTTTAATTAAATTTTTTATCAAAATTTGGAAAAAAAAAAAGGTGAAGTTAAATCGTTGTTAAAAATTGATGAGAATGATAAATAATACTCAATTTAATGGGGGGGAGGGGGTAATCGATTCACTAATCATTTATTTGTACCCACGTTAATTTGTCTACGCTCGTTTGATTTACATCCACACGTCGATCAACCGATTAAGAAAAACATCAATCCATTCAACCATGGTGATCGTTCCATACGTGGTGAAACAACAATATCAAAAAAATGTATATGAAAGAAGTGTAAACTTTGCATAAGTACTTTGATGACATCTTTCTTTGGAAGGCTGGTTCTGACATTTTTTTAGTTGGTACCCAATTGTCTCTCCATGTATCTGCAGAAAAAAAAACAAAACAAAAAACCTCTTCCAAATGTTTGAAAACAACAACTACAGTGATACTTTTTTCAAAGGAAAATTAGTTTGATTTAAAGTCGATATTTACATTTGGCAGCTTTACATTATTTCACGAGTAAATCGCATCATTTTACAAATGTTAGGTGTTGACAGCTGAATGAAATGTTCGTCTATTTCTTTTTATGGCTGTCAAAAACGATTATAATTATATATTTCCTCAGTCGTTATATCAATTGAAAAAAATTGTGAGATTTGAAAGAGGAACTTGCAGTGTTGAAAAAAAAGTTTAATTCAAAATATGGGCCGTCCATAAATCACCTTTACAACTCTGAAAATCTTTTAGAAATACAAATAATAACTCAATTGCACTGATTTCATTGCAGAATAAAGACAAAGTAATTAAGTTATTTTAAGAAACAATGGTACGCTTTCAAATGGTCACTATTAGTCTCATGCAACTCCCACCAATAACTTTTTTCAAAGACAGAATCTGCCTGGCTATATCCATAATCGAGGAAGAGATGCTTCGACATACCTGACTGGAAATTGGATGACATCGAGAAGGGCAATCTGCAGACAATAACACCGATGTAGAAGTGAATATATTACACTTTATCCTGTAACAATTATCTTAATATTTATATTTTTAATAGATTTTCAAAATTATGAAAAAAATTGATTGATAATCTGAGTACAAAGACCCTTTCCCTAAAATTGTAGAATCACAGCCTAAAATGTATATTTTTATGAGTGAATAATGTTACTCAAGAAGAGAATTTCCAGTCGACTTTTATATTGTGGATACAAGAGCATCATTTTTGAGAGGAAATTATTTTTTGTGGAGGAATAAAATAGTATCCTCTTTTTTAATGAGTATTCGTATCTCTATTATAGTTTTTAGTCTGTCTGTCTGTACGTCGGTTGGCCTATTTGTTGGTCCATGATGTCTGATAATAATTTCCCCAGCCATGACAAGGATTGAAATGAAACTCGGTCGACACTTTCGGGTGAACCATTCTCATCTTCCTCTTCTATCTCCTCCTAGTGCTATTTTTGCAAAATCTAGAATTACTACTACTACTACTACTACTACTACTACTACTACTACTACTACTCTCAGAGCTTCTTTGAAATTGGAATTTTTTTTTCTTGGAAATCAATGCATGGAATCACCTCATCTTCTATTCCTCCTTTTCGAAAACGATCTTTTTCTCCCCCTACTTTAAAATCTCCTCCTTTTTTTTTCTCACAGATCAAGGAGAGATTCAGGTCAATCTGGCTTTTCTGCTTCCACCTCCCCCAAAGTTTCTGAGGAAGGGGTAGGACACTGATTTTAAAACTCGCTTCCTCCACTCTCTGTATCTCTCTCTGTCTGTCCGTCTGTCTGTCTGTCAGTTTCTGTCTCTGTCTCTGTCTTTCTCTCTCTCTCTCTCTCTCTCTTTGCAGCTCCTTCAGCGGTCAACTGAAGTCGCAGTCTCAGAACTGTTTTGAATATCGATAAGCAAGTTATGCAAATATAAACTTCCTCAAATAATAAATGAAAACACTTTCCACGTACCGTTTAAAATATCTAACAAAATATTTACATTAGAATTCGAATAACTTTTATTTTTGTCCTTTGTAAATATTTATCTATGTTTAGTAACAAAAAGCACTAATTGGTACGGTTGTTAATTATTGTGCAAAAGGTCCCTTGCTAAAATGTTTGGCTCAATTGTAGGTTTCCTGTATTCAAGGTAACAACATGGACTTATTTGTATGTAAGGATGGTGGGCACATCGGTGGACTTATGGTTCTTGTTTTATATAATTGCTGTATCCCGAAATGTGTCAAACTTGTATAGCAGGAAAAAGTCTTATCATTTTGAATAATTTTTTTCACTTTCATAAAAAAGTGTACTAATTGAATTGACTTATCGTCATCCCGTTATTGGAAACCATGGACTTTCCCACTCAAATATGTCCAGTCACTTTTTGATGAAAGAATTGAACATATATATATATATATATATATATATATATATATATATGTATATATATATATATATATATATATATATATGTATATATATATATTGAATTGAGCTATTTTCGACGATTCCATGGCCAAATATTCAGTTGAAATTGCAAGTAACTTCCGATGATTTTCCGTTTCATTTCGAATGAAAATGCTAAAATATGCTTTTTCCACATTGTATTTGACAGCTTCGAATACATTAGAATAAATGGAGTGGAGAAATGTTCAAATTGAATATAAAGAAAAAAAGTTAATGCTTAAAATGGTATATTTCATTTACACAGTTAAATAATAGTTTATACAAAAATAAGCATGAAAGTATTGAAATACAATAATTGCAATTATATTTCAACCGACGTAATATTTACTGAGGAATATTACGCATACATTTGAGTATTTTCTCAGGTAATAGCTGGTTAACAATAGCATCTGTTTTGTAAACATACTCATATATTTGATTATTCAACATAGTCTTTTTAGAATTTACAAAAGTTCCAGTGATAAAACAAGAATCTGAAATTTAAAAAGATATTTGATACGTTCACCAGATAAAATAGCAAGATTTTTGTTTCTTATATCATTTAAAAAAGACTGCAGTTTTCTCTGGATCTGATAGTCGTTCTTTATTTACTAATTTTTACTTTTTACTGATGTTAGACGAACTGAACAAAGAAAGCGAGGAAGTTGACCTTCATGTAAACTTCAGCGAAACAAAGATCATATATGACAAAGATTTCGGGAATAAGCGCTCAATGATCAAAATCAAAAATACGAAGCTGGAGAAAAAAGTAGACCACTGCATTCATATGAGAACAACAAATTTCCAGGGAATCTCTGAAAGAAAAATTAAGCGAAAAATCAGTCGACGATGGAAATCCTTCGGTAGAACAAGAAATTTTTCAAGAACAAGAAAATCGCATTAGTCCTGAATGTAAAAAAAAAATCATGAAAAAACAATGCATCCTCCCAATAGTCATTCATTGGACTGAATCATGGGACATAAACAAGACTGACATGCAAACTAAAAACTATACAACGAGCAGACGAGATAATTGTGCTCAACATCACCTGGGGATACTGCAAGACAACACAGCATATTACTGAAAAAACAGTCGTCCAAACCATCACTGAAATAATTAGGAAACACAAATGGCAATGGGCTAGTCATGTCTCAAGAATGGCTGACAACCAATGGACATCACGACTCACAACATAGATCTTCAGACGCCAACAAATTGAAAGACTAACTGGACTGGTTCTGGAAATATTGGCTCCGAGACGCCCATGATAGACAGGTGTGGTGAATCCTTGGGAAAGTCTATTACCAACGATAGACGTAATAAGACTGATGATGATGATGATGATGATGATGATGATGATGATGATGATGATGATGATGATGATATCATTACTGTTCGTGTCGCTCGGTACTTTTTTGATTTCATTTTGAATTGAAGAAGAATCATTTCTGGTAGGAATTATCATACCATACAAAATGATGACATGTCCTTGAGAAATCAACTAGTAACAATCAAATTGGGTCATTTTGATTTAATATAATTAAATCAATAATCTTTTGCTCAAGTTATTTTAAGAGGAATATATACATATATACAGCTCAATTCATGTGTGAAATATTTGGACCAACTGGGATTTCTTACCTTGAGAGACAACCAGTCTCGTGTGAGAATTGAATTCAAACTGGATCACCCAAAAATAGTAGTAACTGGAGTGCCCAATTAGCTACCATCTTGCCCAAACCAACATGACTATAGAATTGTCATTGGGGGATTCAGGAAAGGCCAAGGTCTAGCTGACGATACTGTTGTTGACATATATGGCAAGTATGATTGCACAAGTATATCTAGATGTAGCCACTGAAAACATTATGAAAACAGGTTCTAACTCATAATTGAACAAATTGGAGTAGCATACTGTTCATATCTTCGACCTTTCTTCTTCGTAACGTAAAATAAGTAAGTACCTTGTTTAGCCTGTTTAGAAGGACAGTTCTTACTTGATGCAACACAGACGTTGCTCTTTGACAGACTTAGCTTAACTGGATGCCCACCACATTGCAATTTTTAACAAACTTGTCTTGTTGACAAATACTTAGGTGGCATGAGTGTGATTCTTATCGGTTGCTCAAAAAATTCAAGCTTGTGTCAAACTAAACACAGCTTATCGAATAACTTTTTTCCTGTTTCCACTTTCTTAGGCATGTTACATTAGATCGAATTTTGTTGGAGTCGCTAACTCTTGTATCATTTAACAAAACGATGTATATATTTAAGTATAATTAGTTTTGTTACGTTTGACACAAGGCAAAAAACTTGGAGCACTCTGTGAAGATCGAATCATCTTCAGTAATAATCATGTGTGAGACTAGCTTGTAAAGAATCGATCCATAGCAGTTTGCAATTCTCTAATATATGTATGGTCGTGTGCATGTTTGTGTGCGGTTGTGTGTGCATGACTATCTGTGTTTGAATAAGAATTTTGTAACTTAACCCAACCCCAGTAGTTACCAATATGTGTCTGTGTTTGTACGTGTGTATGTTTCTGTGTGTTAGTGTGTATGTATGTGCGTACGTGCTTCAATTGGTATTCTGTAATTCAGTCACGTCACTTCTCCGCTCTTGTCTGGCGTTTCTCCCGCCATTCTCAGGCCCATCTTCGATCCGTGACCCCTTCGTCTGAAAAGCGATAAACATTCCGTTAAAAAGATTCATTACGTTCTCATTATCTTAATGCAAGCCGCCGACCAGTGAAAGTGCTAATGGCCTGAAGTTGTCCTTTGCCAAAATCTCGCCTGACTCACTGTCTTTATTTGTGAGAGCAAGCCAGAATTATATTTCTGGATTACGTTCAAATTAACAGGTCGGGGTCAAGCAGTCGAAACCCCGATGTCTACGCCTCCGCTCCGCCACGTAAAGACATCTGTGCGTGTATTTGCATTTAAATAATCACCAGTGAGACTCTTGCAAGTAGTGTACTGCTAAAAAAGATGCGAGGGAACGTAAGAATGTTCTCTCTTTAGTAGGGGGAAGGAATGTAGTTAGGATTCCCCTACCCCAGGAAAATCTTTGAAATTTAACCAGTTCCAAAGGATGTTTGAACATCATATTGGATGAGTACTCAACAGCATACTGGCCAATATTCCAGGGGCCTTGTCCCTCTCTCTTTTTGATTGATGACTTTTTCACTTCCGGTAGCGTACGTTCTGGGAAACTCTCGAACATGTGCATCCTTTTCGTTGCCTTGCGGTCCTTGTTTGGAAGAGTAGAGATTTTGGTGGAATTTTCTGGCACATGCAACAATCCGGTGTATGTCGGTAGTAAGGTCTTGGTTTTTCTTCAAGCATATTAGTTGCTGGTTTTCGTTCGGTTTCAAGAACTCTATCAATAGCTTCGGAACCCCGACCTTTTTTCGCAAATTGTTTCGATGATTGCTACCGAGTACCTTCTTTTTCTTTTTCTTTCTTTTTTAGTTTGTTTTCTCTTCATTTCTTCTGGATAGTTTTTTTTGTTCCTGTGGCTTCAATATTCTCTCTTGTTGTTGTCACTAACTTGAGGTCTCCCAAAAATCCTAAAATGCTTCAAATTACCTCACATTTTTTTTTTTTTGGCACGCTTTAATCCTGCATTTTCTAGGGGAACCTTTAAGCATTAGCTCTAGTGTTGATGCACAATTTGAGAGGAAAAGAAGAACATAATCATAAACTTTTAGAAATATAAGCATAGAAGATGATAAGAAAAATCTATTAACATATAATTTTCATTACATACATAGATATGTGTAACAAAAATCATGTACAAATCGATCCAACACGTAAATTCATATGTATTATCATCATCAGGAGCAACAACCATGATAAGTCAAAAACCAGACACACACACACACACTCACACGTGTGTGTGGTGATCAAACAGACATTTCAAAGGGACATATCTTACCAGATAGCAAATGAAGTGGCCTTCAATCGTGTAAATAAATCAAGAATTGAGAGTCGTGCAAGGATCGAACCCGTGCCCTTATTTAAAGCGGCCTTATATGCAAGATGTACTCTAATTGGAGGGCGGAGGTCTCAAGAACACTTAAATAATTCATTCCTTTAGTCGACAATCGTTGACTCAATCATGTTGTTTCTCTATGCCGACTGTATGAAATGTCAGTATATAGACGATTTATACCCGACTAAATGTGATGATTATATAACATTTTATAAGGAACTTATTGTTTGGCACTGATATCATTCTGTAGCAAATCGAGCAGTCTTATATCGTGAAAATAAATAACGAGGTGGGCGTTATGCTTCCTAAGTGGATGCAAGTTCGATCCTTGTACGTCACATTCACATTCTGTCGGATATGAATTGTCGATTTGTACACAAGAACCACACACACACACACACACATATATATATATATATATATATATATATATATATATATATATATATATATATATATACGTCTTATCGATAATGAATCTACTAAATGTTTGCATGCTAATGAAAACACGGCAAATAATAACATCTTCACAAATGAAAACCATCATCGTACAGAAAATAAAATCCATATTCCAATATTTTGCGATAATTTTGACCACTTTTTACTTTCACCGCCACTTTTAGTTGTTTTCATACAAATTTAAATTCGGGCCATCGTTCCTATGGCAACGATATAAACAGCGTGATTGGAAATAAAGATCCATATCTGTTATACGGAATCGATTGGAATAAAAGAGAATATTGATTTAAGTGTCATTAAGAGAAAAATATCGAGATAAATCAATTGATTGATGCGCCGATATTATCGATTTTACATATTCATTCTTTTCAATCACGTGCTTTGTGTTTAAAATACCTTTGTATTTGCTTTATAACACGCGGCCATGTAAGTATGCATGCATGTATGTAAGTGTACTGATGTATACCCATGTGTTTCTCAATGTGTGTGCATTCATTTTATGCTAAATTATCATTTTGTGTGGTATTGATGCTCGTGTGTATCGAATAATATGCCACATTTAAACACATTCATACGGACACATGATATGTATACATACGTATATACATAAATATATGAGTGCATTTCCATGTTTCTCTAGAATTCGTACGCCTGAGCAAATGTTTCAATTTTGATGAATATATACATATTTCTTCCTCGTGGCAATAGAACGGAAGATAAATCAATGAAAACAACCGACAAAACCGAATATTTGAACCCCAAACAACATAGTATTGAGCGGTAAACATACCGTATTAAAGCCACGGATGAATTCATCAGTTGTCATCAGAATATTTCTTACGGGATTCTATTTTCTGTTGGTGAAATGGAGAATTAGGCTGCTGCTGCTGCTGCTACGGAGACACACTGACGGACTGATACACACACTCACGTATACACATAGGATAATGAAATGACAATATCAGAATTCTGAATGAACAAATGATCTCTTATATACGTGCTCATCCTGCGTGAATGTGATAAAATGAGAATTTGTTGTAAATGATATTCTCACAAAGGAAGGGATATATTGCAGTTGAAAATATTAGGGTCCTCAATTAGTGTAGTGTCGGTGACTTTTCTGGCCACTGCATCATGATTTCCTTTCTCTGACAAATGTACACCTTCATTCACAAACGTGAATACTCACACATAGATATACATGTAATTGTGTGTGTGTGCTTATGTTTGTTTGTATGCAAGCAAGTGTGTATGCATATCTTTGTGAAAGAAGAGGAAACAGAAGAGCTTCTGAATATAGAGAGGTTATTGCTTTGACTTTAGGCATGTATAATTTATACGTATTCTATATTGACATTATAAACGTGTATATATATATATATATATATATATATATATATATATATATATATATATATATATATATATTGTGTCATCCACGGACAGCTGTTTCGATGTATTACACCTCTTCAGTGTGGCTTTCCATTATCCCATCCAGTGCCAAGAGGCAAGATTGAAACCTTTGCTTCAGACCTGGAGGCCGATATCCTACCTCTGGGCTACGGAACTGGACGACCAATGAGGCTTAATTTTTGTCATATATTTATTTACGTAGAAATTCCCCATCCACCAGAGTGCTCTATTCCTATGGAAGTATGTATTCATACATACACCTACATTTCATATTTTAAATCAAAATATCTTGCCAAACAATATTAACTAACACTCACGAATGAATTGTTTTTTTTGCCTCCTCCCATCCGTCTTTGTTTCACCCCATCTGCAGAAATTTATGTCTGCAAAGCCATACTATTATCCCTCCAACTGTACAGAACCAAATCTTGTGTAGTATACCAGTGTCACCAACCACTTCTTGAGCGTTCTAATTTGCATTATCTCCACACCATGATAAAAGTGTATTGGACCTATTTCATTAAAAACAACAATATACTCTAAACAATCAGAGGCACAAGCATGGAGGTTAGTCTGTAGAAGACAAAGCTGCAATGGGCTGGACACATGGCAAGTACAAAGGACCATTTATTGCGAAAAATCTTACAGGTCGGAGAGCAGTCCACAGTCTGCCCTGAAACGAAGTCATGCAATGGAGATATCGGGGCTCTTTGTAAAGGTCCCTCATCTCTTGTGTCATCAACCTCAGGACAAAAAAGATAGCCAATGGGGACGTATGGCGACACAAGACCTACCAAGCCACCCCATATATATATATATATATATATACATAAATGTATATATATATATATATATATATATATATATACACACACATATATACACACACGCATATATATATGTGTGTGTGTGTGTGTGTGTGTGGAGAGAGAGAGAGAAAGGGAAAGATGGACACACGAATAGATTGATAGATAGGTCCTCCTTATGAGAATAAATTGACAATATCAGAAGACTGACCAACCAAATGATTTCTTGTATCTTACTTGGATATTTGGCCAAAACTTCAACTTTCAAGGAATGAGAAGGATACACAAGGAATTTATAGGTGGTCCGTGACTTGTGATGGGTGGGCATAATAACTAAGTGGTTGGCTGAGAAGAGATATGTGCGTATATCAGGAAAATGTGATCTAATGATTTGAGGAATTTGCGTGAGCTTATCTAAGAAACATATCTCTGCCAACCCATCTACTTGATTAATTATGAGAGGCACACGAATGATACAGAGATATAAGGAATTTCACATCTCAGCACATCCACACAGAAACCGGAACGATTTTCCACTCAAAAGCATCGAAAGGAAAGTAGCAGTGAAAAGCTCAAACAAAATACTCGAATCATCAGACCACATTTCCCCACGTATAAACATATCTCTGCCCAGCCATCCACTTAATTGAATATCATTCCACCCTACACAAGCCACATGCCATCTAAAAATACACTATTTTCTTGTATATACTCCACATCTCTTGACAAACCAGTTAAGGTGAAATGTCAAAATAAAATACAAGAAATCATTTGTTAAACTCGGACTTCTAATTTTGTCATTTCATTTTATCAACGATGTATAAACCGTTATCTATACCGATACACTGGTCATATTGTCGACTTTTGAAGCCCACGAATAAGAAGTTGGTTATCCTATTAGAATGATGTTCTATTGTTGCAATTTGGTCGACGTTTTTGTTCAGAGAAATATATGTTTATATTGTGGGTTAGGATAAAATTATTTTAAAAAATACTTTAATCCCTGAGCATTGACAAGAAATGAATTCACTATCATGGTTCCCTGAAACGTACAGGAAGCAAGGGTCTCTTTCAGTATTATAGTTGAATTGTGAATAGAACCCTCCTCTGAAAATATCAAGAATTTTCTTTTTTTCATAACGAAACCGTCAAATTTCTGGGGAGTTTTATCTAAAAATTTGAAAGCTCATAAACTCAAGAAAAAAAGGAAAAATATTTCCTCTTTTGTAACTTGAACTTGTTCCACTGATTCCTTGTTCAGTTTTCAATTGTTTGAGTTTCTGTTATTCCATTGATTATTTTAGAAATAAAGAATTGCGGTAAAAAAGTACTTTCAGGCCCAAATCAGCACATTGGATCATTGGAGGTTGGTCCTTCGTATCCTATGTAAAAATAAATGTCAATGTATACTAATCAAATATTTTTAATGAATAAAAATCATTTGCCATCTTTATAGTAATATATATATATATATATATATATATATATACATACATATGTGTGTGTGTGTGCGTGTGTGTGTGTGTGTGTGTGCGCGTGTGTGTGTGTGTGTGTGTGTTACGTTCACCTAGCTTCGACTGTTACAACATAATGTCGCATACTGACGGTAATCTATACTTATCGAATATTTTCAATGAATAAAAAACCTTTGCCATCTTTATAGTAATATATATATATATATATATATATATATATATATATATATATATATATATGTGTGTGTGTGTGTGTGTGTGTGTGTGTTACGGTCACTTAGCTCTAACTGTTACAACATACTGTCACAATGGACGGTAAATATTGAGAATTGAACTCATTGCAGTCCTCAAATCATACTTCTCTATGATAGCCACGAGTTTTTTCGTCTGACACACTCACCTTCACTTTCATTCACATACTCTCACTCACCAAAACGAACGTTTTCATCCCCAATTATATATTCATACATCCAATATATACATACGTGTGTGTGTATGTGTGTATTCATATGCAACATTTGATTGGACAGTCTATGTTTTAACACATTGTCTATCCAATTATCATATTTATCCATATACATCAAATTGAGTTACATTCTAGAAAAACTCATTTGGAATTATATACCGTGGTTACACGGTTAACATATTATATATATATATATATATATATATATATATATATATATATATATACATATATATATATATATGTGTGTGTGTGTGTGTGTGTGTGTGTGTGTGTGTGCGTGCGTGTGTGTGTGTGTGACTGTATGTGTGTATGTGTATGTTTGTATGTATGCTTTTGATCGCACCGAGTGTGGGGCAGAGGGGAACGGAAGAAATACTGATAATTAAGAGCTTATTATTTTGCTGATGTCACACATACATGATACGTATGCATTCCATATAGAAAGCACATCATTTATGTACATATACTCATACGAACATCAAAATTTCATACTGCATCACACCTATATGAAACTATGTCAAATTACTATGCCACACCGTACCAACTGAATCTCGAGTATGAATACATGTTTCTTTCCCTTCCTCACCCTTCTCTCTCTTTCTTTCACTCTCTATCTCTTTCTATCTATATATCTCCTCCTCCTCTCGCATTCTTTGTATATGAAAACAGAAGTCTACAAACTCTTCATCCTGCACCATCGTCAATACGCGACTTCATTACGACTAACCATATTCTCATCATAGACAGTGATAGAAGCCTCAAGGCTGTGCAGAAATAGAAACGAAAAAAAACATTAAGATGCAATGTGGGGGAGGGCACGTGACATGGGTGGGTTACCATCGGCTGCAGAAATACACAACTTCAAATGAATTTGCTTATGGCGTGGGACCAACGAAGGGCAAACTAAGGATTTCTGAAAAAAAGAAAAAAACATCTTTCCCTGTAGCATAAACTCGACTCAGCGGACGATGGAGGCAGCCCCCCAAAAATGTACGCTGAAACAAGGTTTACCGAACAGCCAGATGAAAGATGTCAACACAGGCAAAGCTCCCACCAGCTAACCTCCACCAGATCCTCTCTGTTGCATTGGCCTCATTCGCCATCTTAGATTCTGCAAAACTCTTCCGGATCTATGGTCTTGAAGGCAAGCCATGATAGTTACGGCAATATATGTATACACACTATTACAAGGATATATTTGCACTGATACATATATATATACACACACACTCATACACACACACACATACACACACACACACACACACACACACACACATATATATATATATATATATATATATATATATATATATGGAGCACATAGGGCTTTAGAAAGGGTCCACGTGCTCAGTCTCATGGTACATCTAGTTTGTTTGACATTCCCAGAAAAAATATGTATATATAATTATAGATAGACTGTTAGAGAGAGACAGTGTATCTGATATACGGATTGTAACAGACACACATACTTATACATATATATGTGTGTGTGTGTGTGTGTGTGTGTGTGTGTGTGTGTGTGTGTGTGTTCGAGAGTATGTGTGTATGTGTGTGCATGTGTTTGTGTGTATATATTTATGTATGTATGTATGTATGTATGTATATAAAACATTCATATGTGTGTGGGTGGGTGTGTATGTGAGTCTGTTTGTCTTCGTATGTGTTTGCCTGCAGTGAGCGTATAGTGTTGTAGAGCAGAGGAGAATGAAAGCACCCCTGAAAAAAAAACAACATATTATTATCATTCAAAATAGTTCATATACCAAAGTTTTTTTAATAATCATCACACGAACATACACACGTGTGTGCACACATACATATATGTAGTCTAGAATGCTTTGCAGATTTAAAAACTTTTTCAGTAGATGTTCTGTTTCACTCCCATCATCCATTCCCCAATATCTGTCAATGCAATTCATGTAATCCTTCCATGTGTTCTTTCCTGTTTTCCCTGTACTTTGTTATCATTGTATAATGCATAAAATGTCTCTTGTTGGTAACATCAGTTGTTTACCATGTAACTGTTTCAGGTAGGGCTTGAGCTGTAAGTAGCTATTAAACACTACTGATCTCACATATCTTTAATACAGGATAGTATGAAAATTTCACCCATAGATATGTCATTCTGTTTTTATCTATCTATATATCTATGACAGTTTGTCCTTATTCATCTATCTATCAATATAGGTATATATCTGTAAGTATATTCTATTTATCTATCTATCTAAAGAGAACGAAAAAATATTTGAAATATTTGAGAAATTAATTCCAACACTTTTATAAAGTTCCAAAATTGACAGAAATAGGAACCCAATATTGAAAAATATAAAAATCAGAAGAATTCGTTACAAAAGACGTGTACAGAAATGAGAAATCTTTGGTACACATTCAGTCAGTCTTGAAAGTGTATCTATTTGTTGAAACAAACTCGTTGAAAAGTATCTGATACTTTTTATTCCTGTTGTATCAACTCACATGTTTGTGTGTGTGTTCGTAGCGCACTGATGTATGTAGTTATGAAAAATCTGAAAAGAGACCACGTCATATATCTTTCACGGAGTTGAAGTGATGACATTATATGCTCAAATACGATATTTATGAAGATAAATAACTTTCCCTGTGGATCCAACGCCGTCTTTTGAGGCGCCAAATGAACAGGGCAATACGAAAGTTCCTAACACTTCTTATATCGGTTTTCAGTTTTGAAATAAATGTTATGCATACACTTCGACTAGCTTCCTTCAACTGAAATATTATCTCGCTTTAAATAATACACAATTGGCGCCGTTCTGTAATTACTGCTTTTTGTCCAATCAATAAAGTGTTCTTGAAATATAACCATTTGTTTGGAGTTCTAGAGATTAGAGGAGAAAGAAACAAGACTGGCTGTTCCATGGTCAAACTCCTCTCTGATTGAAACTTGAATTGCTGTTCAGTTTTTTTTCTAATCATTTCAATTTCTGTTGAACAGTTTTGCATTGATTTGTCAAATTCAATATCATACAACCTCAGCCTAAATTAAAAAGAAAAAAACCCGGAAAAATAAGGTGCATTTAGACTTTTGATCTAAGGTTATCGGGTGTGTACAAGGCCAAATCATTGTAGTATTGACACCAAATTAAGATGCTTCACTACCAAAATAATCGGATAACTTGAAATTCATCATCAGATTAAGCTTGCTGGAAATGAACTAAAATAAGTATTTCAAAAATCTATTGTTCATGTACATCTATATTGTTTCATACGTACCCTGTTTAAAAAAATGGAAACTTTCTGTAAATTTTTCATCAGGCCTTTTGGCTTTGAAACAATACCAGATGGCAAACCTGTAGTGAACTTGATGTGGGTCAGTACACCGAAAGGTTGATTTAGCCTATTCAGCGACGATTGGTATCAAAAAGCGAATTCCATACTTGGTTCTCCGAAATTCATTTTATCAGTCTTAGCAAGGAACTACTTATCCAATAAGGACTACATGTTTTCCTATTTCGTCTGTAGAACAATTTTTTATCGGACAATGTTCCAACCAAAATGCAAAATACACACATACCCTTGGACGGCAGAAACACATACATATGCTTATACACACGTGAACATACATGCTTCATGCATGTCACACATGAACACAAATGAACACACAAACGTGTCATGTACTGACGTCTGCGTTCGTACACAGAGATTACATATGTGTACACTTACAACTTACCATTGTGCAATGTGTACACTTACATGATAATGACACCCATGCGTGCATGTGTGTATGTGCGTCCGTGACGTGTTCCCAAACCTCGTGGACGGAGATGGATTCAGTGAGCCCAGTTCAAACTCTCGCTAGGATATATTGTGTTCACTTTCACATGAATACCATTGTGAAAGGCAGGAATCTACCTCTTCAATCATCAATTGGGAAAAATGCTCATTGCTAAATGAGTGACACTACTTCGGGTGCTCATATGATGTTTAATTATCAGATAGCAAATGGGCAGTGTAATTTCCGATTATCATAAATCGGTAAGTAAATAAAAAAAAGGGGAATAAAAACTGAAGGAACAAATAACGCGGCTGACATTCCTGTGATTGCATGCAACTGCCTTTCCAAACACCCCAACCAAACAGCATTACTGAAGCTCTAACCAAAAATCAAGAACTATTGATCGAACATCCTTTCAATTCAGGTTGATATGAAAAAGAAAATACCACTTGTGTTTGTGAGGTCATTTCAGAACATTTCCAAAGGTGAAAAGTGTTCACTTCACACGTCTACATCCTAAATTCATGATTAGTGCCTTAGGATCCGTCGTTGGATGTAGACCCCAAATTCCTCGGATTGCTCCATCATGGGCTTTGCAATGCAAATACTTCCTGAATTCATCTAGCTCATCACGCCATCTTATTTTCTGTTGTCCTCAGCCTTGCACCTGGTCTCCGGAGATCAAACTAGTAAATCATGATGTTTAGCTGTTGTCTGACATTCTCGTAACATCAAGCTCATTGCCATTTTAGTTTTCTAACCATTTCTTTGATGTCTCCGACTTCTGTCTTTACTCTAACACACTGTGTTGCCTTCTGATCTTTCCATATGAGGTTGAGCATTATTCCCTCATGTACACGTTGCATGGTTCTTAGTTTGAGAGTCTGGGAAGCTAATTTTCTATACTTATCCGCTAAAAACAGTTTCAATCTGGCCTGGTAAATGTTTTGCATCAAACAACCTTTTTTCCTTCTCTGTAGACTGGCGCAAAACAGCCTTCAGCTTGATATATCTCCAGAAACATGCTAGGAATGACAGGTCGAATAGGTCTCTAAGACAAGCTTGCTTCCAATCACTCAATGGTATGTATTCACTTAATATCCACAATCATATACAAATATACATAAACAGCAATACTTTTTATAATGCAGTTTTTTTAGCAGGTTTATCTATACAAATTGATGTATCTGGAAATAAGCTTGAAAATCAAACTATGACCTTGAACAATGCAGTTTCGAAGGGTACAAGATATATTGGAAAAAATCATTGGCTCTGATCAAGGTATTCCTGTATAATGCTGATACACACAAACACACTAATTATCATAGCACTCATGCATACACTGTTTTGATTTGCTACAATTTAGTATAGTACCCACTTCTTGGATGTAAACCAATCGTCACCACCAGAGAGAGTAGTCTCAATTATATTACACGCATCGTACAAACGATCAGTGCAGCCGGAAATACAATACGAGGTTGTATTCATGCGGACACAGTGACTTTATTAACACTTAAGGTAAATGAGTGTCTAATCGTACTGACCATTGCTAAGAGCAGAATTCCGGATATGTTAAGTGCTCTCCTGCTATATTCAGCCATAAAACGACAATGCCCCAAGGAAGTCTGTCGTTTTGCAATGGCCAATATCGAAGTGGTACTGCTATAGTGCGTGGTTTACCACAGTATTTCAAGTTTATGGTATGGTAATGTGCTACCGAGACCATACCTGATCCGTTTAACAATTACAGACCCCTGAAAAGGAACACATGATTTACATATTCTGAGAAAGCATTAACATACACGTGCTTACTTCGAGGTTTATTTATATTGAATACACTCATTTATATGATTCATAATGAATAAATCATTTACTTTCTACCTTTCTTAACCAATTTATTTAGAGAAACAGTGAATGAACCTGAAATTGTTATTAATATTCATTTGATCTTTTAGTTCTGTTCAGTGATTCAGAATCAAATAGATCCTCTGCCATTCTTGGGTTATATGAGGTCAAGGTTGCTTGAGTTCACACGAGGTCAATAATCGGTCGAATACGCCCTGTACAGAATGATAGAATGGGTGCAATATCCTCGATGCATAAAAATATGTATCATAGGTTATATATTCGTAGTTTGAATATGGTTTAAATATTAGCTAAGTTAATTTCGGAAAAAAATGTGCACAATAATTATGACTGTACTGTAATTGTTATTTTGAGTATTTTGTTACCATAAGCGAATGTAACGACTCTCATTGAACTGTGGTATAGAAATTTAACTTATCTTAGTGAGAACATACAACAGACAGAGAAAACAAGAGTGAGAGAGAGCACTTGAAACAATGTGTCTTTAACTTAGGAAGTTGCCAATCCTATTCTATTTCACATCCTATAACACACAATTTTGGAATCAATTTAGCAAAAAATTACCTGTGCACTATACACAAAGGGTAGTTTCTGGAAGCAATCAAAGTCAACATGTGAAGCATTATCAGGTTGGCAGAGATCTCTGAGAGTAAAGAAGATTATCAAAAACTACTACGGTTTCACGAATCCGATAATATTGAAAAAAAAATCTTTATATAGACAGATGCATTTTCCTATCTTCTCTATATCTTTTAAAAAAATTCCGACATATCGCTTTGTTCCTTCCATTAGCATGGTTAACGTGCTTTGTGAATCTTTCCTTATTTTTTCGTGTATTTTAGCTTGGGTATTAAGGTGCGTGTTTTTCGTTGACAGGGGTGGCGTTATACGGTGTTGGATAAAGCAAGCTCTAAACCCAACTGCATAGGATCGTCTCTATAATGGACGGAGAAAATGAGATTATTGATTGTGCGTTCAGTCATTAATCATCCTTCTCTGATCAGTTGACCCTTGTCGATTATTCATTAAACTCTAATTACGACTCGCAAATAAGTGACCATGTTGATAAGGACAAGCCATTTGAATACTGATATTATTTAGCGCTAGCTGAAAATCTGCCCAACAGGCAGGTTCCCGAATAGTTCTTGAAGAGAGCCAAATAAAAGACCCAAACATTTTTAGGGGTACATTAATTTTAACCTCAGGGGACAATGTTCTCTTTTTGTTACTATGGTGTCAAACACAGATAAACGCTATCAAACTTTTAGTATTATATCTACGGGCATCTTATCAGAGAGAGCATGAATGGATACTTCACACTATTATTTATTATTGGAGGTAAAAGTTCGCGGCCACAGCTCTAGCTGTCTTTGGTTAATGCAAACAAATGGCAGCCTGACAGTCATTTTGTGAATTAAAGTTATATTACATGTTTAGGTGAGCGCGAATACAGCTGGGCACAAATAATCCAGCTCGCTGAAAACCTTCTCCAGGGTCTCATTATAGTGTCGTGAAGAAAAGTTGTATAATTTCTTGGTTATGTTGTCACATACAGGCGGGTATTTTGTAAATCATCGTATCATATTAACGATTTTATGAATGATCACTCGTACCTTTGCAATAAAGCCTCATAAAATTTGAAGGGACATGTCGGACTTTTTTTCTTTTTATATCATCATTGAATCTTTTATGTGAACTCAGGGTACCGCAAAGTTGATGGAAGGGGAGTTGCAAAAAGGCCAATTGCGTTATTTTTTCTATCTTTTTTATCCTCACTTTTTTTTCTACTCGAGCAATTTACCATAATCCATTTCCGTATGCAAGGTCCGTCAAAATTTCATCAGTGCACCGTTAACCGTACATCCCTTACTCAGTTTGCCTTGTTACTAACCCTGGAGAGAAAAGATGGACTCATGATTTTCCAAGGCGCATTAATGTCAAGTGAAAGCCAATTGTCACAGCATGAGTTTGAACTCTATTCACTGATTCCATTTCCTGTGCTCTTAACTGTTGAAATTTAAGTTAAGATGTGCGTGTGTGATTAGCATCTTATTACAATCTTTTAAAAAATACCGTATTCCAGCATGTATAGTCCGTACTTTTTTAGTGAAAAACATTAGTGTGTATTTTCTACGGATTTTATGTACACAATTACACACACGGTATAATTCATCTTTCATTCGAAATCAGAGCTCAATCGGGTGAGTGTTGATTATCTATGGTAATAGAGATCACAAGTAAATTATGAAATATGAAAATGTCTTCGAAAATAGATTTTTGATTTGAATTAGTTTACATACAAGCTGTCAAAATGGTTGCATCACGCTTGAAATAAGCTGTAGATAGTTTTACTCATTCTTCTGTTACTTGCATTTGTTTTCTCTCATACTTTTTGAACATATTTAAAAAAAAATGTGTGTATCTAATCCAGGGATGAACCATGGCATTTATGGGTTTTTTGGATGGCATGGATATGATCATTATCATCATTATTATTTGCATTTTCATTCCGGTTTCCTGGTGGTCACTGCTAGAGACATACTGACGACAAGTCTCCTCAAGTCTCTAGCCCTCTTTGTACTCTCAGTCCACGGCAGTGGTATAGTGTGCAGTTTCACAGCAGTCGCCTATTGTTACCACTTCCTCGCCTATCACAGCAGCGCTGTAGTTTGTTCTACTTCCATCATTCTTTTTCCTTGGCTGCTAGGCTATTGGCAACAGCCGGGGGTCAGAGATCTCATACTTCCAATATTCTCCTCGGTAGTTGTGCAGTCCCCAGAAGTGTTTTGGTCCATTTAGTTAAAATTTTTCTTCTTATCACCATTTCCTCCCATCCTGTTTTCAGTGCCTTTGGTACGGGTCTGAGTGTATGTACTGTTACTGGTACTACCCTGACTTTTGTGATCAACAACTTCTTTAGTTTCCTTGTCAAGTCCTGGTATTTCCCTGGTTGAATGGCACGTCTAATTGGGAAGGTTCTCCTTACGTTGTCCACTATTATCAAACCCGGTCTACTCGTTCGAATGGGGTGGTCAGTTTGAACGTCACAGTCCAAGAATGATTTATGGCTTCCATTTTCTAAACTGTCCCCGATTCGTGCTGATGCCACTTGTCCCGTCCGGTTCAATCCCATTCATTTGCCAAGTTACCAGGGCATCAATGTTATTACCCTGTTGAGTTTTTGTACTCTTTCTGAGTTAGTTTACTACCTTCATTGATTATACAGTTTTTACAGTCAAATATTTTCTTTACACAGGCAGCATTTACTTTTAGATAATACCTGTACCACAACTTTCACTCGTATTTTCCTCAGTATTTTTACCGTCGTGCTGTGATCAACATAGTCACGAGCCTTCTTCTTAAGTCCAGATCCTTCAGTTTAGATTCTCATGTTCCATACTTTATCTAAATATCTTCCCTGGGTTTTATTTCTCTTCGATGTTCACTCAGTAATCTGCAGACAGGTTCTTTTTCCCTAGTCCATGACTTCCAAGTTTGATTTTTTTGCGTCTTCGGGGTGGTCAATTAGGATGACATAGTCCCAAAGTAATGTGGGGCTTCTATTTATCAGTGATGTCTCCCGGTTTGTGCTGATGCCATTTGCCTGCATGGTTTAATCCCTGACATTTGCTCAGTTCCCATTGTATAACTGTCACTACCCTGTCGTGTTTTTGTACTCCTGTTGGCTAGTTATTTAGTGTTTTTTTTGTTGTTTTTTTTTCAGTTTGATATTTTCTTTTCATCAATTTTCGCTTTGATATAATTTGTTTGAATACATTTGCTTTTCCTATTCGGGCTTCTTTCGTGTAGCCATGTCCATGACCTCTCGTCTATGATATTTTGTATTCCTGTTTTGAATTATCGGTGCACTTTTTTTTCTGTTCTCATTTTTTCCTTGTTTGAGCTGCTATTCCTTTGTTTGATTCTTTCTGCTGTCATCTGCATCTTTGCACAGCTTAGTGGTTGTCACTGGAGACTGAGTGATAGCAAGTCTTCTCAAGTCTCTAGTCTTTTCCCCAACAATCTCAGGGCACTAAGCAGTGTGGTTGTTTGCTATTTCACACCAGTTGCCTGGTAGTTGTTCCTGAAGGCTGAGTAACAGTAAGTTTCCGAACGTTTCCAGTGTTCCTCCCATTACCTTCAGCTATCGCAGCAGCACTGTGGTTTGTAGTGTACCGACCATATCATTTTTCCACGCTGTTTGGTCGTTGCTGGCAACTGGAGGTTGTAGAGCTCATATTTTTTGTACTTTCCTCAGCATTTGTGGAGACCCCAGTCGTGCTTTGGTCTGGATATTTTCAGTCAGTCTTATCTCCAGCTCATCTGGGTTTGTTTTCAGTGACACAGTTCCGAGTGTGCCTACTATTATTGATACTACTCTGATCTTCATCTTCTTCAGTTCCCTTTTCCCAGTCATGGTATTTTCGCAACTTTTTACTCAATCTGTGATCTGCAGGCATAGTCATGTCAAGAAGAACGAAGAAAAAAAGAAGAAGAACGAAGAAGAAGAAGGAGAAGAAGAAGAAAGGCAAAGAAGGTGTTGTCTAGAGTATCTCTGCAGGAGATAAAGTGATACAAAATCCTAGAAGCGTCCAATAAAAATTGTAGTGACAAAAAAAGTAAAGTGTTTACAACACTTCTTAATTTTTTCAATGTTTGTTTCACCTTCTTAAAGCTGTTTTTTTCCCACTGAACATTTTATTTTGGGTTTCAAGACGGCAGCTTTAGGGAAGTGTTCTGCATCATCTTTGCTGCAGCGGCTACGCTGTTTATCCTTTCATCTTCTTGGATCGATTTCCAACTCCCCCTCCTATTTGTTCGTAACAAGAGGAAATGGCAACAAAGAGCAGTATGATGGGAGAAGAGATAAGCAAACCTGTACAGATTAAAAGCAGTCTAAACGTTTCCTGTTTATCTAATCTTAGTTAACATTTGTGTCGATTGTACATTTCAAAGGCATCGTGCTGAAAGCATTTTCAAATGAAGGAGCTCAGATCAAAAAGACTTGCAGGATCCTTCAGGATTTTCTAATTGCCACTCAGCGCCTACATTTCTGATACTATGAAGGCAACAAATATGCAATTCTCCGTTTGTTTCAAACTTTATGTTTTGTAGACTTTCAAATAGCCGTACCATACGGGCTGCAAAGTCGTGTACATGGGTAACTTGATCACAGGATGAACATAAGATAAGCAGCACTGATCTTTGGCCACCTTTAAAAGTCAATTCAATGTCATCTTATGTTGGCATTTTTAAATCTGGGTAATATTTCACCAAGATCATGTTACTTACCCCTTAAAGACCGAGTGGGTACACATGACTCTCTTTTATGGCATCTGCAGGAAATATAGTTTCTTTTTTTTTTTTGCTTGGCTTGGTGAGGTCCAGTACCTTAATGATCACTATGATTGTACCAACTGTTGTTGGCATTCTGGTTCGTTACCAGATGAATGCTAAAGTCTATGAAGAACATTCCAGACAGCATGTTGTTCCATACCCTTATTGAGTGGAAAATGTAGGATAATGTAACCTGTCATAGAGCTCAAAATTTAAGAATATCATGAGCCAATACTGACCTGAGCTCCCCAAAGCCCTGACAACAATCCAATAAAAAACGTAAAGATGATGGGAGAGTGCATTCACCATTTACGTCTCGAAAGACTTGAACAGTCTCGAGAGAAATTTAAAACTGAATAAACAAGATTACTCCTGAATTTTGCAAACATGTGAAAATAGAAGCAACCGAGAAAGAACAAAGATAACGACACTAGATACTGATAATGAAATAAATGCGTCATATTTGAAAAGAATTTCCGGTGTTCTTGAACTCTTTACATGACTTCTGATCATCATGTTGGTTGCACTAATATAAGTTATTGATATTTCAGACGTTTCTCCCTCGCCAGTAATCTATAAATTTTAGAAACTATAGCCATACAGTCTAACAATAAGCTGTGAAAAAATTACGCTCTAGTTTATTTCGACCACTAATAACAATAGATTAAATATTATTGTCGTAACCGTTTCTTATCTTTGGCTCGTTGGCTACTATATATTTCTCGTATGGCGTGTTGCCATTCTGTATTGGCAAGCCGATTGGTCTCACTGCAGACTATTCATGCCGTTGTGAGTTTGGTCGCCCCTTAATACCCCATATGCTTAACCTTTAATCATACAAAGCATAGATTACTAGATATCAGATGTGTACAGAAGTTTCCTGCGCAAACCAAGTTTTCAACTATTCATTTAGTATTTACTTTCCAGAAAAAAAGGGCTTGGAATTTTTGCACACACACACACACACACACACACATATATAAATGTATATATATATATATATATATATATATATATATATATATATATATATATATATATATATATATATATACAATTATTATTATACTTATAAGGATTAATAAACCTTACTTCCGAACGCCTCACTCCCGAGTCTGTCTCACTCTCTACAGTACACATTATATATGTATATACATATATATATGTATATATATATATATATATATATATATATATATATATATATATATATTGACTGATTAACTATTATTCCATATATATATATATATATTTTTAAATATATATATATATATATATATATATATATATATATATATATACATACGTATATATATATGTATATATATATACACATATATACATATGTATATATACATATACATATGTATATATATACATATATATATATATATATACATACATACATATATATATATATATATATATATATATATATATATATATATATATATATGGAATAATAGTTAATCTGTCAATGTGAGAGTAATTTGACGATATCAAAAGACTGCTAAAAACTAATATTTTTTTGTTGCAACATCTTGGTCCTTCTTAAACTTTGATTACGAATTAACAAGGTACGAGAAATCTGGTATTTATAAAGTTATTCTGTGTGTATACGGTAGGTAGGGTAAGTTATGTGTTGACTGATCATGAGTCAGTGGAATCATTTGATGTTAGATTTATATACTTCACTCTGAGGTTGATTATAAATTTGATTGATGGAATAATTTATGTACAAAAGGAGGGAATATGTCCTTGCAATCCATGTATTTTTCTTGTTTTGTCTTCTTTGATACTATGGTTTTGTGTGAATAGGTAGAAAGAATTAAGGAGGTATGAGTACCTGGAGTAAGACTACGTGAAACCACTCACCAAAACATTTCACAGCCCGCCTCAAAACTATTTTCAGACAGTTAGACTGGAAAAATAAAGGTATTAAAATAGGCAGCAAATATCTGAACAACCTTGAATTTGCAGAAGTCATTGCCCTTTTTGTAGGAGACTCACACAGCCTGTAACGAATGCAAGATTATTTGAAGATATCAAGAATATTGTCCTTCACCTGAACTCCAGCAAAACAGATGTCAAGAGCAACGATCACGTCAGAAAGAAAAAAAAACACAGTGATCAAAACTGAAAACACAAAACTGGATGGAGTAGACGATTAGTTCTACTGGGGACAACACATCTTCATGAAATCCTCGAAAGAAGATGAAATTGAGCAAATATTCACTCCAAGATTGCGAACCTTCGGTAAAACAAGGTGAACCTCCAAAACCGAGAGGATACCATTAGTCATGAAAAGAAGGGTAAATACGTACCCACATGATAGTCACCTATAAGGCTGAAACATGAAACCTAACCAATATCCTGACCTGCAAACTGAGGAGCATACAATGAGCACTTGTAAAAAAACATGGCAACGCAATATATCAGGGAAAAAAACAGACATATCATAAATCCATTAGGAAACTCAAATGGCAGTTGGCTTTTCATGTTGCAAGAATGGCAGACAACCGAGAGACATCATCATTCATAACGTGGATCCCCAGAGATCACAAGAGCAACCAAAGCCTGCAGATGAGAAGATTAAGAGAAACATGAGAAAAATTCAGGAAGGATTGGATCTGTGACTCTCAGGATGGAGAGGTGCAGCGAATCCAGGGGGGGGGAGTCTATATTCAGAGACGGATTTTGGAAAGATGACGATGTTGATTATGGTGTACCTAGTGAATCAGTGGTGTGTGAGTTAATTCTGTGTTTGGGTGGAATTGATTCATTTGTACTGATGAAATTTTCAGATCTTTGATGTTTGTAGTTTAGTGCGGGGCTGTTTTAAAATTTTGATGAATAATTACCCCCAACAAATTAATGGAACAACGATATAAAATCCCCGGTTCATTTCAGCATCTGACTTTCTTGACAAGACTTAAAATTAGCCAAGTGCTGAAGTGAAAAATCACTCCTTTGAACAGTATCCGTATATTGTCAATTTGCAATTATATATATATATATATATATATATATATATATATATATATATATATATATATATATATATATATATGTATATATATGTGTGTGTGTGTGTGTGTGTGTGTGTGTGTGTGTGTGTACGTTTGTGTATATCTATATAAAAAAACACTGGAGAACATTACACACAATGCATTGACAGATATTGGTAGAAAAGTGACAGAAATGACGCAAGAATCTTTTTTAAAAGTTCTTCAATATATTTAGTGTCATAAAACTCACTAAACTATAAACATTTGTGTTTGTGTGTGTGTGTGTGTGTGTGTGTGTGTGTGTGTGTGTGTGCGCGTGCGTTTGTGTGTGCGTGAAGTACTCAATTTTTTTCTCTGTCTGTGTATTCTGAATTTTGGGTATATACAAGGAATTACCCCAATATACAGAGATATTCAGAAATAAGTGATTGGAGTGACACAAAAAATTGAAAAAAATTTTTCTAATGTATTTTTTTTAAAGCTCTGAAGCTTTCTTGACTATATATATATATATATATATATATATATATATATATATATATATAGAGAGAGAGAGAGAGAGAGAGAGAAAGAGAGAGAGAGAGAGATCATTTTGTCTCCAACACACATAGGAATACAGGTATATATATATTTTTTCTTTTAAATTACGGAATTTACTTACACTTTCTTATTTTATTTTTACTTTTCCTCTAAATTTCTGTCCTCTTAAATAGGAGAAAATCAATGACAAAGAAATAATCTCCAAATTTGGATTCAGAACAAGCCAGAGACGGTTGCAACCGTTTATAAACAGTAAGACTTGTGTGTAATTCGGACGAAATGCACATTTTAGAAAGGGATTACGAATATGCCAACTAAAGATTAGGAGTCTTTGTGTAATCTCTGGTTAATCGGATAACATTGGTGGATTACCCAGGTTTTTGCCATTTTTCCAGTTGGACATTGCATGAAAAGTTGCGTTTAAACAGTCATAGTCATTTTGTCCGAATTAACTTTGGAGCAAGTCATTAAATAAAATGTCACTCGCTAAACATGAGTACTTCCTCTTACCACATTATGCTACTAATTAAAACTCAATATGGAACTAATTGAAACTCAATATGATGCCCGAGCGGGTAATATCCAGCAGTGTTCATTTTGCACCGATGACTCTGGGAATGACATGAATCCATCAATCTCCTAAGCTATGGCCACAATATCAGTGATGCAAATTTGGTGGTTTCACTTCTAATTCTAATTCACATATTGCAAACGGGCTGCGAAAGTAGGGAGGTGATAAGTTGAGCCCAGGTAGAGACGGATTACTTAGATGATATAGAAAAATACTTACAATGCACGGGAGAACTCTGTTACTAAATCGCACCTTATTTCAAAAAGAGGACAAGAAATATGAAATGAATTCATTAACAATCAATATTAGTAGAATATGCGTGTTGTTATCTGAGTAATAAAAGCCGTTTAAGAAATATCTCACAAGAACAATTTTTTTACACCAACAAATCTGAAGAGCAAAAATTCGATAGAAATCTTAAAAGTAGGTATAATATACTTACTTTTTCAGAATATTCCACAAATGACTTTTCACTGGATATCTAATTCTCTTCAGTGATCCGGCTGATTTGAGTATTTCTATTGTCTGAATAGTTTCAATTCATTCACAGATTTTTTCTTTTTTTTTTTTTTCTACAAATTATTTGCAAAAGTCTTTGGAACCGTCCCAAGGATGTTAATTATTAGTATTTTCATGTTCAAAAAAGGTCACATGTTCTAGGAGATTCCATATACTGTGGGAACTTTTCAGTTTCTTTTAATTCTCCACCATCACGGAAATTACATTTGTCTTATTGACGATGAACATATCTGTTTAATTGGGTGGAAGTTGAATTGAGAGATCCTTTCGAATTTCATAGCGTGCGAGAATTCTTTGTGATTTTTCTGTAAGGTAGATTCTGGTTTGTGCTTATACTGTGAGAGCAAAATGTATCCTCTACACTACAGAAAGTTTATATACATACACCTTCCAAATTACAACTTTCTTATTTTGAGATCCATATTTTTCAGTTCTATTCTCGTCCAGATGCGAAACCAATCTGATTATCTCACAATGGAATCTGCGTCAGTAATTATTCCTTTGACAATGTTTTGGCTGTTGAGTTTAGTTTGCAAGATTTCCCTTGTACTTAGGCGATATCCTTTACTGGCGTCGGTTTTCTTCTCATTCAGCGTAATTAAATCAGCTTCCAGTATTCCTACGTACCTATAATTCCTTTTCTCATTTATCATCCTGATCATTTCTTGGTTGGGTAGTTCAATACTTTCAGTTACCTCTTGGTCTCCTTTGTGCATCACCAGCATTGCGCATTTCTCTATCTTTACCTATTTTTCGATGTTCTGGCTTGAGATTCTGATTGTTTTTATCGGGACCTTTTTTGTTTTTTGGCAAGAGTCATTTATATACGAGGGTGTATCAGTAGATTTGCAACCTAAGCTATAGTTATTAGCTCAATTCAGATATTAGTATTTTCAGAATGCTCAATCTTAGTGAATGATATTACTGCCA
Organism: Thysanoteuthis rhombus; assembly: GCA_963457665.1. Lineage (NCBI taxonomy): Eukaryota > Metazoa > Mollusca > Cephalopoda > Oegopsida > Thysanoteuthidae > Thysanoteuthis > Thysanoteuthis major. The sequence goes on along the minus strand of OY735211.1, from coordinate 29,569,253 downwards.
AATCAAGTGCATAGACAGCAAAGGAGATTATATTGAACCATAAATATATGTTGTGTAAGATGAATGCTTTTTCATTATCTGCCTGTGGACGTATCTATGTACTCACGCACATTAAGCGTCTCAGTCTTTCTTCTTAATTTAGTAAATTTATTTCCTTCGATGCAATTTCGAGAGTTCCTTTGATATGATAAGAGGTAATGAGATAGACGGTCTCAAATGAATGCAGTCACAAAAATTTTGACTTATTAGATTTGAGAAAAATAAATTAATATAATATTTTGCAAGCTGATATAACCTGCATTACTACAAACTTCTTGTCATCTCTCAGTTCACTTTAACAGCAATATTGATGCAACTTATTATAATGCACTGCGATCTTATCCCTGGGTAATGAATAGTATTTTTCCTTTCCTTGTATGTAAAAGTTTATAAAAAGGTTTATTTTGTCTTATAAACGCTGCTTTTGTGGCCGGGATAGTGGTATTCATAAGTAATAGTTCTTTTTACTGTGTGAGATTAAAATGTACTAATTCACCCTTTGTCCAATTGAGAATAAGCAGATGTAATAGATCACTGTCACTGTGGCAGGAGCAGAGAAAGAGAATAAATTAGATTTTCTATACTTTTAAGCCGTTGTCGATCAGAATATAGCACTTATCCAGGAACAAAAAAGAAACTTTTTCACAAGGTTCCACGGTCTAATCACCATTTACTAACGATGTCTAACAGCATCATGGGAAGAAGAACAGCCTTTTAAGAATCACTTATTACACAGAAAATGATAATACTAATAAAAATAAAAAATTAAAAATAATAATAATAATAATAATAATAATAATAATAATAATAATAATAATAATAATAATAATAATAATAATAGATCATGCGAGGAGAGAAAACAACACTCCCCTCCCTAAGAGACAAAGACAGAAAGAAAGTCGGAGAAGTGACCGAGCAGGTCAACTGCCTCTTACAGCACATAGAAACAAACACCCTCCTAGAACTTAACAACCTAATTTACGCAGGGGCGAAAATGGTAGCACAAAGCTTTACAACACAAGATAGGAGCCCGAGCAATAATAGGGAAGGGAAACCCAACTGGGAGAGAAGGTTACAAAGGCAGATCTCCCAACTACAGAGAGATGAAGTACTGCTTAGAAATACACCACACACAGACAGACCACGAGTAAGACTTTATAACAAATACAAGGTAACGCAAAAAGGCATCGCAACTGTAGTCGAAGAGTTACACCAGAAAAGACTAGCCAAAGAGGCAAGACTAAAAAGATACAGACTAAGAACGGCCCAATACACACAAAACCGCACATTCCAAAACAATGAGAAAAAGTTTTACCGAGATTTAAATGGGGAAAGAAGGCAGGACATGAAACCAGATGCCACAGAGGCCAAGAACTATTGGAATAGCATATGGGGGCACCCAAAAAGACATAACGTAACACCGCAATGGTTAGGAAACATGAGAAAAGAACTAGGAGATATAGACAAGGGAGAACCAATAGTACTGAATGAAACCACATTGAAACATACTCTTAGGAAAGTAGCCAACTGGAAAGCACCGGGGCCCGACGGGATCCATGGGTATTGGTTCAAAAAATTTACCACGTTACACGGCAGACCCACTCACCTACTCCAAAATTGTCTGAATGAAGGCAAAGCACCAGAATGGATGACTAAAGGCAGAACCACCCTCATCCAAAAAGACCCGGGAAAGGGGAACATAGCAAGCAACTATAGACCAATCACTTGCCTACCACTTATGTGGAAAATCCTGACCGGGCAAATAGCAGAGAGAATATACATGTCAATGGATAGAAGGGGGCTACTACCAGAAGAACAGAAAGGGTGTAGGATAGGAACCAAAGGGGCAAACGATTTACTCTACATAGACCAGATGATCTTAAAAGAAGTAAGGAAAAGGAGAAAGAATATCGCAATGGGATGGATAGATTACAAAAAGGCATACGATATGATTCCACATAGCTGGATACTCGAATGCCTTAGAATGTTCAAAATTAGCGAACCGGTGGTTAAATTCATTGGTAATTCAATGGAAGACTGGAAAGTAGATTTGACAGCTGCAGGGGACAAACTAGCCGAGGTAGGGATAAAAAGGGGGATCTTCCAAGGGGACTCGTTGTCCCCACTGTTATTTGTTCTAACAATGATACCGCTTAACAGAATCCTGAAAAACAGCAAAGGATACCACTTCTCTAAAACAAAAGGAAAGGTCAACCACTTAATGTACATGGACGATATTAAATTGTTTGCGAAAAACAGGGGAGAGCTTGAGACTCTGTTCAACGAAGTAAGGGAATATAGTGAGGACATAGGAATGGAGTTTGGGATAGAAAAATGCGCAATAATGGTGATGCATAAAGGAAGGCTTTCAATGACTGAGGGAATTGAACTTCCGGACAACAACAAGATTAGGGCATTGACTGCACAAGACCGATACAAGTACCTAGGTGTCCTTGAATGTGACACGATAAAACGGGAAGAGATGAAGGAGAAAATTAAGAGGGAATACCTTAGAAGGATAAGGAAAATATTAGAAACCAAATTAAATAGCAGAAATCTAATAAAAGGAATGAACACCTGGGCTGTGTCAGTAGTTAGGTATACAGGACCATTCCTAGGATGGACAAAGGAAGAGCTCCAATCAATGGATAGGCGAACAAGGAAATTTATGACGATGCATAAAGCATTACACCCTAGGGATGATACAGATAGACTATACGTTAAGAGAAAAGAAGGTGGTAGGGGGCTCATCAGCATAGAAGATTGTGTCCAGAGAGCTAAAGTAGTCCTAGATAAATATGTGCAAACAAATAGTGAAGAAATCATAAAGAGCGCGAGGGATAGTGCAACAAACAAAGTAGAAAGCAATGGAACGGTACAGCAAACTAGAAAAGAAAAGTGGGAAGGGAAAAAATTGTACGGCGAGTTTAAAAGACAGATAAAAGATATAGCAGACGAGAAATCATGGACGTGGTTACGAAAGGGAAACCTTAAGAGAGAAACAGAATCGCTCATCATGGCAGCCCAAAACAAAAGCATAAGGACAAACTACATAAAAGCTAAAATCGACAGAACACAGGCAAACAGCAAATGCCGCATGTGCGGTGAAAGAGATGAGACAGTAAACCACATAACTAGTGAATGTAGTCAGCTCGCCCAGAAGGAGTATAAGCATAGACACGATAGAGTAGCAACGATGATACACTGGGAACTAAGTAAACAAATGGGATTCAACCATGGGGAAAAGTGGTATCAGCACAAGCCAGAGGCAGTTTTGGAGAATGACAACCACAAACTACTGTGGGACTTTGACATCCAAACTGACCACCTCATCCAGGCAAGAAGGCTGGACTTAGTAATAGTAGACAAAAAAAAGAAGGCCTGCCAAATAGTAGACGTGGCTGTGCCTGCAGACCATAGAGTAAAAAAGAAGGAGGCTGAAAAAAGGGAAAAATACCAGGACCTAGCAAGGGAGTTAAAGAAAATGTGGAACATGAAAACCAGGGTAGTACCAGTCATAGTGGGAGCACTAGGAACTGTCCCCAGAACGCTGAGGGAGAGACTGGAGGAGATCGGGATTAGGGGGAGGATAGAGACCGTACAGACCACAGCACTACTGGGAACTGCACGGGTACTGAGGAAGGTGCTAGAGATATAAGTACTGCAACGAATTGTAGCTCTGTCATGATATGCGAAAGAGGGAGGAGACGTTAGCTGAAGACCTGAGGAGACTTATTGTCACTCAGCCCTCAGCGATAACCACTGGGCAACCGGTGTGAAACTGTAAATCGCAGAATTACTGCGACCTGCTAGTACTAGGAGAGGAGGGCTGGAGACTTGAGGAGACTTGCTGTCACTCAAACTCCAGCGGTTACCACCAGGCAACTGGTGTGAGATTCCAAATAATAATAATAATAATAATAATATCAATAATAATGTTGCCTTGTATATATTTAGTCAGATATGATTGGAAAAGCATCATTTAACTTATAACCAAAGCAGCCGAAAGCCAATGATGTATAGAACTTACAAATAGGAAGGAAGGACAACCTTCAAACGCTGTTCTCATTAATTTCCTCTCGCTGATATCCGGGGGAACTGGTGCCAAATCTGATTTATAAAGGTGATCTCATAATAATAATAATAATAATAATAATAATAATAATAATAATAATAATAATAATAATAATAATAATAATAATTGAAACCTTCAATTGATCGACGTCTCATAGCAGCATTGCGTGTTGGGGTGATCAATAAAAGAAATGAAGAAAAAAAAGGAACACCAATGAATAGGTTACCCCTCGTGCCTTTTTTTGGTGGCAGGGCAGTGATCATTAAAAAATAAACAAGAAACAAGTGTGTACACAGCCGGACGAAAACGAAGGAATCAGTTCATTAGATTTACATTGCAAATGTAACCTCTAACTAAAAAACTATTTAAGGGGTCGATTTTAAAAAATCCTTTGACTTAAAAACAATCAGAAGTATTCTTTAAAAGTTGAAGCACTCTAGTTACCAGTAGATGCCACACATGCTTAGCAAGCCAACCTGATAACAAGCCGGATGAAGCCATCGTTTCATTGTTGGTAGGGACCGAACGGAAGCCATTTTATCGGGAACATTTTTAAAAAGCTCATTGTCATTTGTCACTAAAAGGATGTGTGGCTTCCAGTGTAAGCATGGCTCCCACTGTTAGAATAAATTTGATATTCCCAATAGAATAATAGAGCGTGAACTCTTTTGTTCAACTCTGTACCTTATATAACTCAGTTATTGCCCCCAAAGAATAAATTTTCAGTTCCAGGGGGTCATCTTCATTTCGTTGTCTCTCGACTGCACTTTGATGGGTAGAATTGAGTTCATTACCGGATGACTCATGCGTCCTAAAAAAACAAAAAATGAAGTGTAAATGATTACTGCATTAAATTCTGGCATTATATCGGATTTACCATTGTTGGGAGGCATATAGAGATCATAGTATCTTCGATTTGTTCTTCAAGTTTCCCAACCATACAATCAACTGTATTTCAAGTTCAGCAAATCAATACGTCAAAAGAAACTGTTTGAGATATTATGTTCTCTATACGATTTTGAAGACATTAAATACGACTATAATATTGTATATTTACTCGTTGAAGCGAAGCCTTGGTATTGTCTAGCCTTTGAAGTGAGCCTAATCTGAGATTTATATCTGTACTCTAATTTAATATTAAAAGGGAATTTCATCGAGTTTTTTTTTCCGGAACAAATCATTATCAAGAGATACACTTTCATTTGCGAACTATTAAAGAGCTGTAAACTCTTACTTAACATCTACATATAATCAAATATAATGAAATCACGATTTTTCTGGTTCTCCCTCCATAACCAAGGCCCGTTCCTCTTGAAGGTAATAGCTGATAGAAATGTCTCGTATCCATCTTTCTAGAACAATGGACTCTTCAAAAAAAACAAGGTACTATCAAATATAGATAAAACAGAAGTAGCTCCCGCTTTACTTTATGTTACTTCTTAACATTTCGAAAAGAAAGCGAACAAGCCAAAATAGCGTAGTAAATTCTGTATATTCAGCTATATTCAATTATATGAATAAAAGAAATAAGACAACAAAAAAACAAAAAACAAAAAAACAAAAAAATACTTCCATAACATAAGTACACAATGGCAGTTATGGGTTCGATCCTCACTTCATGCCCAATAATCCTCAATTATGGTGACCTATGACATATTCGATTATAAGTAAGTGCAATTAATAAACCAACCTGCTAATGTTCAGACGTTGATTTCCCTAATTTTATATGTTGATAGACAGAGTATTGATGATTTGTGTTTCGATTAAAATGGGAGATAAGGACCAGATAAGAAATACATGTACGCTCACTTGAAGTATAAACTTATTATTGCATCATTGGAATGTGAATGACGTTGCAGTAAAGGGGCATTAATGTCTCTCAGCATTCATCATCATCATCATCCTTCTAGCGTTCGTCGTTGGGCATAGATCCTCTCCAAGATTTGCCAACCACTCTATCGTGGGCGTCATGGAGCCTGAACTAGTTGGTCACGCAGTCATATGATTTTATCCGTCCCAGTTTTGCATTTGGTCTCTCGTGATTCACGTTATGACTTGAATATCTGGCGGTCGTTTGCCATTCTCACGACATGATCAGCCCAAGTTTTCTTATTGATTGTATGATATCTCTGACTCCCGTCTGTCCTCTAGGTTAGTACGATTATTGATATGGTTATAGAACAGCTGACACACAGATGTGGCCAAGTGCTAGATCAGGACTTCACTGGGTTTGGAGGTTCCAATAATAATAATAATAATAATGTGTATTACACACTGGCGCCAATAATCGATGTTCAAAACTAAATTGAAGAAAAACAGATTTCGAATGGAGATATTCTAGGCACTCTAAAGCTTAGCGCAACTGAATCTCTCTTTCTCTCTCTCTCTCTCTCTCTCTCTCTCTCTATATATATATATATATATATATATATACACACACACATATATATATACATATATATATATATATATATATATATATATATATATATATATATATATATATATATATATATGAATTCAGTTTCTTCACATTCACTTAATCAAAAATTTGTTGGCTCAGTACCTGAAAATAATTCAAATAGATGTTACTTTGAGCGGGGAACTCATGGAAAAGTGGATGAATTCATCTAAATAGAAAAGTTTCAAATAGTGTGTAGGTGTCATGTTCATCCGCAGAACTTTTACCTTCAAGTGGAAGAATCCATTCTCGCAGACAGGAAAGCAAATAGATAAAGAATAAGAATTATATTGCCAAATTTATCTTCGGAGATTTCTTTCTTTCTCGATTATTGTTTTCTGTGTTCCTTCTTTCCTCTTCTATGGTTAAATTTTTTCTTCTTTTTCCTCCATCACTCCACCGACTTTTCTATCCCGTCATGCATCTTCTATTCTCTCCCACTTCCGATCTCGATGCTAAACTGAAAATGATAACCAGTGTCGTTGAGTCTCGCAAATCATATTCATCTTAGACACTGTCTGCGTTGCAAAAATTCGCAGCTCATGAAAAATAGTTTACTTTAATACTAGTCCATTTCTACTTGCTAAACTTACTTGAAGTACACAATCGGGTTAGATTTGTATATTTCGTAAAAATATTACGAACGGAAATTGGAATATTTCGACTTATAACAAGGTACACGTAATTACTCAGTTTTCAGTGCAGTAAAAAGTATTCAAACCCTTTATCATTTAAGTATACTTGGGAAAATGCTGTATAGCATCATGCATCGCAATTACTCAACAAATGTCCGACACCAAAAGTTGACAATGATTACATATATTACTCACCTCACCAGACATTGCATTGTTAGTTTAAAGTGGTTTGGACCAACGGTTCCCAAGATATTGAAAGAATAATTAGATAAGATTTCAAAGTAATTCATCTCTCTTTTCATATTCTATGAATTATAAATTTTCCTTTGACTTCCTCTTCTTAGAATTATCTAAACTTAGATATGACATATGTAAATTGGCAAAACTGGAAAGAGGTACCCAAAATACGTTTACATGACAATTATGGCTGGCTGCTCCACGCAGCATAAAGCCCGGCTCAATTCAACCATGTACCTCTCCGACAAGCACTGATCAAGTAATAATAATATCCAATGATTGTTTAGGAATTTTATGGACTACTTAATACTGGAAGACTATCCCTGAACGCTTAGAGGGTTCCTAAAATTACCTGAGCAATTAACTGCATGATCTGACAATTACAAATGGAGATAATGAATTGGTTATATTTACCCATGCAGAAACAAGTGTTGCCATCAGCAGGCAAACTTTCATCCAGTGTTCTTTTTTCTGTTGTTCTGTCTGTGCATAAAATGGTTATGATGTTTGAATTGTTCCAAACGTGTTTATAATGTTTTTTACCATTTGTATAACTTTTTTTTTCAGCAAATGAAAATGCAAAATGACCCTGATTGAATAATATGGGTAAGATGCCGAGAAAAATTGTCACACATCATTTCCACGAAAAAGAATTACGGAACACCATTGTTTGTTTTAAGATCACATTCAGGTGGCAACAGAAAATTGATCAAATTGAAAGTGATTATCCATTTGAATACATTGTTACCCCTCCCCCTCCAAAAACCAAACCAAACAACATTGATAGATTCCTCTTTCAGCATAAAAAAATATTACAAACTACAAAGATAGCTAGCCGGAAGTAGCTGGAAACTCATGTGCATAACGAGTGGCGAGAAGTTCTTTGGTTGTGATAACATTCATTCTCTGTTCTTCAAATTCATTCAAGTCAGTTAAAAAATTCTTTTTAAATAGGCTGAAGGTAAATAGTAGTCGTACACATTACTTAATTCATCCAGCAGCCCACATTTCTCCAATTGCTTATTCTTACTGCACAGTCTACGTCAAGTGACACAATATCTGTGTAATATCAGGAGGTCATTTCATACATAGTTTCAAATAATATAACACATTCATAATCACGCAGTCGGATTATGCACACACAACCACACACACACACACACACACACACACACACACACACACACATACACACGCACACACATATATATATATATATATATATATACATATATATATATATATATATATATATATATATATATATGTATATATATATATATATAATTCTCATTTCAGTTATGCAATGTCTGATTCAACTTCAACGCTTACCCAACATCTTACCCAAAACTCGATCCATATCTAATTGTTAGTTTTACACAAGGTAGTCAAGCAGATTAGTTTCCAATAATTTTTAAAACAATGAAAAAAGTAAGTTGAAAGATTTAAACTGGAAAAGTCATATGCAGTTATAAGGTTTATTCTGCAGTGTAAAAAGTATTCAATTCCTTTAACATACATATCAATATTTGCTGAACGTAAAAATTCTATTGACTTCTTTAGGTTGCGAGACGTCAGCAGACTCGGAAAATATGAAAGTAAGCATGGTGGGAATATTTAAACAATTAAAGGTACTGTGAGGATTATGTACCAATAGCACAAACTGCAGGTATGTAGAAAATATTTTGAGTTAACTTAATGAAAAAAGCCAAAAAACAAGATTAAGGATGAATAAAAAAACATAATGTTCAGTGATGAAGTCTACAAAATACCATAAGAATAGATGTTGATGGTTTAGAAGGAGTTAAGGAATACATTTATTTAAGCCCGGCGATAAGGACGGCAAAAGATCATGCAAATTAGAGGAAACATACCATAACGTTTGGCTGGAAAGCATTCAGTATGAATATAGCTACATTGAAGAGCAACCCTTCAATATATTTGAAAATGTAAGCATACAATCAATGCATATTACGTGCTGTGACAACAGTTCAGAATCTGGAAATTACTTAGGAGTAAATGGTAACGGTAGCAGTTATATAACATGGATTTAAGAGAGAAATAAAGAGAAGGATAAGTAATTTAACAACAAAGACAGATGTTAAGGCCCACAGCAGGACGGAGAAACAACAGATGGAGCAAAGGGCTACCCGATTCTTGACTGTGAAACAGTAAAAGCACTAGCTATCATCGCCTCACCACAAAATAAGAAAGTATGCAAGGCATATATATGTATATATATATATATATATATATATATATATATATATATATATATATATATATTATGTTTCTCATAATCAATTGTAAAACATTCAATATATATATTTGAATAATGTGCATTACATATATATATGAGTGTGTATGTGTGTGTATGCAATATATATATATATATATATATATATATATATATATATATATATATATATATAAATATATATTAGCATAATCATTGGACGACATAGGAAACTGCTTTGTCTAGCAGCGGACATATAGTGGTTGAGAATGATATACGATCTTTCTATTAAATTTTTAGATATCGACAAGGTGGAATAAAATGATCATCTTCGACCTTTCTTGATATCTCCACTGTCATCAACACATCTCACTTTGTCCAACTCACTTTCTGTTGAATCTTAGCTTCAGTCAATCATTCGGATTTACCCAACGTTTCTCTATCATGCTCAATAATTCTTTTTCCCCTCCCCTTTCCACTTTCTTTTGGTTCTCCCTTTTTTCTTCCATTTGATTATTCTCACACTTTCCCTGATGGCCAATTCGGGACAATGTCTATTTACCGTAGAAAGAAATCTTAGTGGAAAACTACGATAGTATTTTCCCTGGGGATTACCTATTCGCTGCACACAACTGTAACACTTCCTGTTCCAGGCAACGTGGGGGCTCTCTGAGAAGCGCGTACGTGAATTGATCCTGACAGACACCATCTTTAGAACTGACTGTGACACATTTCTAATCTAGGGCACGTGCCATTCCCGACGGTAACCCATTAATATCATCCTATCTCTACGGAGATCAATGGTAACAATTTTTGCCCCTTTAGGGGGATGATTCTTGCACAATGTCAGCTCAAAATAACTCGCCCTTACTTTTTCTTGACTTCGTTTCTTTCATCCTTTAACTTATTGTTTATCTCTGCCGATAATAGGTACAGGAATACCTCGATATGCTTGGTTCTGATCAGTGCAGTTTTCATTTTGATTTTAGTACTTTCAAGGTATTTCTGTACAATATAAGTAGGTATAAATTGAACAAAAACTCATCAAATTGAACCAAGACTTTGAATGGTTCAGTTTCGTAACAGTACAAAATACTTTGAAAAGAATTAACCGCACTAGTCAAAGTATACCTGTATGTATATCCATATCGCCTCATGTCTGTCAGCATGTTTTATCTATATAGTATCTCCTCGACACGGAACTCAGGACACAGGGTACGGACTAATTGCTTAAAATTTGGAGAGGATCCAGGAGTTTTTTTCGGAGATATATTTTATGTTTCATGCATATATGTGTTCCCTTATGTTTGTGGGCACATTATTTTCAAAGGCTCTAGATTAATTTCAATAACATTTTGTTAAATGGCAGTGTGGGATGGGGGGGGAGCAAAAGTCGAGACAAAGGTCACCTCCCAATATATATATATATATATATATATATATTTCACAGGTATCACTACATTGCCTACAGCGTTCTACAGATGGTCTGCTCAACCATCCACTCAAGTAACTACCACCGAACTTACCATGAGTCATATATGTTTTTCTTTGTCTTAGCGCCTCACTTCTTGATAGAACCCAGTTTGGACTAAACGCTCGAAACAAAAATAATCTCAACGATAAACATTTTGATATCTCAAACCCATATTCCATATAATAGGGAAATGCATCATCATCATCATCATCATTAGCAGCAGCAGCTGTCTTTTAACATCCATGGTTGGACATGTATCTTCCTAAGGATTAAACACACTTCTTGTGGGCGTCACAGAACCAGTATTTTCTGAATTTGTCCAGTTCATCTCTCTATCTTTCATTCTATCGGCCTCGATTTTGCGTCTGATTTCTGAGGATCCATGTTGTTAGTTGTGATCTCCATTGGTTGTCTGCCATTCTTGCAACGTAGCCTGCCCAAAGCCATTTAAGTTTTCTAATAGATTCAATGATGTCTCAAACTCCTGTTTTCTTCCTTAGATACTTTACTGTCTTGTTATCTCTCCATATGAGATTAAGAATGATTCTCTCATATGCACGTTGCATGTTTCTCATAATCAATTGTAAAACATTCAATATATATATTTGAATAATGTGCATTACATATGTATATGAGTGTGTATGTGTGTGTATGCAATATATATATATATATATATATATATATATATATATATATATATATAATATTTAGGATGAATATGATATATGCATAATATCCAATGTATGAATACATGTAAGATATAGATAAAGCATGCACAATATATATATATATATATATATATATATATATATATATATATATATATATATATATATATATATATATATATATATGTCTGTGTGTGAGTGTGTGTGTGTGTGTGAGTGTTTGTATGTATACATAATATTTGCATATTATATGATGCATAAGGTAGTATAATGTGCATATATAGATGAATGATACTTGTGTCATCCACTGATAGCTGTTTAGTTGTATTACAACTTTTTGGTGTGGCTATAGACTATCCAGTATCCCATCCAGTACCGCGAGGTGGGATCGAAACCTTCGCTTCTGACCCAGAGGATGGCATTTTACCTCCGTCATATGCTGAACTGTTCGGTTAGTAAGACCGGATTCAAGCAATATATTTAGGACATTTATCGATCCACTAGTGCTCCATTCCAGAGTTGGAAGAGCATCACTGTATAGCTTATAATGGACTTATCAACACCTCCTCCTTCCCTGTCAATGCAGTTTATTCAAAGGTGTATCGAACATTATACGATGATAATTTCAGATCAAAATTCAGCTAATACCTATGTATCAGGCAATGGACTAATTGATTCACCCTCATAGTACTGTGTTGGGTAGCTAGGAAGTAGGTTATCAACTGCATAGTATGATGTGTGCAGAGATACATAGATACAATTCATTTATACGTATAAAATATACATTGAATTTTTCCATTCATCTGTCTATTAACATATTTGTATGCGTGTGTTATTGTCTTCATATTATAAAAGAATGTCCTTCTCATCACATATCTTACTCTGAGTGCTGTACTTCAGACTTGGAATACACATGCATACATGTCACACCATCTTTAGCAAGTGGTTAGTAATTACATGCTTGCGTATCAGCACATTCATATAGCTTTCAATTTCGACATACACACACGCTCATCCATATGATTTAGTGGTGTGTAACATATATACACTAATAAGAACTAACCTTATACTTGCCAAATTACAAGTAATCATTCACGCTCTATGACTAATCTTATCGCAAACAATCAGTCTGGAGTTAGGAGTAGGTATATCCTGAAAGGTCAATCCATTTTACCTGTTTCTTCTTATACAGCGATGGAAAAAATTGAAAACAACAGTCGACTTTACACACTGATTAAGAAGCAAACATCTTTTGAATTTCTACTCATACGAGTGCATGTACATGAATTCATATACACACGTACATAATTCCCCTGTGAAAACGTGATCATATGCTCATAGATTTGTGATGTATTAGATGACGTAATTTTTTGTGGTCTTATGTCACCCATCTGCAAATTTCTTAATATATATATATATATATATGTATTGTATCCATTTTACACGACAGTACTCCAAGTGTGCGATCACATTTGTATGAATAGAGTTGAGAATATTCTTCGACACAAGATCTCATACGTATTGCCATATTAGCAGAATGCTCTGTAACATCAAACAAGATTCTAGGGAGGAATCTGAGGGGCGTCGGATGGAAGAATAGGTCTGGTTAGTCACTCAATAGAAACCATCATGTGACAAACGTTTTTGGCAGCACGTTGTATTGGGGTGAAAAATGGAAGAAAGGGGGATTGATCAATGAGTTACTTCTCTTGACTTATGTTGGTGGTTACAGAAAAAGTTGAACTTATTTCATATGATACATATTCATTTTTCAACATCCCTTCCTTCCTTTACAATGCAAAAGTGTATCGAACATTGTGCAGTGATAATTCCAGATCGAAATTCACTTTATACCAACTTATCAGGCAATGGACTAATTGATCCACCTTTTTAGGACTGTGTTAGGCAGCGGGGAAGTAGATTGCCAACAGCAGAAAGAGATGTGTGAGGAGAAGGACGTTCATTTATTTTATAAAGACATTGATACACGCATACATATATGTTAATAGGCTAATGTATAGATAAAATTCAATGTATATCTTCGTACGTATAAATGATTTCCATCTATGTATCACACGCTCAGGCACGCATCTGAAGCTTCTAATAATATATTTCACTATATCTGAATAAACAATTATTTTTCTACAATTATGTCAATAGAAACGAATACTTTAATTCACTTTTATGTGTCCTTAATTGAAATACGTACATTTTTCAAACGATCAGATATTTTAATGCACACTGTTTTTTTTTTGTTTGTTTGTTTTTTATCAAGCTGTACATAATCTCTGATAAAATTTAACTTGACTCATTTTTCATGCGAATAAAATTGAATACTGTATGTTTCCGATGTAGTAGACTTCTTGCCTATCAATATGTCCTTAGTTCTGTTTCCCGACGGGCAATGAATTCAGTTCAATGCCGTTGTGTGAACGCTTATAGTCGGCTGTACTCTAACAATATAATAACACATGAATATACATAATACAGTCGACTTTCATTTAAAGACAATTTTGCTCTTAATGTTGTATTGATTTTTAATGTAACAATTTGAGATCGGGAGTCGAGACACGTGCGTTCTGTTAAATGTTTACTCTAAGTGATACGGCTAATAAGAGCAATTTCATAATTTTGTAAGGCCATTATTACTGACAAAAAATCGCTTAGTATCAGAAATAGAGGCTTTTATCTTCCAAAATATATAGACACGTTTTTGTTGATTTTACAATGATAATCACTACTGAAAATAACTTAAAATCGCAAATACATACGTGAAACTAAAAGTTTGGGCTGAAAATAATGTAATAAAAATTATAATTTGAAAGAATATCGAACAGTAAGTGGGTGGATGGTAGGCCCCAACATAATAATCTAGCTCTGAAATGGGTAAATTTTCATCGCAGCTTGGTTATAACGCGGTCGGTTTTCTTGAACCCGAACATCAAGGTTATAAAGGAAGACGCCTGTATTTACGTTTGGATGATTTTGCAGAATAATAATCTATTCTGAGTTGAAATTTTCGTTCCACTGCATCAGCTCAAACCGAATGAGATTGAATGAGTAATATATAAGATTGAACACAAGAGAATTTCGATTTGGGAGGAGAAAAGCATTCTTTATAACATATCAAAGACTTCAGGGAACCCGAAGCTTCATCGCCAGACTGAACTTTGTTTAATGAATGCCTAAAACATACCAAAAACAGCAATAATCATTCGATCAACACATTCCCTCGTCGAGTCTTATCTGATTCATTCGATAACAGAGATAAGGTTCGATTCTTTAGCTTCGCTTCTGTAGTGTCATGGTATCTTTTCATGATTTCTAGAACTGATTAACGACGGAAAAAAAAACACGTACACAGAGCAATCATCATCATCATCATCATCATCATCATCATCATCATCATCATCATCATCATCATCATCATCAGTCTTTCAAAGTCCGTCGTTGGACATTGACCTTCCCTAGGATTCGCTACACTTCTCTATCATGAGCGTCGTGGAGCCAGTACTTTCTGAATTTGTCTAGCTTGTCTCTCCATCAAATATTCTGCCAGCCTTGGTTGTGCATGTGATCTCGGGGGACCAATGTCATTAGTCGCAATGTCCATCAGTTGTCTGCCATTCTTGCAACATGGCCAGCCCACTGCCATTTGAGTTTTTGAACGGATTCTATGGTGTCTCTGACTCTTGTCTTTTCCCAGATGTACTTTGCTGTCTTATGGTCTCTCCATATGAGGCCAAGCATAATTATTTCATGTGCACGTTGCATGGTTTTCAATTTGCAGATCTGTCTCTTGGTTAGGTTCCACAGCTCCATAAGTGACTAATGGGAGGATGCATTGGTTATACACCCTTCTTTTTAGGATTAATGGGATCTTCTTATTTTTTAAGGTTGAGCTTGCTCTGCCAAAGGCCTGCCATCCTAGTGTGATTCTTTGCTTGGTTTCTTCTTTTTTTGAGGATCTCATGGAGATTTGTTGTCTTATATAGACGTAGTGATCTAATTTCTCCTGTTTTGTGTCCTTAATTTTGATCTTTGTGGTTTTTTTTTTAAATCTCCGATATGGTTTTTGCACATGATCTTCGTCTTGCTGGGGTTCATGTGTAGGCCAACTCTCTTCATTCAGTTCATCTATCAATAGTTGAAGGTTACACACGAATAAACTCCTACGTATATGTGTGTGTGCACAAGCACAGTCAGTATGTTAAATAAGTAGGTATATTGATGAGTTCATAATTTGATGATTGAAAAAAAAACATTTATTTCGCTCAACTAATTTTTCCCAAATTAACAT
Organism: Thysanoteuthis rhombus; assembly: GCA_963457665.1. Classification (NCBI taxonomy): domain Eukaryota; kingdom Metazoa; phylum Mollusca; class Cephalopoda; order Oegopsida; family Thysanoteuthidae; genus Thysanoteuthis; species Thysanoteuthis major. The sequence goes on along the minus strand of OY735211.1, from coordinate 29,553,128 downwards.
TCATTGTAAATACACGCAATTCAGTGGTGAATATCAATCACATAGATCAAATATTATACAGTGGGAAATTCGGAGTGAAATTCAGCTTATAACTCAGTGTCAGGTTACATGACTACTTATTTACTAATTTTTTATCCGTATGTTTGTGTGTATGTATGTATATTAAGCTGGACAAGCGATGTTCTCATAGGTTGGAAGCACAAAACATTACTAGCAAAAAAATATTTTCCTATTTTCAAGAGATCGGGCCGATTTCGTTTACTGCCAAAATTGAATTATATTAAAAATTCCGGAACATCTGATTTTGTTGAACTTTACATTTCCCAAATATCGAAACAGTTTTATTTAATATCAAGGTATCATAAATATTCGGTGATAATAATTTGTTTTTTTTTTCTTAGATTTGAAAATACTTATCTATTTTTTTGCAGAATCTCAAAAACTACATTATATCTTATTTCAAAAAGGCAACTACAATCAACAAAACCCAAATATTTGCTTTCTCTTGAATTATTCCATTTTTTTCTGATTCAAGTCAATTTGTAGATATCAGGAAATATTTGGTATATTCATGATTTTGATTGAAATAATTCTAAAGAAGAGGAGATACCTATAATTTCCACGTCTTCTAGAGAGTAACTGTTCGACGTATTTTTATTTGTGTGGAATAAAGTGAAATTTCATCTTGTAACGTTTTCTGTTTTTCAAATTATAACAATTTTCTCTCTTACTTTCTTGTCGTTATTCCTTTTCACTCTTCATACTAGATACACAGGGGAGGTTCACCCAGGGTCATCTCTACGACGTGATGCACATCACAGAAAGAGTCGCTAATTAGTTTGAGACAATTCTGGCTGAAAATGCACAAATCCAACGTTACCGAAAGCAGAAATTGTTTAGGAAAAATTGCAATACTGCAGTGCACAAGGATGATAATTTATCGAAAAATACTATTGCAACTAAGTAAACATTTCTATTCTGTACGAATGGTAGGAATCTAGTCTTGTACTACAAATACATTGTAAATAGAACCCATCTTATAACCTTGAGAGACTGATTTTTTCCCTAACTGACAAATCCCATGATGATGAATGGAATGCACAAATAGCATAGGAAAATATTTATATTTATGTAATGAAATAAAGTAAATGAAACAAAGGACAAGGGATGACTAAAAATGAATTATTACAATAAATGATAAAAGACCGTTACCAAATGTCTCTCAAAGGGCCAAATTTATCAATACGGACTTAAACTGCTCAAATCAGCCATCTTGGTTCTTGGTTTTTCAATTAGAATTTGATAGAAAAAGTGATCAACAGCCAATTAAACGACAGGGACAAATTTTGAAGAGATATAAAAAAAAACCCTTTTAAATGGGTTTTTCAGTTTCCAATTTCTAATCCACTTATAAGAGACACACAACAAAAGTGAGTGATTTACTTCATAATTCTCTACGGTAACCCACTCAGCAGCATGGCTGACAAATGTTTAAAATTCACATAAAAACTCCTGAAACCATTCGACTCAAGTCGCAAGTGTAAACAATGGGTATATTTATGCTTTTTTCTCTACTCTTTTCGAGGCCCTTCCTCCAACATTCTTTTTATTTTTTTCTCTGATTTTGGACTGAAAAAAAAAGAAAGAAAACCGGAAGTAAAATATTTTTTTCCGTGCAAATCTTTAGCTTCATTTGATCTATTATAAGTTAGGCTTTTGATCCAAGAAAAGATAATTTCCCTTCAAATTTAGAAAAGAAAATCTTTCACTGATTCAATCAATTATTTAGATTAATCCAATATCTTAATATGTTTTCTTAATCCCTCCAACATCCGTGCTTTGACTGATTTTTTTTTATAGATATTATAAGAAAGATGAATAATCAAAGGGAGCAAAAGAATGAAGAAAATATTCTCAGTGTATATTTTAATATATTTCTCATATATCATCATGAATTTTTCTATTTTTCTATTATGTCAATTGACTGCTATTCTAATTTATTGGATGTTGCAAATTAATTCAAACAATGCAGTGTATTTTTTTTTCTTTTTGCTCTGCTCAAATGTGATTCATTTCACTTCCACTGCATTTTTATATATATCCCTTGGGTTTTCCGTAGTCAAAAGAAACTATCCTTGCTCTCAACGCATATACCAAGCAAAATTCACACTCGTTATTTGAGCATTCAGACTTTTTAGTAATCACTGTCCAATAGAAGTTAGGAAAATTAACTTTTCCAATTAATTACCCCCATCACAGCACACTGCCAAAAGACATTTGTAGTAATTTGCCGGTATCTATTCGGTAATCTGTGCCTAATTTTAAGCATCTACATGGCTTTTGACATTCTATTTTTGAAATGTAGCTAAAGCTTTTAGAACATTTCTCGTCGGTGTTTTCTTCAGCTAGAAAGAAAATGTCCCGATATCCGTCTGGAAAAACAAATTTTCACTTACCACATACGATGTTCCAAAGCTGTGTTTCTGTGTGTTTTGAAACCTTACAGACAAAACATCAATAATGGTTGTTGACAGCTAATTTACAAGGTGAGTGATCAGAAGCATTTTCTCACCTATTTGAAAATGGTGATCGAAAGTGTAATTCAACTTAAACTTAGAATTAAATTTCAATTTTAATTGAAAAAAGCATGACTGATAAACACTTAAAAAATTGCATACGTGTCTTGGTGAGAAAAATGCCCCCAAAAGAGAACAACTGCCATTTCTTACCGGTATACCTCTCTATTTCATCACTAAGGCTTGTGTTGCGCGTACTGTTTTATGTACACCGGTCGGGTATTCTTCTGCCATCTTATGTCATTTCTTCTTGCAAATCTTCCACATACGTCCACATCAGTATCTGTTGCTCGATTATTCATATAATATCAGATCATTTCCCTCCTTTCTGAGTTGATTTTTTCCCCTTGGACTTATCCGCAGCGTTCCTCTCTTTGCTGACAGTAGTTTCACCGGTGCCAACTATGAATATGATGAAAAATTAAAGTACAATAGAGTGAAACATGGCAACAAAAAAAGGCAAAAAATGCTGCAGGAATCAAAACATCGACCGGTATGGTGGCCATTTCAAAGTAGCGCTGCTTTCACCATTGAGCCAAATGGCCACCAGTAATACAAGTAGTCAAATAACTGTTGTAACTTCAAATTTCATTTTGTTCTTCAACAGTCTATATCTGCTATATTTGTTTCTCAACGCAGGCTATTATATCATTGAGAATTGCTGTCATTCCAGAGGAATATAAAGCATTTATAATTATATTTGTCGGATCATTTATCTATTTCACAATGATATGAATATCTATGTACATATCTTTTTACGAAAATGGACACTTTTGAAGATACGTTTTTACGAGTGTAATCTGTAGCAATGATGTAAGCAACCGCAGATATAGAATAATGGGAAAAAAAGACATGTTTTACTTTTCCTAATTAGTTGCACTCAACACTTATGCTTTCCTCGAGCAAAAATCAATATGAGAAAAGAAAAAAAAACAATTAATACGAAAAGACTTTTAAGCGTAATTTCATTCTTTTGAGTTAAGTGTTTATCGTAAAAATCATATTTCACTTTGGCTAAAAATCCTCAACACCTAATTAAGATTATCACTCTGATGTTTTGAAAGAAAGATATCTCTAGAATATTTTACTTGAACGCTTAGGTAAAGTTATATGATTATATCTCTCTATCTTTCTTCAATCGTTTCACATCAATATACACTAATACACAAATATATATATATATATATATATATATATATATATATATATATATATATATATATATATATATATATATAATTTTTTTCCATCCTTTTCAGTCCTCTAATATTTATCTATCATTTAATCTGTTCCGGCTTTTCATTTATACATACATTAATACATAAGAACGAACAAACCGGCTTTAGGAGCCTCAAATCTCGGCGTCAAATTATTTCGACCAGCCTATAAACACAGTGTGTCAAGGTGAGATTCATGACTTCAGATTTATCCTTGATTTTGTGGTGTAATAATGACAGAACTCGTTTCAATGAACATTTCCACAGCAACTAACCCTCAGTCTATTATGACTAAACTCTAAGCAAAAGACAGTTATATCAAGATACCACAAGAGAACTCATCTTATAACAAAAGAAAGAACATTTTCAAAACTGTCTACTTCATCGCACTTTTTCCTGGCACAAGCTTTGAATATACCATTCCCCCCTTGAGGCGAAATGCCAGAATTGTTTATTACCTCGCTCTTGATTAGAGAAAACCCTTTGATGTGTATTTTGGAATCTTTGAGAGCGAGAGAAAATGAGAGCAAGACTGTGAGGATGAGAATATGAAGATATATATTGCACTAGCTGATCTAAACAATCATTCTGGGAACTAAAAATACATCATGGGTTAATCAAGGGTTTCAAGCATATTTCGTTCATCACCTACTTTGTCATATTTTAAAACATTTGAAATTCAGCTCACAGAAGCAAGTGGTATGCCACAAAAGATAGATGCATTCTGACAGTGGTAGCCCCAGTCCAGCTAGTAAGTGGTCAGCTGGGGTCATTCAGCTGTCGGATAGCCAATATTGGTAATCAGCGCATCGAGAGTCTGCAAGAATCCTGGGATTCCTCATTTTGCAACCTGAAATGGGCCAATCGAACCAACGTAAATCATTTTTTCTTCCTTTCTTTCTCTGTTTATTTCTCTCCCAACAGCAAAAGAAACCAAAAACCTAAATATTACAGACATCTCGGCAGAAATTGAGTGGAAAATATCCTTACATAAAATAGTCTATTTAGGGTGCATTAGAACATCTTTTCATTTGCGCACTGAATATTTCATGACAACAAGGTTGAGAGTGGTTGGAGTGACTCCTCTATTTCTTTGCCTATTGAATTATTCCATTGTTTGATATTATCTTTTTCTTTTTTTTGAAATCATTATTACCTGACCGAATACCCGCCCAAATGGACGATGTCTATTACTGCCCCAAAATTAATTGAAAGATGGATAAATGGAAATCAAAAAATGTCTAATTCGATTCGCCTTTAGAATGGAGTTAATACCACCTTTCTACTCTGTCAGAGAAAAAAGAGGCCAATGTTGAAGAAGTGAGGTGCTAAGGTGAAAAAATGCTTGGCTAAATTGATAAAAGGGTCGAGCTAATGTAAGGGGTGGGGCTAGAGTAGAGAAGGGATCAGGGAGGCAAAGGTAAAAACGGTGTTGAATGGTGGGAAAAGCGGAGCTTATCTCCGAAAGAGAAGAAGGACTGATGCTGTTAAAGAATGGTATGAATTTGTAAAGAAGACGTATAATGTTGAAAATAAGGGCGTAATGTTTGGAAGAGAGGAGGGCAAGAGTTAAGAAAATGGGGACTATTGTTAAAAACGGGGACTATCATCAAAAACTGGGTGAATAGTGAAAAAAAAAGTTGAGGGATTGAGAGGTTGAGAGGCTTGTAAACGTTACAAGGAAAAATTTCCCACTCAATCATGAGCCCATGAAAAGAAAGTAAACGTTAATTTTTTTTATTTTTGATATTGATCCCATGAAAGACAAAATTCCTTGAATTTGAACCCCAAAAAGTTGAAAAAGATCCCACTCAATCTTGAACTCTGAGAGTAAAAAAAATTTCACAAAAAAAATGCAAAATAAATTCCCTTCCAATTTTTCGCACCAAAATAAAAAATATTTCACCCGATTTTGACTTTGAGTATAAAAGAGTTTCCTTTTGATTTTAACCGCTAAAAAAAGGGGGCAATTTTTTTCTACTTGATTTTGACCCATAAAAGTGAAAAAAAAGCCAAAGAGTTTCGATCCAAAAAGTGAAAAATTACCCCCCCCCCTAATTTGACCCCTAGAAGTTTAGAAATAAAAAAAAAGAAAGTTGGGGATCCCCCCCCCCAGAATATTCCCCGTTGAAATTCCCTAAAAAAATCCTACTTTGATTAAGACCAATAAAAGTAAGAAAAAATATACCTTGAAATCCAACATCTAAAAAAAGATTACCCTTCAATTTTGGACCCTAAAAGTAAAGAATTGAAATTCTTTGTCAATTTTTTTACCACAACACAGAAAAAAATCTTCCTCTTTGATTTCAACCCATAAAAATAAGGAAGAATTCCTTTTGATTTCGAGCCTCTAAAAGTGGTACGATAAACTTTCCCTCGTTTTTTATTCCTAAAATAGATAAAATGACACCTTCCATTCTGACCCTTAAAACTGGAAAACAAACGATTTATGTGAAGGAAATCCTTAAAATTTAGACCAAGGGAAGTGGGGAAAATTTTCTTCTCGATTCCTTGGAAGCGACCCTCCCCTCAATTTTGATACCTATGGATAAAAAAAAATTGGAGTGAGGTATAATTTTCTCTTGATTCTGACTCCTAAAAAATCTTTTCCCTTAATTCTGACCCCTAAAAGTGAAAAAAAAAATCACCCATGTTAATAAAATCCCTTTAATTTCGCCCCCAAGAGTGGAAAGATATCCTCCTCTATTCTGACGAATAACAAAGAGAAAAAAAATTGATTTTTACCCTTAAAAGGGGAAAAAATTCTTCCCTCGATTTGATCGTTAAATGTGAAAATATTCACTGCTCCGGTGAAAGTGAAAATTAACTTGTTAGATAGAAACATCTTTGAACCAATTTTGACCCTTGAACGTGATGGTTGGATTATTGATGTCTCGAAAAAAAAATCTGTGTCCGTCTCTATCACTCTTTCTCCCTCTACCTCTCATTTTCTTTTTTTTTTTTTTTCTCCTTTTTCTCTTAATCCTCAATATTTACCTCTAAAAGTGAGAATAAACCCCTTTCGGAAAAAAAAGGAAAAGAAAGGAAGACGAAAATAATCTCTATCTCTTATTTGACCCTTTGAAAAGAAAAGAGAAAAATTTCCCAAGGATCCCTCACTCCAAGTGAAAAATGGAAATATCTTATTGATCCAGGCCCCTAGAAAGGAAAAACTGGATGTATTTTTGATGGGTTGCTCCATTTTTTCCCTCCGTTAAGCTTTGACATTATCTTGCATTTTATTCCAGTGTGAGTGCAAATAAATAGATGTACTAATGGCCTTTTCGGCGTGGATGAAAGAGTAGTATCTGCTCAACAACATAGCCTTAGTCACCAGTTCTAACACTTGTCTGTCGAATGGACCGGAGATGGTGTGTTGGTGAGCATCTAAAACCGAGTGCACCGATGCAATACGTCGGCCAATGAGGTTATCCTGAGGTTGCTCATTGCTACGCGCATTGGGAGCCTTTGAATTCGTCTATGGGTTTTCCTACTATTACTCAGCCCAGCTACAGGGGATCTGTTGCCCTGGGGCGGCACTGTCCCATTGCACTTATAGGGACAGGGTGCACTTGTCCTGACACTTTCATGACTGTGGTTACTTTAGCAACCGTGGTATCTTGGCGTTGGCTTGAGCTATTTTTGAAGGATGTGCCTTTTTTTCCCCGCGTAAAGCTTTGACATTGTCACATTTTGCTTGGGTAGAAGTGTGAATAAATAGGGCCCAAACGTGTAGGACCCCACTTTAAACCGACTCATTGTCTCATTTTAAGTCACATGTATGCAAATAAACAAACTTTTATTTATACTCAGCCTACTCTTGGAGAAGCAGTTCACCCCGGGTCGGTGCTGTCCCACTGCACCAAGGGTGACAGGTCAAGCTTGGCCTGACACTTTCATGGCCTCACTTGTTTTAGCAGCCTGAGTTGCGTCAGCTGGAGCTTTTTTTTGTTAGCAGTGGTCCATTTTCCCACATTAGACTTGACTTTGTGTCACATTTTGCTCCAATGGGAGTGCGAACAAATAGGTGCACTACGGTGATAGTAAATAATATATAATAAATCGTTTTATGAATTGAATAATTCCCTCCAATGATTCGTCAACTGAACTCGCCAACGAAAAAATGCTTCAAATTAATCATTATTAGCCGCGCCAGTGGATTTATTGACGATGTGAGAAATGTAATATATCACAGTTGCTATCACTCAGAATATCTGCCTCTGTATCTTTTGTCTCCCTTCTCTTTAGCTTTCCATTCTCTCATTATTTCTTCCTTTTGTTCTCTTTCTTTCTCTCTCCCCCTTCCTCTCTTTTGTCCTCTTTCATTTTCTTTCTATTTCTCTCCCATTTCGACCTCTAAAACTGAGATAAAAAAATCAGCTTCCAAAAAAAGACAAAGAAAAAAGTGAAAAGGGGGAAAAATATTCGATCTCTCAAAAAGAAAGAAAAAAAAGAGCATTTGCCCCCTGAGAATAAAAAATAAGTTCCTTATAAAAGTGAAAAAGAGAAATTCCCCTCAATGTGATTGACATTATCTCTGATCCCCCAAATTCGTGTCTTGAATAATTTTAACCGTACTACATTATACATGCACTGATGAAAACATCACTACTCAAGATAACCATGTACAACCAATAATAAACATCTTGATATGAGATATGTTAAAAAAGCTGTTTTGCTTTTTCCTAAATAAAGAAGGCATTTTTATTTCCGAGGATTGCGTTGAGATAAAGAAAAAAAGAATATTCTTTCATTACGTCAATTTTTTATCTCCCAGGATTGAATTGAGAAAGAATAAAAAGTATCCTTTTATCACGTCAAATTTTTATCTCTTGGGATTGAGTTGAAAAAAGAGGATAACAAATATCAGTTTATTACGTCATCAAAAATTTCACCAGAAAGAGAAAAGGCCAAATTTCATTAATTAAAAATGGAGAGAAATAAGAGATTCCATAAAAGAGAAGTAATACATTATATTATCATTGCTTTGAATAATTTGATTTTTAGACTTGTTTTGCATGTTTTTGTTTTTTCTTTTCTTTTTTTTCATTTCAGGCTCAGGATTCCACTCGGGGCCACCATTGGTATGTTGTGTCCAATGTTTGCTTTATTTTTTCAAATTTTCACAAGGGGTGCTTTCTCCCCTTCAATAAATTTGAGACGGCCAGTGTGTGAAAAAGAGATAAAGATAAAAACATATTTTTTCAAAAATCATAGATTAAACCGTCTATAAATATTTCTCCACGAATTGAAAAAATGATACGATCCCTGACAGGCCATGTAATGATAAAGGTGGCCTTTCGACGATTTGTCGTCAAGGGTCTAACAAAGGTAACTGGGTGGGGCTGTCCCGGCTGACCATCAGGAATCTGATGTGCTGCCATGAGAGGCCTGCTGGAGGAATCATCAGTGGCTCACAACTTGGAGACATGCTACTGCGAATGTCATGTAAAATTTAAAAAAAAAAATCCGGCGTAGCATTTCGTACAGAAATGATCGATGAATTTTGTAGATCTCTAAATAGTTCTTTAGAAGTGGTTAAACCGACTGACGCACCCATGTTGTATACTAGCAGGCTTTGTCGCTCTTTTCTCAGAAGGGCTTCTGACAACTCACATGCATCCCTATGTGTGTGTTTCTTTGCATTACCCTGCCACTGTGAACAAATGCAGGTGTAATCCTACAATGCAGAAAGCCCGATGTGTACAAAGTGATTGCTTGAAACATTATGTCGGCAGTCCCTCAAAGGAAGTTACGCCTGATGTGCAATAGGCTATAGAGGAAAATGTTTGAAAATGTGGACTCGGTGGATTCGGGGTGGTTTACGGTGACAGGTCTTTATGGAATAATAAACATTTTCCTCGTACGCAGAACTCAAGTGGTGTTTTTATCACTGGAATACAAGCTGCATAGTTCTGCACATATCATCGAAGACGAGTACTTCAGAAAATGATAATCGTTTTTGCTGACCTGCAAATCACTTTGGACGAAACGATTGTCCTCCAGTGCTGCTTGTCGCCGGAAACAGCATTTGTTTATTTTCATAGCATAGTTCAGGCTAGACCCTTTCTAAGGCAGGTGATGTAAGCTATCTACGTCGTAATCAAAGTGTCTTCCCAGTAAAAGGCAGTTCACTGCCTGTGGTCAATGCAAGGCAGCAGTCGTCACTTAAACCTGGAAAGGAAAGATCTTCCACTTTTTTCTGCAGCCCACTCAGCTATCTAGTCCTCAATCCATTTCCCTTACATCTATTCTATACATTTGAGTCGCATTTTCTGACATTATTCATAAGCTGCAGAACCCTAGACTTGATAGAAGGATAAATAAATGAAATGCTAAATCGTAACTACGGCATTTTCGCCTTCGTTTCTGCTACTTTTTGCCTTAATTGCAAACACACGAATCACGGATCCTACCTTTTAGCTGCTGCATGATTTCCTTCGGTAGCTAATTACGCAGCAGAAACAACCGCCCTCATATTTAAAACGGAGTGTCTGGTTCCGAAATTAATCAATGGTTTCATTTTGCTGTGTCTCCCTCTTTATGATGGTGCTGCTACCCGTTAAAGACCAGACGTTGTTGCTAAATTGATTGCAGCATGGATATGGTGTTTCAGGCAAACGATAGGTGGATTTAATGTTGTATCCTTCTGTTTTATCCATCAGCAGAGAAAAACTTGCGTTTATTTTGAGCAGGCGAGACAGTTGACTAACAACTTACTACTCTCTGCATAGCCTCTCACTCTCCTATACTCTCTAAAATGCATGACACCGATATAGAATCCCTTTTTCTATCTTTCTCAAAATGTGTCTCCCCAACATACACACAAACACACAAACACACACACACACAAACACACTTCTGCTCATGTAATTTAGCCACTGGTCACTTAGCCGTCTTTGCACAGAAAATCAACCAATAACATTTAGTTGATAATCAACACATATATCCAGTCATTCAAGAGCCCAAAATCATGGGTGCAATTATCCCTCTAATGACCCTTTAAAAGCCACCCTGTCTTAAATCTTAGATATTTGTCCAGGGATAAAAATCAACTTACTTTATTTCTTTCGGTCGAATCCAATGAGCGGAAACTGAATCACTTACACTCACATGAAATCATTGAATAAGTGCCTGGTCTTTCGATGAAAAAAGGGAACTCCAAAAGTTGTCGCATGTTGCCTACGTGTGTATTACATTATAACACCGACTGCACTTCGCTTCACATAGATGGGTCAGCTTTGAACAATATTTCGTTGAACATTTGAAATTCAGTTAGATCATAAGCTTGATTGTATCTCTGATGGGTCAAATTGAAAATTGTAAAACAGTAATGTATCTTTATCGCTTAAATTAGAAAACGCTGTGTAAAACAACTTACCATCAGAATTTCAAATTAGAATCACAACACTTCAGCTCTAATATTTTCATTGAGCCTATTATTTTTCTTCACGACAATCTACTGCCTATTCGAAAACGCAAAATCATCGGCATTTGGCGGTACTGCTACTCGTTGAAAATCGCTGTTTTATACAATTAAACAATTGCAAGACTTTGTGCCAGTGATATACGCGTGTATATAGATATTTGATTTGGGAAATGAAGATTTTAGAGTTGATTCCTCGTCAATTGCAGACTCATTGGTGACTAGAGCCAGTAAAACTCTGGGTGATTTAAAAATATCAAAGTGAAGTGTAGCGTTCACATTACTGCCCCATACTACGTTATAACTTATGCATACACTTGAGAGTGCATTGTTTGATGCACGACCATCTTGAAGCACGGTCATAATTCGTCAGTAAATGGTCGAACATAGAAGACAGTGGACATCGTCTTTGAGAGTTCATATAGCATAGAATGAAAGGTGTGATGCAACTGGATTAAGTATATTGACCTTTCTACTCATATTATAACAGAACAATAAAGTAAAACTATGCTGTTGGGAACATTAGCATTCAATCTCTAGGTTGATGAACAGTGGATCAGTAAAAGAATGACGTGGATTAGATATACTTCAGGTCATATTCTCTGCAAAGGTCCATGATAAAAATCTGAATCCAAATCCTCATCATGTACAAACCTTTTTGTTTTGCTTATTGTTTTCATAACGCTGCTATCTAGAACATGAAAGCTATTAATACAAAACAGGCACATTGTTAATGCACTTGTTCATGTCGACCTAACCTTACACATACACTGCTATGATGTGCATAATGTGCCCTGCAATTCATTTAAAATGCCATGTCTCTACTTTCAATTACATTTAACTGATTTATTAATGAACAGGTTTTGTTTGTCGTTCGTTAAAATTACCCTTAATCAATTGAGTCTTGAGACACATTTAAAAAGTACCCATGGATCAATTCCATCCAAAACCTTGTGAGTGCAAAAAATATTGTTAGATTCACGCAAGAATCTTAGAGAACATCTACACCTCTTTAATCTGACTGCTTTTGGACCTGGCCATTAATGTACCATATGAAATGCCAGAAAACAAAAACGGATTTCTAATAGAGCCCATAAAGTAAACATAGACCCAACTTTTAATATGAGGTATTGATAGGACAATATGGCCAAAAATTCGTTGAAAAAATCCGTAAAAAGATCTCTATGGTATGCATGCTTCGACTACTTAAAAGTCATTGGAGTTCCTTGCAGGAGTAGTTGTTCTTTCGGATGGATTGATTATGTTATCATTCGATTTGGACGAAAATATTTGGATTATGAAAATGGTGATAAAAAACGTTTTGACCAAGAGCAGTGGGGCCTACAAACCCCCAGTCCCACCAACACATATGAAAAAAAGATAAAAGCTTCACCACTTTTGGTGTCTCCAATTGTTCAAAACATGTGCGCAAAAGACATGATTTCATTGCTTTTGCTTTTTTCATCCAAAATGAAATGTTTCCCTGACGTTGAAAAATAGTCGAACTTTGAAAAGAGAAGTAGTTTCTGTGCATCGGTTAGCAAATTAGGATGCTGACACAAAGATCTTTCGTACATTTTGCTGCTTGTGGTATGCTTGGGTGTGTATAGACACGCACATGCATTCGAGTGCACACACACACACAAACTTATATATGCATATATTTAAAAGCTTATATAAATTGTATTAACAGATATCTAGGAATAATTGACTGAAATGACATAAATTTTATGAAATTCTTTCATGTGTCCGAGCTGTAAAAGATTCTCTACTATACATGCAAATGCATAAGCATGGTCAACACTGAAGTCTCACAACGGTTTATCAATTGCCGTGCCTATTTTCAGAGTTACAGAATATCGTTTTGAGACATATCTCGCAGGATATCTTCACAGAAGTGCAGTATTTTGGAGTGTAAATAGATTTTAGCTATAAGACACTGATTCATTTGGGGCCAATTTAAAAATGAGACTTTTGCTACTCGAGCCTCTTGGTGCTTCGAGCCCTCAAGCACAGCCCGATTGCTCAACCGCTCAGTCTGCCCCTGATTAACACTTTAGAGCGTCTAGAAGATCCCCATCCTTTGCAGAAACGCTTATTAGCACACGCAAGCGACGTTCAAGCGGTTTCATAAAGGTCTGGAGGTTGTCAAAGGTCATAGCCACGCGTTATAGTCACCGTGTTATTAATAACATCTACTTATTTGGAATGTCATTTGACCAGAGGCAATATCTTATATAAATTGTCTCACAAGTCAGACGTAGCTGACCTTGCAATGTAACTGTGAATGGATCATAAGGTTTGCCAAGCTAACTGTGGGTCCTTATCAATTGCAGTGAAGTTAACGGACACTGAAAGAGAAAGGAGCATTGCCTAATTCAGGTTGAGAGTGTGTCATTCCCAGAATCGACCTTTCAGTCTCTCATGTATCATGCCTTATATAAGTTGCAAGAAACGGTGAAGGACAATCTAGGATGCCGCAGGGCCAAACTATACTCTTGATGCTATAGCGAATTAAGATTCCTGCAAATTTTGCATTGCATGTATAATAAATAAAAATCATAGATATCTATTTTTAGTATAAATGTATGCATTTATTTGAACGGTGCGTACTTGTATCATACGATTCCGTACATATGTTAGACATCAGTTTGGCTCAGCAGATTAGAGATTTGCGAACCAATCACTCTTTCCTAATTTGAAATCAAAGAGAGTAAATGTAAAATCTTATTCATTTAATCATTTATCAGAATGAAATAAGTCCTTGGATATCATAATCTTTATTAGATATGTTAGACCTGTCATTTTGACTCGATCAGTAAAACAGCCATTTCCCGGTGAATTGGTTGTGATTTCAAATCACGGTTGGGATATGTTATTTTTTACACCGGTTTGGTTCAATGATGTGGGGCTGACACATAGTGAAGAGCATACTTCCCTAAATTAAGTGAAGATTGTTTCGGTGAAAAATAAACCAAGTCAACTCAACTTAATAACTTGAAGTGTTGCAATAAATGAAGTACAAAGAAAAACAAAATTCACAACGTTCAAAGATTTTTCTGTCTCAATTACAATAAAATGAAATGACTATAAATCATATGGCCGAAATCTTTTTATATAATATGCAATGTTTATGTTTATATTTCTTGCCCCTGGTATTTGTCAACGGAGACAACTATTTAATTCTGATGATTGTGTAGTCTCCTTTATTTATTCGTTTTCTATATCTATTTATTTGCAAATTCAAGTAAAGTCTGGGTTAATAAACAAGGAAAAGAGCGTATGTTTTTTTGTATTCAAGTGCAATGCTACCGAGAATTATTCAAATTCTGCCGTCAATTTTTGACATGTGTATGGGTAGGGTTAGAACATGACAATCGCACAACCCCTGAATCCGGCCTCTTCAGCGAGGGTTTGAAACTTGAAACTTTACAATCAGTAGAAAATATAGGTGCTGTTCAATCAGTTTATGTAACCCCAATCTAACGCATCCATATAAAACTGGTATCATTCTTGCCGTTTAAGTATATTCCGATTATATCCTTTTAGCCCCCGCTAGCCCCATAAATATATCTTTTAAAGATCTCACCTTATCTTTATGTCTGCTCACTGCGAAACAAAGGTTATTTTTCTTCTTTTTTTTCTTTTCGTAAAAGCAGAAACGTAGCGTAAGCTAAACTTTCAAAAGAAGAGGAAGAAGAAGAAAAAGAAGAAGAAGACGACAAAGACGAAAACGAAGAGGAAGAAGGAAATATATCTTAGCAGTTTATTATTCATCGGAAACAAAGAAATTCTCATACGATATTACTTTTTCAGAATTAAATTGTCCCTGATTAACTGAGACAAAATTTGCCATGTGGAAAAAAGCTCTCAGAAACTTTCGAATCGGAGAAAAACGAATTTTTATGCTCCGTCAATTTTCAGGACAGGAAAGAGTGAATCCAAAGGAAGAAGATTAAATGATTATTAAAGAAAAAAAAAAACAAACAATTCTATCTCGGCTTTTATCTAGTGCTGTCAATGTCACTTCCCAGGAAAGTGAGCACGCTCAGGCAGATTCTCTGCACAGAAGCAGTCAGAGAGACGAAGGGATAGTTTCAAGTCGGTGCATCGTGCTGGGGTACCTAAGACCCAAGAGTTTTTAGGGTCTAACTGTATATCAAAATTTCTTTCTTGACTAAGGTTGAGTGTCGTTTACCGGCAAACGAAGATGGTATGGCGGGCTTAAAAGGGTTATTGCATACGAAAACATGATGGGCGAAGGACGAAGGTGGTTCTGCTGTATGTACGAGTTGATTGGAACAAACAGTTTTTAATCATGTCATAAAATTCCTTTCGGAAGCGATGTAAGGTACGAGGCCTGCATGGTGCATGAAACAGTTATGCATTTGAAACCAGTACCTGAGGTTGTTGCTCTGTTGTAACCACATGAAAAATATGTTTCCATCGCGGCGTAATTCCTTGAGGCAGAGCTTTGAGCATCGTAGCACGCATTGATGTCCGAATAAAAGCTATCATGAATTTTGTAGAAGTCACAAAAATAGTTTCAGGGAAACAAAAGTATAAAAACAACATGCAAAAACAGTTTGACCAGTATCCCGCATAGGCCGCGTGTGGCCCGTCATCAACTTTAGTCGCTTAATCGATAGCTTGTCTATCTAGCTCTCCCTACTCCCTGACTCGACCTGAAGCTTAGGGAGATGTTACTGCTCCGGTCTTTGTCCAAACTGACTACTATGATTGTAATTCCCCTCTCACCAGTCATGTTGCTCAAGTTATCTTTCTTTGAAAAATCAGCCAGTGAAAAAAGAGAGCCACTGGTTGACCAGGTGAGTCGAAATTCTGAGTAAGGGAAAGTGGCCAACTGATCCCACAATTAATTCCCGCTAAAACTAATGCTCCCTTCTCCTTCGATGAGTGAACAATTGTTTTGCTACGACTTGAACCTA
Source organism: Thysanoteuthis rhombus (assembly GCA_963457665.1). Lineage (NCBI taxonomy): Eukaryota > Metazoa > Mollusca > Cephalopoda > Oegopsida > Thysanoteuthidae > Thysanoteuthis > Thysanoteuthis major. Next base: position 29,536,960 of record OY735211.1, on the reverse strand, counting down.
TAAGAAAGAGACGAGATTTCGAATACTGATCTCCTCGGTGGGCTGGGACTCGCACTTGAGAATTTTTCAAAATATACTCTTCTTGCACACACTTCCACCCACTACAGGCTTTGTATAGTTATTTTTCTTGAGTTTTGTGCTGGTGGGAAGACTCTTCTAGGGGTTGGTTATAGTAAAATGATTTCACAAAAAGGGATGATTCATCTAATTTCCTTTTTTTGTCGGCCCTCGTTACATCTGTTTTGATACACTTATACAGACATGCACGCATATAAATGATTTTGCAAGTTGTCCCGATGTTATTAGCTGAATTTAGATCGGAAAAAAGCCATTGTATTATTTATACTAATGTTAGAGTCTCCTGGTTCTGTGTTCATGCCACTATCATGCTAATACTACAAACCTTACTGACCTAAAATCTATGATGAAAATTTTCAAGAATCCAGTTGTAAGCAACTGCAAAGTCTACCCTGGGGGTGCATATGGGGGTCATCAGAAGTAATTTCTAACCAATTGAATCAATTTCTATCATAATGTAGCAAGATATTAATTTTATTATGACGTGAGAAAATTTCCCTAACATCGCAGATGATGGGATTGATTAGATAAAATTAGAGGTCATCAGAGGTCACTGGAAGTAGAATTGATTTATAAGCTACAGATTCTGTATTGAGGCCAAACAATTTCGTTACTGAATGTAAAAGGTACGTGGATTAACATGGACAGAAGGTGACACAATAGATTATTTTTTATGACCTCATTGTTTATTTGAGGTCCTCAGAGGTTAAATCTGGATTTGATTTTTTCCGTCTAACAAAATGATTTGAATGGATAAGAGAAATCAACTGTTTTTCTCAGTTTTGTTGGCAAAACTTTGAGCAATGACAATATCTTGAAGTGCTGGGCTCAACCCTACTCCTCAATCTTTTCACAATGGTCAACTGTATTTCGGTCGTTCCAAGGATGGATCGATGAGCATTCCATATTGGCACCGAGCAAAAGAAGCGATGGGTATCCAGAAGCCCTGCCAAACTAAGGGACTACATCATTTATTCAGTTTTGTGCGTCAGAATACCTTCAATCGCACTTTCTATGCGAAAGTATTGTGAATATATTTCCTTCATTTGCAGTGCTTGCTTCCTGTGTCGTTAGATTTGATATTTGATGTGATTTTTCCCTGGGTAACACCAGGTATTCCTGTTCAAGTAAGACCTGAGTGAATATTATTCACTGCTGTATTACATGCATTGGGAAATGAATGCCTTGTCTTTATTTAGGCTACTGAATTATCAATGCACCAATTTCTCTCTCTCTCTCTCTCTCTCTCAATATATATGTATATATATATATATATATATATATATATATATATATATATATATATATATATATATATATATATATATGTTTGCTGCTTCTACATAGCAATACTCTCATCATTGAGCTAAACAGCAATCGAAAATGCAAAAGCCCCCAAAACGGCTTGCACACCAAATTTTCATCCCGTTTATTCTCGGTCAATTCGCTTCATTCAACGCTACAGTCATATATCAAGAAATGCATATGTATGATCCAACAGAATGACCATGAATTGTGTAGTATCATACAAAAACTCATTCGAAATGATCTCCAGTTATTACACAATCCATGTATCACCTACCCTAAACAGCGTCAATAGAATAAACAATTAAGGAAAATGGAGATGCTGCGGGAATCGAACCTGCCACCGATATAAAAACGTTGCTCATATTACGTACGCCATTTTCAACGCCGTATGAGGTAGGATGTGAAGTGTGTGGATTAATCAATCAGGGCGAATCGAAAATTGTGCACCATTTTTAACATTGAGTGAGCGGTCGTGTTAACTTAAAATGGAGAAAGCCATTTTATAGCTGACTGAAATTTTTCAGTGTATAAGTTGGGATTACAATGAATTTTATTAACAAAGCATTAGAAAGAATAAAATCTTATCCATTTGAGATGACAAATCTCTCGGCACTAACCGCGAATGTAATGAAATGAAGAAATCTGGAGGACGTCCACATTGAAGAACTCATTATTGTCAGCCCCAGGTTCATTTTGTGTCGGACACCAAAAGAATGGGTCACTGAATTCTCTTATGACGCGAAAGTGAATCAGGCTGGTGACGTCATATCAAAAAGCCACTGCCTAACATGCTGTGAATTCCGGATTAAATCTTTTGAATTCTATTCCCAATCACGGTGCAGTTCCCCATTTTGTTCAGTTCCTTTTAAAAATCTCCCGTCTTGCTCGTCTTCCGAGAACTAATCAACTGTCGACGTTGTGTGTGGAGTCCAGCTGGTTTATATTTGAAGAGAGAGAAACGTAACGTAATGTGAATTATTCCCCAATATCATAGGTAGGACACGAGTAGTATGTACGTACAAAGCCGTAGCAAGAGAATAGCGATTGCGAGAACATAAATGGAACTCTTTATACAGAATCCAGAATGAAAGTAAATGTTCATATATAGTGAATACGAAAAGTACCCGATACATTTCAAAAGGTTTGATTTAACATTCATTTTTTTGGGGGGGGGGGGTATTTTTAATGTTTGGTTAAATTTCTGTCGATTTTGGAAGTGTCAATTCTAGCCAATTAATGACTGAAAAAAGGTAAAGTCCCAGAAGATTAAAGCATCACAATCATAATTCTAGTATAAAAAATATAAAACTGGAAGGTCTGAACAACTGAAGGCCAATAAGCCTGCCCTGTTGCATCTAAATACTTTTTTACATTAAGTAAATCATATAAATGATAAAACAGTGGAATATATAATGCCATTTGCGGTCACATTTGTTGACTTCAGAAAGCTTGAAGGCCAGTAGAAGCCCCCAAAAGTCATTGACGCAATCACAGAACAAAGCGTACAACCCGAATATCTTCAAACCAATTCCTTCATTGGGCGAAATAAAGTCCTACAGCTATTTCAGCTAGAGGCTAAAGATGAGACTTTTCGCAGCCTGCCCTGATGATATCCCTAAACCTAGATTTGCTGAACAAAGGAATCAGAATAGACTGCAAATACTGAAGAAATGTTGCTGATCACATGGTCCTCTTTGCTATGAACCTTCATAATCTCCAAATAATGGTAGACGAACGGAATAAAGAATGCAAAAAGTTGGCATCATCATCATCATCATCATCATCATCATCATCATCATCATCATCATCATCATCATCAGTCTTTCAACGTCCGTTGTTGGACGTACACCTTCACAAGGATTCCCCACAATTCTTGATTATGAGCGTTGCGGAGTCAGTACTATTTGAATTTGTCTAGCTCGTCTCTCCATGTAATATTCTGCCGGCCTCGGTTCTGCATTTGATCTTGGGGGATCCATGTCGTGAGTCACGCCCATCGGTGGTCCGCCATTCGTGCAACGTGGCCAGCTCACTGCTTTTTAATGGATTCTATGTTGTCCTTGACTCCTATCTTTTCCCAGGTGTACTGTGTTGTCTTGTGGTCTCTCCATGTGAGGCCAAGCATAATTTTCTCATGTGCACGTTGCATAGTTCGCAGTTTGCAGATCGGTCTCTTGGTTAGGTTCCATGTTTCAGCTCCATAAGTGACTACTAGGAGGATGCATGGTTATACACCCTTCTTTTTAGGATTAATGGGATCTTCTTATTTCGTGTACAAAAATATATTGAAGACAGAGACACAACAGTCAAAATCAAAAACGCATAACCGAAAAAAGTACCCAATTACATTTTCTCGCGACAATGATTCTATGAGAAATCCTCAAAAAAGCGGAAATCAAGCGATGAATCTAACTTCTTGGTAGAGGAACTTCAATCGTCAGAAACGAGAAAATCTGATTAGTCTTAAAAGGCAGGGTATCCAACTAATGTGTCCCCTCCCCAATAATCACTCATGGAGCTGAGACATGGAACTTAATCATAAGATTGATCTTCAAACTCAAAACCATGCAACATTAACAAGGAGAGAATCATGCTGAACATTATACGAAGAGATTGTATCACAAGTATATCAGTATATCAGAGGGAAAAATAGTCAGAGATATCATAGAATCCATTAGGAAATTAAAATGGCAATGGGCTGGTCATGTAGCCTTAATGTCAGACAAAAATTGGATACCATGACACACAGTATGGATCCAAAGAGGTCATATTCAAAAGTGTGGCCGTTAGAGAATAAGGATGGCATGACTAGCTGTACAAGTTTACCAAATGTTTATGATGCCCATGATAGAGAGATATGGCGAATCTAGGGAAAAGTCAAAGTCCAAAAAAACAGACAGTAAAAGGATGATGATGATGATCATCATCATCATCATCATCATGATCATCATGATCATGATCATCATCATCATCATCATTGTTTTCTCCGTAGTATCCATACACATAATTCAGTTCATTTATAATTGTATCCGAATCCTGCTTACTGACTGAGATAGCTGCGTTTAATGCTCCGGTGATTGTGGTTACTGTTCGACCCTTAATAAAAGTCAAGTTATCGATTATTGAATTTTAAGACGTACGAGTTGCAAATAAACAAAGATTTAGGGCCCACTCAGCCTAAGAGTGTTCTACGTATATCGCTATATTTCAACCAACCTGAATATAGATATTTTATAGTTTTACCCGACATTAATTTGTGCGACTAATCTGTACGTTCAGCTAATCATAATTGCTTTTTTTTCAATCCGTCAACCGGTCTAGATAAAGATTATGATAGAAATTCCATTCCATGGACTCATTCAAAATTTTAAATGGGCCCGAAATTCTCGATAAGCACTCATAAAAAAGCCCTAAAAATAATCATTCTGAATTCTTCCATCGAATGAGATAAAGTAAAAAATCTTTGCCACACAATGACGTTTACATGTTTCAAACACAGAATTTACAGTTTAGTCGTCCTTTGGAATAAAAATAGGACGAATACATTTTTTCATGAAATTTTTTACTTACAACCAATAGTAAACTGCTTCCAGGCATGTGTTTTGTCACAACAGGATTTGAAAGAGAAATAAACCATCTTTTTCTTTCAGATTAAAGAAATTGCACAAAGGGGATACTTAGATAAATCAATTCTACTCGTGAAAATATAATTTATCAATAATCACACCTGCTAGAATATTTACAATAAGTACAGTTACGAAAAACTGTGGTTTACAAAATCATAAGGAACACCAGGCCTACTATTGTAACTTTAACTCTGCTTAAAGCTGATGTAATGTTCTAAATTCATAAAGCGTAGCCTTTTTATTTAAACTATCAAGTATAAAATCTAATTTCATTTAACATGTACAAATACTTTCCATGTTTTGATTTTTACTCTCTACCAAAACGCAAGCAACAAAATTACCAAGATTATGATTTATTATTTTTGTAAATTTGTTTGACAAACAAGACAATGTATTAGTACACAAAGTGCTCGGGGGATCGTGTAGTGACGATGGTGGAAAAGGCGCATTGTCGTGGCTTTTTTTCACATTATATTTATCTTGTACACTAGACTGCCCTCTCAAACCATAAAAAAAATCATGTTTTTTTTATCAGAGCTGACAAGCACCCAGAAGAGAAAAAGGTCTCATGGCTGGAACCCATAAAGAAATAGTCCTAGAAATATTCAAAATGTTTTTCTTTGAGATAGGATCACGCGAGGTGTCAGAAGTATCGGAAAAAATGTGCCTTGTAAACGTCTCTCTCGGTAAACATGCAATTTTAAAGTTTCATAAATTTTTATAACTTGAAATAATGTACTAGCTGTTTGCCAGGTTCATAATTTATGATTTTCTATTGAATTCAATGATACACACCTCAAGTTTTTTTAAGTAGCAAAAATAATGTGATGGCTATCCTCGTCTTGCGCTTGTGTTAACTTGCCCTCAGATAACTGTTCTGCAAACATGTCTTCCAAACGTGTGAAAAACATTTTATACACGTATACAAATTGATCAAACAATAGAAAAACAGTTACCAACGTTTTTACCATTTTGCACTCCGGCTGAACGTCAAAATAACCCTTAGATGGGACGCACAGATGATTGTTTCTGCGAGGGTGTATTTTAATACAGCTATCCTGATAGTCAATATGATTTTGCAAGTAAAACCCATTATATGTACAAAGTAAAAAGCTAACTATCTAATGTAGTCGATATCGACTGTTCTTCTCCAAGAAACAAAAACAAAATACTGACTCACCTTTCAAAGAGGTCAACTTTTTTGAAAAGTAGGCTTCCATTTTCTCGAAAACTCAGTTTATTAATGTATGTTCATGAATATATATATATATATATATATATATATATATATATATATATATATATATATATATATATATATATATGTATGTGTGTGTGTGTGTGTGTGTGTGTGTATGTTTAGATGTGTGTACGTCAGGATCAGTAGTAATGTTAAGCCTACAAAAAATGACGTCTCTACCCCTTATTTGAACATATAGTGTAGTTTAGCATAAAGAATAAATCTAGCATGTGCGCTATGTGCTTCAATTGTTGCAATCATGACGAATCAGTCATCATTATTTGACCAGATGACTTACTAAACGTTTACTTATTTTCCTATCCCTATAAAATGTGTGAATAACTATACGCTGTTGGTGGCTCTGCTTAGACGTTATTTTGTGGGTTTTGGTTCCAATGAAAGTAAGTGTCCACAACAAAAAACGAAGAACACTATCGAAATGGTTGAATCAATTCATCGTTTTTGCGGTAGAATGCTGGCTTGAACAATTGTGCTGTCTGCGTAAATGTTGCAGAATATCGAGAGAATATTACCATGCAGTATCTGAAGCAACGTGGAGGGGAAGTCTCATACTGACTCGTTATAGATTGGAAATATATCTATATCTATATCTATATCAATTTATCTATATCTATCTATCTATCTATTTATCTATCTATCTATCTATATATATATATATATATATATATATTGTACATTGTATATTGAATATTAGTTATATTATATATTGTATATATATATATATATATCACATATTTTATATGAATTACATATTGAATGTTTATAATACTTATGAATATGTATAAATGATAACATGTATAATACATATATAACATATTTGTTATACATATGCTATATATGTATTATGTATATATTATGTCATATCACCAATATCTTATATCATATATACATATATATTGCATATGTAACATATATACATAAATCATATATATATATATATATATATATATATATATATCGTATATTCGATGAAATATGTATCATATATACTATATATTATATGTATACGTCATATATACATATGTATATATATCATAAATATTTGTCATAAATATATTACATATATTACATACTTTTTTAGGTTTTATATATATATGTGTATATATACATACATATATATATATATATATATATATATATATATATATATGTGTGTGTATGTGTGTGCGTGTTACCTACATATATTGAACATGTATATACCATATACGTCATATATATATATGTATATATGTTATATGTATTAAATATATATATTTATCATATGATGTATATACATATGTATTACATACATATATGCTAATATATATATATATATATATATATATATATATATATATATATATATATATATATATATATATATATATATATATATATATATATATATATATATGATGTGAACAATACGACGTGAGACAGACCCGGGAATAAAAATGTAAGAAAACTAGGTTAAATAATCTGTAAATGTTTTCAGTGCTAAGCTAAAAATATTTATGGAGGTATTCCCATCTTCTGTAGCGTGCATTTTGTGTGTGTGTGTGTGTGTGTGTGTGTGTGTGTGTGTGTGTGTGTGTGTGTGTGTACCATTTAGTGGGTAAAATTTTACTGCAGGACAGAAATCCATCATCAGATGCTTTGTTTTGTGAGCAAAAATTTAGATCCTATTGATTAGGGTAATCCTGATGTGTTAGACTTGGTTCAGTCTGTGATAAAGTCCCTGGTATTAGCAGAAGTACCAGGTCTTGGAGAGGCCATTGGGTGTCAGTGTAGAAGGGAAGTGGTTTACTGATGGATTGCGTGGGTAGGTTACTGATAGTATAGATCTTGGGGTGACGATGTTAAGGAACTTCATTAGTTATAACCTTAAAGGTCATTGGAAGTTTGTTGGCTCTGATTTGTACAAGTTGAATACTATACAAATGTTTCAATTTTATCGGTCTGAGTGACAGCGAAGTCACCAATATTAATATGCTTGAGAGAGGGTAGATTGTTGATGTGGGGTTGTTATCTGTGGAAGGATTATGTGATTTAGTGGTCTGTGGTAAGGGTTATTAAGTTTGGTGTTAAGTCCATTTGGGGAGAGAGTTTTGAGTTTGTTAATCCACATATCTTCATGTCCTCTTAGGATTTAATTATGTCGGTGGGAGTATTTATTTCCAATGATTGTGGATCTAGCGTCCGTGGCAAAATTGTTTCCAGGCGTTCAAAAGTATGGTTCTACGAGAAGTGGACTTGGATGGTTCTGTGATCTAATTCTGTATCTGTAGTTGTAATGTTTGCTGTTGAATTGCCGCTCAGACTTCCTTATGTATTGTAAATTGCATCTATTAAATTGTTGGAGGTATATAATGTTTTTGCTACGACAGTTAGTGCTATAATATATGTAGAAACTCTTGTTAGTGGTAGACTGAGTGAAGGTGTTGGTATACTTAAAGTGGTTGTGACATAAACTATATCTATTATCGAACAGTTGGCAGACTTTAGTGGTTTTAGTGATGTTGTTATTTGAGATTTTGTTGTTTATTATATTGTTGCTGCTAATCATATCTTCGATGTTCTTTGGTCCGCAGTAGGTGATGACGTACAGATATACGAGTATTTCTTTTTGATCTGTTTTAAATGTGGGGATAGTCTATTTCTTTTTGGTAATATGTGTTAAAGGAGGGAGTGTGATGTTGAAGGTGGTTATAAATTGTATGTGGTCAGGTTTATCATAGCTAAATAGCATGAGGGTTTCGTCTCTGGGTATTGTAGTTGCCTTTTTCTATTCGCTTATTTGTACCATCCAGTTAATATCCACGATTAGTGTAATGTTGTGATGGAATATGGTTGGGTCTGTTGAATTCACCAGCTTATTCTAATCTTAAGAGCTTGTGAAAACGGTAGGCTTCTTTTTCGCTGTTAAGAGTGATCTGATTTAGAGTAGAGGTAATTGTGAGTGTCTGTGGGTTTTGTGTAAAGGGTGGTTAGGAGGTTTCTATTACTATCTATGTATATGCAGGGGTCAGGGGAAGAGCCAGAGGATTTCACAAAATCAAACTTAATTGAATACATATATATATATATATATATATATATATATATATATATATATATATATATATATATATAAATCAAATATTTATTATATATATACAAAAAATATTTATATCACATATACATGTATGCAATATATGTATTTTCTATATATATATATATATATATATATATATATATATATATATATATATATATATATATATATAGAAATATATATATATATATATTTATATATATATGTATGTTACATATGTATTTTTGCATATATAAGAGATTTGTATACAGATTTAGAACGTAGACTGACCATTTTCTGGTGAAAGAATCGAGTGTTGCAATTTTCATATCTTGATTTTGAACTTGTGTCAGACAGGCAAAGCTGAATAAATATCCATATGTTGGTAAAATACAAGAATCAATTATATCATGGCAACGAAACAAATTTTGTAATAAACAAACAAATAAGCAAACTGAACTTTTTTTTAATTGTGTAACTTTTGATAAATTGAAAAAATAACGATGAAAACAGCCATTAAAAATCAAATGAGAAAAAGTGCAATTGAAAGAAATTTTATGAAATGTCATAAAGAATAAGATAATTGACAGACATAGGAGATGAGACTGCACAGGAGGTAGAGATAGGAAATGTTATACGATTGGAAAATGATGTAATGTTGAAGGAAAGAAAATTAATGAATCGATTGATAGGAAGATAAACAGGTCTTGACAGTCACTCAATAAAAACTGTCCTGTAACCTATGTCTTTTGACGGCATGTTGTGTTGGTAGTGATCAATTAAAGCATTTTGAGAAGTGAAAATCAATGAACAGGTATATTCTCTAACTTTTTTATATGGTTGTAATCACTAAAAAAGATATGGATACAGTCGGGCACTGAGAGGCCAATTCAACATAAACAGATTGAAAATTGGACTTATTTTTTTTGGAGAGGGGGTCCAAAAGCAAAGAAAATGTATTTCCTAAACGTGCCAAAGAGAATATGTCTAAATTGTCACGATTATATTACAATTTGGGTATCCATTACGCGTGGAACATACATTCCAAGAGGGCTATGTTGGCAGTTTTGAGGATAAATTTGTCTGACGGTTTCAAACATTTTAGAAAGGTCGTTGACAGGAAAGTGGAGACCATGTAAAATTCCGTCAGGGCCCTTAAATGCTTTATACATTGCAGGACACGGTCTGAATTTTTATCGACTTACAATAACTAGGATGAATTTGTACATACAGGAATAGTAAAATTATAATTCGGTGCTTGAAATTGAATGGTAGTGCACATATATATATATATCTATTATTGAAAGCTGTAAAGGAAAAAAGAATTTATCAGAGAATCCCACCAAGATGGCAAGCTTCTAATATAGCAGGCTCAACCTTTGAGAACAAGAAATAAAAACATATCTTTAAAAGAGGGTGTACAACCAATACATCTTCCTGATAGTCACAATCGGAGCTGAAACATGGATCCTAACCAAAATATTGCTCCGCAAATTGAGGACCATGCAACACTCGAGGAAATCATACTTAACCTCACATGGAGAGATTACCATACTTTGCTGAGTATTACTGGAAGAAAAGGAATCAGGGATGAAATAGAATCTCAGAACGATGGGCTGTTCATGTCGCAAGAATGATAGACAACCAATGAACATCACGATTCACAACATAGATTCCAAGAGATCATATGCGAAACTGTGACCACCAAATTATAAGATGGCGTGACAAAATAGATAAGTTCAGAACATATTGGCTCTGCAACGCCCATAATAGAAAGTTCAGGCGATCATGGGTTGTATGTCCAACGACAGATGTTAAAAGGCTGCTGCTGTGGATGATATATTATGATATTGGAGCAAGACCTTCGGGGATCCAATGATCCCCTGGTGCCCCCAAAATCACCTATCCGTTATTATACAGCATATGTGATAAAGACTACAGGAAAATGCAATATTATGATCTATATATGATGATTTAGAAAGAGGGAAATAAGGTGGAGAGAAATTATGGAAGTGCACAAAGAAAGAAAAAATTGACGTAGAGAGAGTTTGAGAGGAGGGTGGGAGAGGAAAAATATGGCAGAAGTAAAATAGAGACGAAACTGAAAGGTAAAAAAAGGCAGGTGATAAAGGAAAAAAAAATAAGAAAATGAATATATGAGAAAAAAATCTCCTGATCGAATTGTTCACAATATTTGTCCATTCCCCCTCACACTATGGTTTAGTCTTGAAAAAGGTTTCAATGAAATTAATTGTAAACTTTTGAAGATATGGTATGAACAATCATGAACGAGTTCACTTATATTTACGAAGGAAAATATAACGAAAATATCATTTCATCAAACTGATCCAAATTGATTATTCTTTTTCTCGCCCGATTGTGAACCTTTCTTTAAAATTCCATGGAAATTCATTGAGAATCTTTGAAGATATTGTGTGGACAAACAGCCAGACTATATTGAATACGTACACCTCTTCAAACTTTGTGGGAAGAGGAAAATCATTATCTAAAAAAAAGGAAGAGAAAATGACATGATGGAAAAAGATTCTGTAAATTATGAATTTGCAAAGTGTGAAACAATTCAGAAAGATATAAGCAAGTTATAAAAAAGGACACATGACAAAAACAATTTTTCTCACTATTTTATCGGTAAGACGTGTTTCAAATACTCAATTCTCTTCCCCAATTATGTTTAACGACTCAATTCATTAATAACAATTACGAATCTCTATTTCTTCTGCTTGCTCGTCTTGTCCACCGTTCGGAGTCAGTTTTCTTTGTTCTCGTTCTTTCTTTCGACCTGAATACCTGATTTATAAACATATTCACGGCGTTAACAACATCCTAATTGAGAGAGGCATTCGCTTTATGTACAAATATATAAGATGATAATTATGCTTAAGATGGGGAAATGTTTTTATTGATTTTCTGGGGAAAATGGCTGACGATTGGGTCGACAATAATGAACTGAAACTTTTTTGTTCGAAGGCGCATGCGCACATTCATTATACGTTTTCATTTTTGCTTGAAAGAAATATTTACACGTACATGTGTATACGTGGTTGCAAATAACCATATTTGTGTACACTGTTTCTCTATAAAGCTGTTTTAGTCTCTTTCTATTCGTTTTTCTTTCTCTCTATCTATCATTCGCTTTTCTATTTCTCTTTCCATTTTTCTTCTGTCTTTTCCTCTTTCTCTTCAATTCACATCTATGTCTTTTGTTTTCTTTTTTTCTCTCCATCAATTTTTTCAGTTGACTTTTTTTTACATATGTCTTCCCATCATATTCCCCCACATCTCACCCACTATTCTAATATTTCTCTACCTTTCCGTCTGCCTCTTTCTAAACATCTCTTCGTCTTTCTCGCTTTCTGCTCTGTACTTCTGTTTATCTCACTTTCTATTCAATTAAGAAAAAAAAAAAGTCGGTATTTTGTAGCCCCTCCTTTACTTATGAATGGCTCGCTTTCTCTCCTCCCAAATATGTATTCGACTATTTCCGTTACCCCCACATCGCCATTACTGGAAATCTAACTCTTATCTATCTACCTATCCATCTATGTCTTCATTTTTACAATGTTGCCCTAAGTTAATGTAATTGCTACCACGACATTCAGGGTATTATGATTAGGTATTTATGATATCAACACTCAAAGAAGAATGTATGCAGATTGAAAGAAAACAGCATCGGCCTTCAAATTCTAGCTCGAATTCTTTGTGCGTGAATCATTCACACAAAAGTGAGCATTCATAATTTTGTCATAGTAATTCAAATGTCTTTTTGTTTCCAAATATCTCAATCCAGCAGCCACTTTTGTTAACCAAATTGAGAGAGAATTTGTATTTCAGAGAAAGTGACAAAAATATTTCTTCGATGTCTGTCCAAAAGGAGGCTGCCATTTTCAATATCCCAATCGGCTGTGAGACGTTATTGAGCAAGCCTATGTATCGGATGACAATTGCATTACAGTGACCGAGCCAGTTATTCGTCATGTCTCATGCAAAGTTTGAACCCCCCACAAAAAAACCTAGCAAAACAAAAAAAAAAAAAAAGAAGAAGCAAAACCATGTTCTGTGCGTTCCCTTACCGTTCGGATTTTCGTTCTTGCAACTCCTGATTTTTATCAGATTTTGCATACTATGGATGAAAATAAGTATAATACGAAAAAGCAGCTGAAAGACGAGTTTTTTGACTGCTTCGAAAGAAAGATGCGACGCTTGGATGAGTACCTGAGTCCCTAAAGGGAGTATTTCGATAGGGACTAAGGCGTCACTGCCCTAGATAGTTTATTTTCAGTTAATATTGAATAGCTTAAATCCTGCATTGAAACAGCGTATTCAGAAGTCAGTTTGAAATTTTTCGATTCGGAAGTGACGCAATGAAGAATGAAGAACACGAATCTAATATCAATTGAAAGTACAGTAAAGAATTGATTAACAAACTCGTCTGTAACATCATTACCGTTGTATAATAAGTTCGACTTCCATTTGAAGATCTGTGCTCGTGGGCTTGGACTAAGTTAAGCTGAACTGGGATTGCTAAAATGCTGCAATGAAAATTGTTTTATATGATTCACTTTTGGTTAGTAGTCAACTTTTGTGGAGCAAGTTCGACCCTGATTATATCAAGATCGTCCAGTCTCTTTTCAGCATAAACTCAGCCTAAGTAACAGTAAAAATATAAAGAAAAACTTATGATACCCAGTAGAACATCCCACGGTTTGATAGTAGTTGATGAGCTCATCAAATGATTACTGGATTGCGTACGAATTTCCTGAGATGACCCTCCTTTTTGGTCTTGTGCCAACCACAAATAACTTAAACACGTTTGTTTTTATAATTTTTGCTTGACTATTGTCGGTGATTATACCTTTCTTTGAATAAATTAAAAGGTAAATTGATTACTCGTCGTACTTTTTGAATTAGCATACAAGTTTTTTTTAAGAATTGGCATGCCATTTTTTCAAGCGATTTTCTGTAACGGCAAATTAGTTATAACTGAACTTACCGAAGCTCCTGTAAAAATGGAATTCCACTGTAGTAAATATCAATTCTGACTATTTACCCGATTACACATCATTTATCAGACTTCACTTAAATGCAGTGTCACAAAAATAAATTAAAATTGACCAGTAGATAAAAAAAAATAATTGTTTTCTCCCACTATACAGCCTCTTTCTTGTTAGTTTTTCTTGGTCTTGCATAAATGCCAACTCATACATAAAATGGACAGTGACTTGAAACTTAGGAATACAAATTCGCTATAATTGATACTTACCGAATTTAAAGGTAGACGCTACCAGAGGAAAAATACAGATACTTATCTTCTTACTGTTTCTATCAAAATAAAATAAAAAAAGCTTTTGATGGCAAACACTTAAAGACCTTTCGTCTGCCCCAATCGCAAATGTGGCGCCAATCTTCCTCGACAATTAGACCTTTCAAACTTGATTTGGCAGGAACTTTGGGTTTATGATTTTGAGTCACGAATGTAAACAGGGGTCCAGCAAATGACCATAATTATTCCCCTCGAACAACTATCTTTAGGAATATCGATATAGTGTCACTAATAACAGTGATTTGGTAATTCTAAGAGAAGCAATTAAATTCAGGAGTTAACTGTTGGCGATTGGGTAATACTTAGGTGGGTGTTCATCAACTGGGAGGCCGCCAGACATCTCCATGTTGCTTGTGGAAGTTTCATCGAAGGTGGCGGAAGGTGGCGCAAAAACTCGTTCTGTTGTTTTATTGAGTTAATGTGGAAAAATACGATAAGTATCGTTTTTTTTCTTCATTTTTGCACAGTAACTCGAATGAACCATTCGAAATCATTGCTATCTCTTTCCAATGAATTGTTGATATTTTTCAAGAAGTTTTTTGCATTGTATATTTATCCATTGTAATTAACGTTCAAGATTTCCTTTTTCTTTCATACCGTCGGACCTTCTTTTATCGTCGCTGCAGTGTCTCTAATAACAGTGTTTCAGTAATTTTAAGAGAAGCAATTAAACTCAAAAGGTTATGGTGGTGATTGGGTGTTTCTAAGATGGTAGTTCGTCCAACAACGAGGCATCAAATACGAATCTCTTGATTTTCTCTCTTTTGAAAAAGTAAGAAAGGCAAAGATACAACATTATGTGCTTGTAAAATAGGCTTCTGTTCCTCTTTGAAAATCGAAAAAATTATATCATCATATTACATAGAAGTATGCAGCATTCCCTTTATTGTCTATTAAAATCATATCGTTTTCACTTATTTGAAAAGACATCTTTATTTGTTGTTACTAGTTGAATCAAGTATGTTAAGTATTGAGGCAAACTTGACTGGTGCCTTTTATCTTATCATCAGATTTATAAATATCAGCAAAACAAAATTCATGTGCGACAATCACGGTGGAAATAAGAACACAACGATCCAAATCGAAGACGAAAAATGGAGAAAGGAGAACACCATATCTACTTAGGATATCATCATCATCAGTCTTTTAACGTCCCCAGAATTCGCCACAATTTTCTATCATGGGCGTCGCGCAGCCAGTATTTCCTGAATCTGTCCAGTTCATCTCTCTATCTTGTGTTCTGTCGGATTCGGTTTCTCTCTGGGGATCTATGTTGTGAGACGTGATGTCCATCGGTTGTCTTTCATCCTTGCAACATGGCCTGCCTATTGAAGAACTTAACTGTCAAGATAGAAAGTATAATACTCAACCTCACAAGGAGAAATCACAAGACAACACAATATATCAGCGAGGAAATAGGAATCTAAGACACCATAGAATCCACAAGAAAATTCAAATTGCGTTGAATTGAAGACAACCAATGGACATCACAACTCAAAACATGCATCATCAGATATCACATGCGCAACTGATGCCAATAGAATACACAATGGAGAGATGAACTAAGCAAATTCAGAGAGTATTGGCTCTGCAGCATCCACAATAGCGAGGTTTGGTTAATCCTGGGAAAGGTCTATTTATAACAACTGACGATAAAAGGCCGATGATGATGATGATGATGATGATGATGATGATGATGATGATGATGATATCTCAGTGAAGCAACATTGAAATCAATGTAAGCATTATCAATCAATATCTTTGATATATGTATGCATGTTAGTATTTATGTGTGTGTGTTATATTGTTATTATACAATAAATACATCATTTCACCTGGACAGTGTAGGAGTATAAACATTTAATAAAAAAAATAGGCTGCTAGGGGCACATTGATTTAGTAGTTTATTTTGCAAACAATACAACCATTGTCAAAATGATACGGAAAAACGTCGCTGGAAGAGACCAGGATAAAATGAGTACTCCTGAGATTTTGTCATTTATTCCCCGATTACCGCTGTTTATTTACTGCTTCACATTAACCGATATAAAAGGTAGGATGAGCCAAAAAGAATAATGTTTGACAATGGTTCATCTGATGAAAACATAAATGACGGAAAATTTCCTCACGATTTGCCTGACCTCTCTATCATGGGCATCGCAGAGCCAGTATTTTCTGAAATCGTCCAGTTAGTCATGCCATCTTATATCTTGTCGGCCAGGCTTTCGCATACGATCTCAGGGGATCCATTTCGTGAGTCATGGTATCATTCATCAATTGTCTGACATTCCAGCAAAATTATGAGTTCATTGTCGTTTGAGTTTCCAAATGTATTCAATGATATCCCAAACTCTTGCCTTTTCATCAAATAATCTGCGTTGCTCTGTGATTTCTCCATGGAAGGTTGAGCATGATTTCGAGAATCACTCTTTGGGTCACATTCAATGTTTCAGCACTATAAGATGTATTGGTGGTAGACCCTTAAGTCATAAAACTAATCGATTGTTTTTGTTCTTCTGCCGAGAGCTTATTATTCTAAAGTGATTCTTCGCTTGGTCTGTTCAATTTTTTTTTATTTTTTTTAGGGTTTCATAGAGATTCGTTGTCTTAGGTGGATGTAGTCTATTCTTCATGCTGTTTATTAATGTGATACCAAAAATTGAAGAAGAAACGCTAATTCTACTAGAATGAGGATTTTGACGAAGCTCATATTTCTTTTGGTAAAATCTACTCGTTTTTCTTTCTTTTAAGGATTATTAGTATTATGTCATATTTACCAATACTATTGTTTTGAATCTTCTCCCCAATAATTCGGTCTTGAAACTGTTAACACTGTCAACAAATTTTTTTCATGTTCAAAGTCTGTCTGGCTTGCAGGGTGTATTTATGTCGTATGGACAGGTCGCTCCAATAGAGCTACAGAACTCAACATTTAAACATTTATTCTTCAATTTTCAGGAACCTGGAAATAGATTTTTTAAAAGGGGTTTCAATTTACAATGTAAGCTTATGGTTAATGGTTGCTTATTGTTTTTCGGCAGTTTTTTTGAGGAGTCGAACTTTATACGTGAATCACAGCCCAATAAAAGGCGAGAGAAATAATTTTCTCATCATCAATCATTTATATGATATATTATTCACTTTAGTCAGCTCACAGATCCAACTCCGTCTATATCTTAGTGTTATTCCTAACATTACTCCTTTCAGCGCTCTCTTTGTGGTTCCTCAACAAACAAATGACGAAAAGAATTAAAGAGAAAGAAATGAATACACACACACAAAACATGAAGAACGAAGATAATGGCTCCTCCAACCCCAATGGCGTCATGGCATTAAAAACTTAGAATATTGCCAGTGGGTTCCATACGCACTAGTGAAGACGTCTCCCCTGTTAGCGAACCGAACGTGCTTTCTCGTAATTTCCAAGATACCAATTCCTTCGAACTTTTGACACTTGTGAAACGGTGATGTGAGACAGAACAGAGAGAGGAAAGATGATTCACTCTGCATGGAGTGCTGTCCCTCCAATCCCGACTCTTGCTACGCAAAAGGGGCCTTACATGAGGTGAACAAATAAATCTGTTTCCTGTTAGATACTTACCTTGAAGGCAACTTTTTTTTATGCATTTTTCCTAAACCATTAATGGTTATTAGCGTGAGATTTGGAGAGGAATTTGGACCCATCCCCAACCACCTGCTCTCTCTCTGAATTTTCTTTTCTTATCGTGGTCTTAGAGCAAGGTTTTTTGCACTATATATTCTGGCACATTTTGTCTCAAGGACTAAGAAAGATTATCAACGTATTCGGATAATCATAGCCCAAGAGGGAGTTGTCAAATAATAATAAGGTTTATATTAGTCTTTAATGCTTGTTTCCCTTATTGCTCCTTTTTTTTTGTATCCTGTTTTTACTTTTATCTTATTTGTCATTTCTTGACAACGCTATTTTGGTCATAGGTTTTCTCTAATTTGTTTTCCTATACTATGTTGGCAATTCTTTATTATATATAGCTTTTTTCCTCTCTCCTTGTCTCTTTCGTCTTTCCCTATTATTTTTAGTACCCAGTTTATTTATCTTTTACTATTTCCTTTTTCCCTTTTTTTATGCATTTCTGTATTTTTTTGTCTCCAGAACCGACTTTCATGCATTTTATCAGATTGTTACATGTAAAATGCCGTTTCGTCAATTGCAAGATGAAGAATGATATAAAACAAATATAACCCATCTTGGAAATAAGCTTTTTCGGAAAACCCAGTAACAGTATGACACACAGTTTCCTTATTATTAAACCATTCATTACGGATAAGAAGTTCAAAATGCTTGGAAAAACATAATCTTTTGCCCTTAAGTCATATGAAAATAGGGGATGATACATATTGCAACATTCCAAGCTTCATGACTTCATATTGCAACATTCCAAGCTCAGACAGGGTCTGACACAGGGAATTTTACGTGGGGCCCATTTTCAATAAATTTTTCATCACTTTAGACGCCATATGATCACTATCAAAGTCCTAAAGTATTTACAGAGTTTTCGCATCCTTGATGGTGAGCAATCGGTCACTTATATCAACACAATGATGAGCGGGTTTTGGCCCCTATGTAGTTAATAATTGTGAACAATATTTCTAGATATAACATACTGAACCAACGCAGAGCAGTGTGCACCATGGTTTTTATCCGAGATGATTAGTTGACCTTATCAGCTGTGTCAGCTGTATTATGATCTTATTTGAATTTGTATTTGAAAATTAGTATAATATCTTGGGTCAACACTATCGCTCTTAAAGGTTCAAACACTTTGAATAATGACAAATTATATTTGCATTGGCTTTCTGCAAATTGCAATGGCAATAGAGAAAAAAACAAACCTTTTTTCAATTTCATTCTCTACTAGAAATAATCCCCGATGAATCCTCGGGGACTTGGAAATAACAGAAACTATAACAAGACTGTTTCCCTTTGTTTTAAAGCCTCTAAAAGAAGGAAATAACCCTCGAATATTCTGACAACCAAAAGCAAAGTACATGTTCCTGTTCAAATTTGACTCTTTAAAGTGAAGAACTTCCTCCCCTTCAAATTGGATAATATTCCCCCTCGACCATTGAAAAAGAAGTTCTTACTCTAAAAAAAAAGAAGTTCTTACTCTATCTCGACCTTTGAACTATGATGTGTACGACCTGCAATCCGTAGAAATTAGGAAAAAAAGAAAGATCAACATGTGAGAATAGCCAGACAAAATTTTGTTGTCAGAATATGAAGTTATGTAAAAAAAAAAAATGTATACAACATTTGATACAAGTTACCTTGGATATTGAAAATGAAAGAGAAAAACAAAAAGAATAAAACACAATTATGTTTTGGTGGATTTTTATAGATTTATACTCTACGGCCTTCATCAGGTAGGTGTGGGAAAGTAACGAACCGAACCCTATACTTAACCGACGGGGGTATATTGACAGCACTCCCCTCTTAGCATTAGTAGTATTATTATTGTCTCACACTGTGATCGAACCTAGAACCATCAAATTACTTGCAGTAATTTTGTCTGATTCTGTAACCACTACGCTATGTGTCTATGTCCACATGTCCTATTGCTAAGAGGGGAGTGCAGTCAATATACCCCTGTCGGTTAAATAAAGGGGTTGGTTCGTTACTTCCCCACACCTACCAGATGATACCTGATGAAGGCCGTAGAGTACAATGGCTGAAACATTGTATGAAAAGCAACCAAGATGATGATGGTCCGAATATTAATAGGAATATGTTTATTTTAGTTTAAATTCTTCGTCCACTAGAGTGATCTATTCCTATGGAAGAGCACAAAATCATCATAATGCAGGAATTCATGAAGGTAAGTAAAAAAAAAAATGATAACAATATCCATAGCCCCATATCACTGATATCAGCTCCTTTTTTTTCCAATGGCAGAGCAGGAGTGGGCACATAATTGAAGTATACATCAATACCGTTACGATACTCGAACTTTATGACAGAACCTACCCATCGTACTGAATGAGAAAATGTCTCGATGCCATAATAGCTTTGAAGCGCAGGCTACATTGGGCTCATTTTTTTAATCCTTACTCGCACATACATTCGTGTCACATTTGCTATCGCTGAGGAACGAATAAATCCCATCTATAATCACATTTTTTTACACTTTAATAAGAAAATGTGTTGAACTTTAATAATGATAATACAGCGCAGTTACTCATATTCGAAGCTTTTAGCTGGATTGGTCCAATCCGTTGTCGGATATATACTTTTTTTTAAATCGCAGATTCTGTTGAAACAAGTTATAGTTCGCGCTATTCGTTTAGCCTGTTCGATTGTAAAATCATCCAATAGCTTCGAAATGTATATCCTTGGGTCATGGAAAGGGCTGGCTTTAGAAGTAGAAGAGAAAACCTAAGAAATGCCAGAAGTGCATATAAAAAGAAATCCACATTCCTCATGTACACTAAAAGCTTACTTACTTTCGCAAGCACAGAAATCAGAATGTTTCGATTATAATTTTTTTAATTAAGGAAACATACTCAAAGGGAGGGATTTGCCACTTGAGCTCGAATGTATATGTATTGTGAGGAAATTGTCGAGATTTATCCGACATGATAGAAGATTTAATTGACAATATGTAAACACGAAAGTTTAGAAACTAGATTGTATTTTTATCTAATTTTCTCGTTACTAAACGTCAAATGGAAACAATGATAATTCCTCACAAATAACAAGGTTTTGAGAGGAAAGGAGATGATGCAATCATTGTTCTGAATATCTTGACATTTGTTCAACACGAATACATCTACCCCAGTTTTATCAGTAACAGATAAGAAATTTAGAACAATAATAAACCCAGATCATCTCCTGCATCCTCTCCAAGACTTTTTTTTCGCAAATCTGTTATCATTCTCTACCATTTGGCGTTTGAAAACGATAGAAAACAGTTTATAAACACCTGTGAGGGAAATAAATGCAATCAAGTTTCCAAACTTCCATGTTTCATATTGCCTATTAAATTAACTATATATATATATGTATATACATATATATATATATATATATATATATATATATATATATATATATATATATATATGTGTGTGTGTGTGTGTGTGTGTGTGTGTGTGTGTGTGTGTGTTCACGTCAGCGCATTTCTGTTATCTCATGTTTGACAATATTTGTCAAGTTGACGCACATTGTGAATATGTTAGACTATGATTTGCAACTAGTAATCGATTACAAATCCCGAGGGATCTTATAAAATTTCCGGCCGATTCAGTAATTTACGAAAACAATCAGAACAATGATGGTTGATAACCCTAAG
Organism: Thysanoteuthis rhombus; assembly: GCA_963457665.1. NCBI lineage: Eukaryota > Metazoa > Mollusca > Cephalopoda > Oegopsida > Thysanoteuthidae > Thysanoteuthis > Thysanoteuthis major. The sequence continues at coordinate 29,514,966 of OY735211.1, read as the reverse complement.
ATGCTAACCATTACTACTGTAATGCATTCGATCTGCACTGGGTGCCACACTGCAGCGTCTGTTTCAAATTAAGCTGTATATACACTTCGAACACTGAAGACAAAAATACTTGATATTCATCAGGTTTAGCTTAGTTTGATATATGTTGCAGTAGTTGGGCCCGCTGTTAGGATTGAACTCATTACAGTAATATTGAGCCAGCTTCACAAACTTATTAACTATCACGACACTGATCGTAAAACTTGGGTTTCCTGGTCATATTGGAATTTTAGGGCATTTCACACAATCTCAGATAATAATAATAATAATAATAATAATAATAATAATAATAATAATAATAATAATAATAATAATAATAATAATAATAATAATAATAATAATAATAATAATAATAATAATAATAATGCATAACCAGCGATGACCACCAGGCAACTGGTGTGAAACTGTAGACAACAATATTGTCGTTGTCTATGAAGATGTTGGGAGGAGAGCTGGAGATTTGAGGACACTTGCTGTCACCCAATCTCCAGCAGAAAGCACCTGGCAAGTGGTGTGAAATTGCAAATAATAGCATAATAATATCAATAATAAAAATGATAATAATAATAGTAGTAATAATGATAACAACAACAAAAACACAAACAATAATAATAATAATGATAATAATAATAATGGTAGGACGAGGATGAAGAATCTAAAAAAAACATTTCAAGAGCTCCAATATTGGTAATGGAAGAACCCATGACAATAAAAAACACAACTGTTTTGCAAAATGGAATCAAATCGATTAGTTCAGTTCGAAAAAAAAAACTTCCTTCTACTTTTCTTTTTCTCTTCTACCCGTTATCTTTCCGAAACGTCGAAGGTGTCGGACAGCCGAACACGTCAGATATCGCCTTCATCTAGTATTTATCAGCACGTCCTTTTCTTTCATTAGATTTAAGAAAGCAAAAAAAAAAAAAAAAAAAATATTGTCATCTCAACGCCCGTCTTTGTTCACGCTCCAATGTGATAACTGGGTTTCTAGGAATATTGAATTAGGCGAATAAAAAAAATACGTGAATATCAAATTAAGGGAAGATCGTATTAGAGAGAATATCATACTGTGAAATCAAGTCGATTCTTGAATCAAATACTGTTTAACTACTTTGATTATTTTGAGTCGACTAAGTTCTTTCTCTACTTTAATTATGAACACATTCAAGGGTCATTTGATATAGTACGGATCTTTGATAACCGATCACCTTGACCCAGTGGTATAGTGTGCACCTCTGTTTAGGCAGGCCATAGTTCAATCCACCACCATGTCATATCATCATTTTAAAATTAAAACACACCTCCATGCAACCAGTCAAGGACCAGGGTTGAGAAACTTTTCTTCAAGGCCAAATTACGCTATGTACACCAGTCGTTGATCCTGATAAGTACCCATATGGGTGACGATCAGTGATTTAATTGTGGTGTGAGGAGGAGGCTTAGACAGGCTTTGCAAGCCGAAAGTTACTAACAAAGAATTTCATCGTGCGTACCGAACCCTGCGCCACCTTCGATGAGGAAATGAAGGAAGAACAATGATAATTATGCATCTCTGATTGGGGATTGTTCAGAGTGAAAGGACAAAAGGGGCGAGAAAGATGAGGTTCACTAAAAAAAGTACGCAGCCAGAAATCCATCGAATTGTCAACGACAACAAGACGACTTCATTTATCCCTTTTTGCTTCAGTTATCTGTGTAATTATCAGTTGAACATTTTTTTTAATCTCTTTCGTACAATCTTGGGTTGACTGGTGGCTGAGTTAATTGCATATTTCCAATATACTGCAGAATGCAGAGAAAAAAGTCTTTGCATGAACTTTCCCCTTAAATACTCTCTTCTTGTCAGCGTCAAATCCACATCAGCACCTAATTGCCTATACATAACCACTCAATCCCTTGACGTGTGCACAGTTGCCATGTGCCTTGATCTCCTTCAATCAACATTTTGATGTGTATGGGAAATGTGTCCTTTGAACACGCCACACCTAACCCCTCAAGTGACAAAAATAGATTATAAATACCAGGATTGCTCGGAAAGTAATGCTCCTATTTCGTAATGTTGGTCCCCTGACGACAGAGTTGGATGTTGGTGGTATGGTAAAAGACGTCGGAACTTTCAGCCAATAACTTGTATTTTTTTGTTTTGATGCATATAGAATCTGACCAGTTGTCTGGCTTAATAGTTTCTAACATGAACATACGTACAAAGCAGATGTTAGTCATTAAATTTCTATATTCAAAAAACGTGTTATCACTGCGACAAGGCGGAATCAATTCGACTGTCCGTGGAGTGACAACATGGGAATGAGAAGGAAAAGGTTTTGGTGCAGCAATCAGTCTACAAGTGATGTTTACTATATCTTAGGATGGAAAAATCTGGATCCTCTCGAATATCCTGGGACCCAGGCAAACCACCATCTCTGACTACTGCATCACAACGCTGACTAAGCTTAAGGCCCTACTTTCCCGTCAGTCCAGAGACGAAGACAACCTCTAGCAACTCAATAGCGCCAGGCCTCACAAGTCTGAAGACAATTGATAACGTTGCAAACTCTCCAACAATACCCAACATATAGTCCAGATTTGGCACCTCCCGACTTCCATTGACTCAGGCGATATTAGTCAGGCATTGACATTGTTATCACTGGTGTTAAAAAGTAGGTCAAGTCTGCAGTTTCAAATTCTTACAAGTTTAATATTTAGGCTCTTGTTCATCACTGGAAAAAATGCATAGCCATTGAGGATAACCATGCGTAAATAAGAGTTTTGTACCTGGGAAATCACTCTATCCAACGGTTCTACTGTGCTTCATGTACCTGTTTTAGTTTCAGTGGAATCAAATCATAGATATGTTTTACAGGGTTCCTTTTTGTTTGTTCTGTGGGGGTATAAGGTAATTACAGATTCACGGGTTTTTTTTTTTTGTCCTTGGTTCTTTTTTTTCTTAGAGTTTGTAACTCTAGAAGTTGACTTCTAAAGACTTGATACTGTTTGATCTTGCTAACTAAAGAAGGTATTAACACAGCTGGGGGATCAAAGTTTGGATGAAGTGCAAGATTATACAAGAAAATCATAAGTCTGTGACACGTGCATCAGTTGATAACCTCTGTGATTTGAGCCTCCAATAATAATATACTTAGGGAGACTCGAACTCACAACATAAGAAATTATTACCAAAATTAGTTTGTAAACCATACGGCAGGTTTTCCATGTGTATACTGTGCGTATGAATGAAATGTTTTTTAGGAGATTAAAATGTAGATTTGAAACCATGACAGAGTTACTTGCCTGATTGTGTCTTAATTAAATTAATTCATAAAATTAATTTCAGCTTCACTAATTTGCTTCCTGGAAATAAATGTATGCAATCGTCTGCTGAATCATGATTAAATTGACATTCTTCTAATTAATATATACGCTTCAGTCAAATTAAATTCCAACCAACGAACGATAAATCATAATTTTAATTTCCAACTGAGTGTTTGCTTCAAATAAATGGTATTGGCATATTAAGAGTATTCTTGGTAATTGTTGCCATGATTTCTACAGTCTGGAAATTCACACGTCATTCATCAAAAGTTATAACGGCTGACACACCCCTCCCTTCTGTGATATAAAAATGCGAAAATGTTTCATTGTTAACCCACTCTCTTTAAAAAGTATATAGCAGATCTTTGCATTTACAAAAGACTTTAGCTTCCAGAGCTTCGAATTGTGTCTGTGAGTATATGTGCTTGATCTTCATTCATTGTGTGCGTGCATTAGTTTGTTGGAGTATCAGAAATCCCTAACAGAGCTCGTAAAGGTACCTTTTTAAAGTAAAACTGGCCGATATAGAATGATGTTTTTTTGTTTTGGAACACAAAAATCCCCCATCTGGATTCATTGCAATTGTTTGTTTGCTTCACGCCATTTCAGCTTACGAACAGTCTTATTGGAACGCCGTGCTCTCGGATAGAGGGGCAAACCTGCGTATACTTCTGCATGAGTATAAGGGATCGGCTAAATCCGTGGTAGCTTCAGAAACTACGATTCCTTCTTTTTTTTTCTCTCATTTGAAATATTTTGAGGGAAAACTTCCAGCTATCGGCCCCTCCAAATATATGAAGGTTAGCAAAAACTATGATACCTCCAGGATTGAAAAAAAAATTCTCTTTTCTATAATTTTCTTTAAAAAATCCAAGAGAAAAAATATCTCTTAAAAGAAGTTATATTCTCCCAAATCATCCTAAGCAATTTGAATTAATCTATTTCACAAAAAAGCAATTTATCCTTAGATATCATATTCACTAAACTCAGAATTATACTGCGAAAGGCTAAATAACGGGGAAAATATGGGGTAAAGAATATTTCCATTATAAATTTTGACTAGTTTTTATCTTCCAAGGGAAGTAAGCCTGTCTGCCGATGTCAAGAAGTTGACTCAATCTTTTCTCTTTATTTTCTTTCTTTTACATATTTGTATCTTTTCATGATTATCATTAGATATTGTGCCATTTTTATGATTTTTATTTATTCTTATTTTTCGGAATTCAGCCTTTCATCGCAATTCAAGAGTAGAGGGTTTATATAAAAGAAAGAAAAAGAAATTTTCTCGTGTCTGAACGGTGTAAGGCAGAGAAGCAACAACCATTATTTATATAAGGAAAAGAGACAGCATTTAGCTGACTCAAAAATAGTGATGATATTATGCTGGGCTGTGACGGTAAGAGATGGTGCTGAGTGGTACACGAGACGGGGGTGTAAGAGAGAGTTGAAGAAAAGCAGTGAAATGCCTCGATAATGAATGGCTGGAAAACAAAAGCTGAAGGCTATTCTCGTTGTTCACTTTCCTTCGTGAAAGCCAAAATAGTGGCTTGAAGAAATGATTATAAAGGCAAGGGGAACATGAATTCTCTTTGATGTTTTTTTTAAAATTTCATCAGCAATTTCTGATCTTTTAATATTCTCTTTCCTTTGTGTCAAAAATCATTTTTTTCAATCTTGTCCCATACGCTTGTTGGAAAATTGGCAATGCCTAATTTAGCAAAAATTAGAATTTCCATTGACCATGGCACGACATACATCTATCTAAGGTTATGGTCTCGATTTAGATATAGACCGTCAATTAGGAATGTCGATCCTTGGTTAATCTCATCAGCACGTCTAGTTCTCTTCGTATCCACACCCAGGTCACGGCGCTAGTTGTATCTCAGTCTGTCTCTTTTCCTTCTCTGTAATGGGTGCTAGAACAGGTCATATCTTTGAATTTAGGATACAGGCTCGCAAAGACGGTGACCATTCCATATCCAGCGTCTTTTGAGGATTCCTCCTTCTGCAGGCTACGGCTCTGTTCACTGCTACAGTTATTTGATGCTGGTATTGCCTAGCCAGTGAACCCTTGGCATTCCTCTAAGGTAGGCGTTGGTAATCGTCAATTTCCTTATTGCAGGGGCAATTATTCCCTAGGATCCGTACAACAAAAAGCTTTAATAATGGTATTGGACAAACCTGATGTTAGTTTTTGTCGTTTGATCTGGAGAGCTCAAAATATATTTAAGCTGATGGAAATCCATCTTTGCTTTACTTATCCAGGCTTTTACATCAACATCTGTCCTACCAATTTTGTCAACGATACAACTTAAGTACTCTAAGTACTCGCCTTTTTCGGTGCTAAAACTTCTAGCATGATGGGGGGGGCGTAACTTTGGTGGCATTGTCTGTTACTCATCTTGTAGATATTGAGACGGTGGCGTACTACAGCAACTGCGTTTGTTTTTTCTCCTGAATTTTGCCAAGTGTTCGAAAGAAAGGCTTGATCATCAGCATAGTCAATATCGTACAACTATCCAAAGTGTCCCAAGTGTCTCTTTGACGAATTTCACATCAACATTCTGAGCGCTGAAGACATGTCTCCCAGTTTTGCGTTTCAAAGAAATTGCACGTCAACTCAAACAACACTAGGTTTTGTAAACTTTGGTATCACGACTCTGCTCGACGCCATGTTTGTTCCTGGGTTTCTGATCATTTACATGTACAATGTATAGAAAGGGGCTATAACTCTTTTTGAACTTCAATTTTTGCCCGTCATACGATTGAAATTAGGTAGTTTCCTTATTGTCACCGTCATGGTCACAAAAAGGAAACATTTGAAAGTATAATTGACAGTTCCCATAGATTTTTTAAGATATGCTCAATCAGAAAATCCTTATTACCCAGAAACAAAAAAAATGCATAGCATAATCTCAAGTTTAACAAATTAGGGTAACATGCGATTTATATTTCCTGCTTTCTATTTTTCAGTTTTATGGATTCATCATCGAATATATTTTTTTACAATTCGACCAGAATATGAGTTTTTAGCTTGAAAACAAGGTTTGCTACGATTTGCACTCTTTGTTAAATCAATATATTGAATCCTGTTTTCATCAGCGGCCATGTTTCGATGTCCCTGGCAAGTGAGTCCTTCGGAAACAGAATGCACTTTGAATATTGCCGTGTAAAACACTTATAACTTTATAGCATGTGTTTATTATGTTGGATGAATTATCACTCATAGCTCATCCCTGAAAGTATCATACAGCGACTAATATCTGGTGTTTATTCCTCATTTGATTGGTCTCATAAGGTGTTTTTCAGGGGTTTGCTTATTTATATGGTACGATGCCGGCAAAACAACCTACTATGAGTTAATGTCTAGTCCTAGCTCTTATACCTACCTGTCTGGTCATAGGTAATGAAAAAATTGCTGATAATTTAGTTCTATATTTTGCATAGATATGAATTTAAAAAAAACTGAAAAAATTCATAAATATTCTCTCATATGAGATAAGAAATAATGGATTTTCTATAACTTTGGGGAAAGTCATTGGCATTCCTACTTTTGTTTCTGATGTTAACGCAAGGTTTATACCAATTCATTCAATGGCCTTCTTCAGATGTAATGGTTACTTTCCCATAGGAAAGAGAGTCCTCTTCATCAGTCTACTACTATATTTCAGCTTTTACAGTGATACAAAGAATTGATTTTCTAAACGAATGTTGATAGCAAATAATGACTTTCATGCTTTTCATTAAGGAAATCTCCTCCGTTAGATAATTCCGGTAGTGGCATTTGCAGCCATATATATATAACCCCTGTCCAAATTATATATATATATATATATATATATATATATATATATATATATATATATATATATATATATATATATATATATATATATATATATATATATATAAAATTTTTCTTTGAAACTCAGTTCAGATTATATATTATGTTTTACACGAAAAAAAAAAGATTTTCATTTGTTCCAAAGTGAAACAGAATGTACAATCTGTAATGAGCCATTGAAGGACACCTTCACTCATTTTATAATCACGGTACTAATGGGATTGAGCAATTTGAACCAAGATCTGCTTTATGCATTGATACATATACACGATTCGTTGCATGTTTTATTATAATTCTCATTCTCTCCTTCTATTAAACTAGTCTTCTCCTAGTTATAAACCTAATTTTTGCAAATTTTATCACATACATAAAAGAAATAATCATCGATGCTTTGTTTGATTGAGCGACGAATAAATAGTGCCCAAGCTTGCTACGATTACAATCGTCCTTGGCAGAGCACTACATATCACTATTTAAAAAGAAAAATTCAGCGGGTTCCTCAAGATCTGCCATAAATGAAATTGAATAAGACGAAACACGAATTTGAGGTTTCAAGCTTTTTACTAAGACCATTAGTGCAATGTAAACGCAGATTTCTACCATTATCTGAACTCAGCTCGACGCGTCCATTTCCGTGTTGAAAACCGCTTGGCTAATGACAGAGAAAAATCTGAAAAACTTGGGGGACGGGAAGGAGTGTTTGAAAACTCAAATGTAATCTCCTCTTCGACATACTCTGTTTCCCAACGGGAAAGAAATAGTATGAATAAAAATGTATCATTATATGATTTTTGCTATACATAGGAATTTGATTAATTCAGCCCAGTCTTTTCGCCGTTATGACGCTGATAACATTCACAAAATCACATACTGCACATACTGCATACACGTTTGCAAAAAATATTGTAAAATATTCTAGTGAGTGTGCAAATAAATGGATATATATATATATATATATATATATATATATATATATATATATATATATACATATACCTATATATATACATATACATATATATATATACATATATACATATATATATACATATATATACATATATATATATATATATACATATATATATATATATATATACACATATATATATATACACACATATATATATATACACACATATATATACATATATACACATATATATATATATATATATATATATATATATATATATATATATATATAAACTAAATAATAGAGATAACAATATTCATAATGACAATGACAATAAAGATAAGTTGTCACACAACTGAACATATGTTTACCCAGGCGTGGAACAGCCATGTCTATTTGTTTGGAAAAAGAGATGATCAATGAATAATTTTACTTCTCTCATATTGTTTTGGTCAATGATTCCCAAATCAGATCAGGATTTTTTAATAAAAAAAATAAGTTTGAGATATTTTCAAATGAAATTTAGTGGGGAAGAATTTTTAGTATAGTAAAATACATCTTCTTATCGTCTACTCTGAATTTGGTGAGTATAGTTAAAAGATTCATGCCCTGATAGCCTGTGTATACAGAAACACACACACTCTCATAAATGTTCATATATATATATATATATATATATATATATATATATATATATTTATATATATATATATGCTGATTCAGATCAAAATAAATCATTCAGAGAAATCATCGGCTCCCCGTGGAACACTGGTTCGAGATCACTTCCTGGGTGACCATAATTAAGTGTAAATGCCAATATTCTAGGTCATGCGTCCTTGTGTAAATGATAACTTTTTGTAAATCGTATTACAAAAACTTTCCTATCGAGTTTTAGATAAGATCGACTTAAAGAGTGAACCAATTTTAAAATCAAGTTTTAACGCCATTATTGCCTTGTCATGAGACCCTGGCTCTAATATCTTTGTTATCAAGATCCATCTCATCAAAAAAGCTCTTTTTTGTAAGGTTCAAGTCAATCTGACTCGGAGCAGCTGAGAAATAAACTGGGGATGGACCTACTGACGGCCGATAGAGCCTCTTTTGGAGGGGCATATGCATCTCTGGAATGTCAGTTGTCATGTCTGATAGATGATAAGGGTGCCCGCCGTTGCACAATGCTCATCAGTATCGTGTAAATTGTTTGATTGTTTGTATGACTTTTTCGGACAGTCATTAGATTTATGTAAAACAGGGAATTGAATAAATATACTAATGTTTGCGTTATATATTCCCATCACTTTTTTTCGCGTGTAGTCACATATTACACTATTGAAAATCGGTTTTGTCACAAAGAATATTTATATATATATATATATATATATATATATATATATATATATATATATATATTCATTTCTGCCCGTCTTCCGAGTAGAGAGGGCCTGTCTGCGCGAAATATCAACATTCTGAATTCCAAATCAGCTCGAATGCTGTCCGCTGGCATCGGTAGGAAATAAGCAAACAGCTCAGTTGTAAGACAATTCACAAAGGATGTACATGTTATCAATTCATTTTTTTTTTGCATCGATTGTTTCAAGATATTTATATTACTGTAGTGATAATCTAATATTCATACCTAATACTTTCACAAAACGATCAATTCTTCTCAGCGAAAACTGAACTCTCCGTACTTGAAGTCCTAATATAGTTGCTCATTTCGAATCAAACAAAGAATTTCGAAGATATTTCTGTAACTGTGAACTTAATCTAATATTCTTACATCATAATTTTGCACCAAGATCAATTCTTCATGAAGCAGAATGCCCGGTACTCGAATTCCTAATATAGTTGGTCATTTCGAATCAAACAAAAAAAGTTTTTGAATCTTCTCAAGAGTTAATAACAAACAGTATTTCAAAAATATAGTCTTAATCTGAAATCTATCTTTTATATTCTATCAAACGAATTATTGCTTTTTTTTCCTCTCTGTCTTATTTTCTAATCTCGTTAAAGAAATCGATTAATAATCTCAAAATAGATTTTTTTTTCTTTTCATGCACCAAATTCCTTCGCTGTCGTTCACTCCGTGTTTGAACTTCTTTTTTTTTTTCTTCTCTCTTAATTTAAGACAATATCAATTTATTGATTGGATCAAATTTCTTTATTATTTTTGCAAAAATAAATCAAATGAACTTTTTTCCCCAAATAGAAAACTTTTTCCATAGAGATATTTTTATTGATCGTGAGACTTTGGAGACGCAATGAATGGTGGTGGCGGGGGGGGGGGAGGTCAGTATAACTGGACAATATTTCCTGGGAGAATGATTTAGTCACTTTACATGAAACGCAATCTCCGAAGATGAATTTAAAGAAATATGACGTATAATCTTCTTTCTCCTCGTTTTTCAATCATACAAAATAGCTTATAAATGATTAATAGCAATTTTTTTCCTTCTTATAGTAATCTGATTGGTAAGGCCGTATCGAAGAGAACATCTCTGGAACCTATTTTCGGTATATAGGACGCACCTAAATTTCTGAGAGATTATCGGTAGATATAAATATGCTAACACCTCGATCTCATTACACAAGGTGCGAAAAGCCAAGGAATTTATAAATCTTCGGAATCAAATACGTAGAGTAATTTTAAAACTGGGATGAAATGTTCCTCTCATAAATTGAATCATGCAGTGTGAAAATATAATGTAGCTTCTTCCGTATGAGTACGTATAGAAGTCAAATAAATCATCCATAGAGGTCAAATAAGTTCGAACCTGATTTTTATATGGTATCATAGATAGAGAACCAATGATATACTGTTGACAGGGATCAATATAAAAATAGTGTCGCTGACGATTATTGCTGTGGTGTGTTTGATCATAACCATTTGCTTCAGCCATCTGACTCCGTGCAGCGCTGAGTAGAGATTTGAGATTATTGGCAATTCGTAGTGTATATGCATACTGTCATCATTATTATTAATTTCATTTTAAACGGTGGCAGACCTCCCAAACCCTCTCGACTATCTGCCAAGGAGATAAAAACTTGAAAAAACAAAACAAAAACAAACTAAGACCTCAATGATATGTATACATGGGGACTTGCCAATATTTACAAAGCCTAGCACAGTTTTGAATATTTTCTGGGGTACAAAGGGCTGTTTTGGTGCACATTATACTCTTTGAGAGACTTCAATAAATATACATACCACATATTGTAATTTTGATGCATAGTTTTTCACTTAAAATAATACGTTTGGTATGAAATGTTCCGGTTTCCAAAACACAAAAGTCAAGTCACCCACTTCAAGAGCACTGATTATATATATATATATATATATATATATATATATATATATATATATATATATATATATACATAGTCATCCACAGACAGCTGTTTCGATGTATTACAACTCTTTTTTGAGGCTATAGATTATCCATTATCTCATCCAGTACCGCGAAGTATGATCGAAACCTTTACTTCAGACCTACAAGCTGGCATCTTATCTCTGCCCTACGCAGAACTGGACAGTCAGTAAGGTTGAATTTATGCGACTTATGTATTCATAGATGTATTCTCCATCCACCAGAGCGCTCTATTTTTATGTTGGAAGAGCGTCGCATATATATTTATATATATATATATTGAGAGAGAGAAAGAAAGAGACAGAGACAGAGACAGAGATAGAGAGCATTGCATATATATATATATATATATATATATATATATATATATAGAGAGAGAGAGAGAGAGAGAGAGAGAGAGAGAGAGGGAGCATTGCATATATATATATATATATACATATACATATATATATATATATATATATATATATATATATATATATATATATATATATATATACTCAAGCATTAGTCAAACCTGTAGTCGCTGGCAGGGAACAAACAAGACAGATAAAGCATCCTATGTAGGCTGCAGAAGAATGTCTAGCAATTTGTGGGAATATGGTTTTAGGCTATGACATGAATCTTCAAGGTGGTGTGTTACATGCACATCACCCCCATCCTTATAAAACAAACGGTTTACTTTCATGTCCCAACAAATGGGTTGATTGTAGCAATGTTTGGGGTCGTAAGTTGGAGTTCCTTTCCTTTGGGCAGATGATCCAGAGGGTTTAGATGCTTTGCTGCGCTCTTAAAGTGTTACAAGCAATAACGATGGTAGGAGATGATCGTATGTTATGATTCCACACTATCTGCAAAATCCAAGTTCGTATGCTATAAGGTTTTGAAGTTTAAACTTTACGTTCTTACTGGATATTTTTCTAAGTTTTGGGGAATAACTTTGTTCTATTGCTTCTGCACGATACACAGTCAGCGCCCAGTGAGTGAGTCGTATAATTCAAGCAGTTATACTCTCCCCTTTTCATAGAATTTCCACTAATCTCATACATTGCTCTTATTTTACATTGATTCTTCCATACAGGTTTCAATATTTGTATTGGCTTCAGCACAACGTTTCCGACTCTGTGCTCTAAGGATTTCTTTCTCACAAAAATTCGGATGAAGTGCAATTTTCTTATGTGTCTTGGCGACCAGTTTCTTATTATTTTTTGTCTTTATCGGTTACACATTGAAAAGCCAGTTACAAAAAATCTATAAGAAAAGAGTTAAGTGACGATTGATAGTACTTTTTTGAGCAAAGGAATAGAAAAGGCAAGTATGATAACGGCTATGCAGGAAAAGACACCGTGAACTTATTCTTAACATAGAGCATAATGTAATGCATGCTATACATTTATACACGTATATAACATAGATCGAAATATATGTATGAGTATACGCTAAGTACACCTAGGTAAGCCATAAGGATTTAACACTAACCCTGAATCTAAGTATTATCAATTGGAATATAACTCTTTATCACATCACTTTAGTAGCTGTTCTATATAGCCATCCCCAGGAGTCTGCTGAATTTCTGGTAGGTGATAGAAGTCAACAGAAACCTGAATCAGGCCAGGGGGTACAGCGAATAAAACGCCGTTGGAACAACGATAGATTTTGGAATATGGTGCAAAAAAAATCAAAGTTTGATAAAATTTATCAACTCATCAATTACACCATTGGTGGTCGTAGCCTACAACAGTCAGTACGTCTCTGGTCCACTATTTTCCCCGGTCATTGTGAAATACCAAATCTTTCCAAGTTGCCAAGCCAAATAGATGAGATCTCCGTATGGACATATACATTGATGCTGCATCATCACCGGCTGCTTCTCGTTTAGTAGATAGTATGTGGGACTAGTAGTCTGCTTATAACCCAGTCTTTCGGTCTTGAAGACTTATATGCATCTCCCCAGTGCATAGTAGTATTTTTATTATTCAAATGAACGTTTTCAATACTTTTTTTTTTATAACCGGGATTATCCAGGTGTCAAAACAATTGTTCAACGACTCGAAAATAATAGCCTAAGGTGCGTTCATCCGTGCTGGTGGAGGGTCCTATTTCGAGACGTCTCTTCCAAGCCCAATGGCTCAAAAATATTTGGTTGTTAGTAGACAAACTTATAAACCATTTGCTCAATGATCAATGCGAGCACAAATGCTGCCCAACGTCCTATCTCTTCAACTGCAAATCACCCATATAGTTTGCATTATTCAAGTTATCGAATTTTAGGATTACTACGATTCAATTCCTTTGGCTACAATGCATACTTCCAAATACTCAGAGGTCAGACGCATATACACAGGATCGGACTTCCGGTATCATACATATATATATATAGAGAGAGAGAGAATAGCGATACAAACTTTTCAACACATGTATTAAAAGTAATGGCTTATTTATTACATATACGGAGATTGATATATGTTACAAATAAATGAATAAGTAAACTGAGTGTTCTTGACAACCAGATATCGAGCCAGACTAACGCTTCGTCTCAGTCTTTTACTTTGTTCCAAAGTTTCAATCGATCAATTTTTCGATTTCTCGTAGACAGCTGGATCGGATTCACAAAAACAGAAATCAAGATATCTTGTACGAGTCGCCGTCACTGACGTTCTCATGTGTCCTTTTTTCCCCCTGTTAAGCCAAGTCGCCCTATACAGCATAATGTTGCCTGGGGACGTCTAAGAGAGTAGCGATCGAAAGATTGTGACAAAAGAAGTTATAGAACACGGTGAGATAGGTACACTTGGGAGAGATTAGTTTGAATAAACTTCTGAATATTAATAAAAACCACTCAAAACTCACGCACTAAATTCAAATAACGGGGAAAGATGAGAATTGATGTTACACATTCTTCTTAAACCGCTTTTGTCAACTATGATCAGCTTCAGGCGATGTCTGTCTAAACCTATCACGTTGGGCTAGAGGACTTTCGGTTTTAAGTGCGGTTGCTAAACATGGTCACTGTTCTGGAGTTTCAAGTCATTGTTATCAGACTGGAAGTTGTAAAGTGTGGGTATAAGTCGTGCAATCCTGAGAAAATATTTATAAAATCGATGAATGAAATCAAAATCATCGATATGCTCAGCTAGCACAAGGGAATTTTATGCACATAATTGAAATATATGATTTTGTAGTAGAAAAATCTAGAGGTTGTATCAATTTGTCACCGTGGTATAATTCTCAGCAAGGTGGCCTAAAGAAACATCATACTTTTGTGTAATTTGTTTGATCTTTGAAATTCCCTCAAATGTGTTGCCTTGAGCCTCAACTGAGCTGAACAGTGTAAATAACTAATTCACAACATATTATATTGGATACAGTCTAAGTCTGGATCGTGCTTGCGCATGACAATTTAGAGCCTTACTGAGCCAACAAAAACCCAGAGACAAATTAAGTGGATCATTCTCAGATCATCATTTGTTCCGATAAGTTACATGAATTTTAGAAGACCAAAGCTATCCAGAAATGAAGTAGTTGCCATTTGCAGGGCTCCAATTTCCCTTTTCAATGCGGTAATTAGAAAAGAATTGCCGTTGATTAATTGATTGATGTCAATTATATCTGCAACGTTTTTATCTCATTCTTGAAAATGAAATATTGCTTTTCAAACAACAGAATATATGTACGTGGAGGGTAGGAGTTTTCATATGGGATTTCATACATCAATAGCAGTATCTCACAACAAAACGTTCATTAGTGGATGAACCTAGGGTCAGACATGGTTTCCAGATAAAAAAAACTTCATTATCATTCACCCAGAGCACCCTTACCGAGATCTCAGTTGTACTAGATAGGAATACGCGTTAGTGTACATAAAGATGTGCATCTGTGATTGCGTAGGTATGTATTTGTTCGGAAGAAATAGATGGAAAAATATTGAATAAAAGGAAAAAATAGATAGGTGAATAGATAGATAGATAGATAGACAGACGGATAGATAGGTGGATATATTCTTTGTCTAGACACAAATGTTGTAGAAGAACTTACCAAAATGCCTCGTTTAACAAAATAAATCCTTTATTTTTACTCTATTTGCCACATTCTTTCCTGGAAATTTCGGTCTAGTGGTTTAAATATCTGTAATTATTACATTCAAAGAAATAACACAAAATAATTAACGAAGCAGAAATGGGATAAAAGAAGAATACTTAAACGAGATCATTCGCTATTTTGGAAAACCCAGAGATGCATATCAACATCTGTTTCGTTTCTATAAAGTCTATTATTATTTTCCAGGATTATAAAATCGATAAAAATGGAGAGCTATATAATACTAAACGTCTGATTCTATTTATCTGTTTGTGACCCTCAAGAAGCCAATAGATTTTCTTGTAACCCTTAAAATGTGTCAACTCAAACAAAGCTAGAAATATCTTTGTGATTTGAAATTTAATAATAATGGCAATGTTGGATACACTGTTACACTAACCCTTAATTATATTCTTATGACTGATTTGGCAAAGGGTATTCTACTACATTAATTCATTTTTCGCAAATGCTTTTGAAAAGTCATGGTCCATTCTGGTCAATTCAGATTGGATTGATGCTGGCCCAACAGACCGAGGATTTATCCAGAAAAAAAAATTTTAAGTGAAAGAAAAAGATAAATTAATGATAATTGTAAAAGAGTCCGTAAGTCGAACACAAGAAATTTCACTCTGTTCTAACAGGTAATAACTACTGGTCTTGCGTTAAAAGCTCACTATGTCTTCAATATTTGTAGCCATGTGCCATACTAAAGTAAGTTTTTTAAATGTCCACCTGAGGTGAAAAAATGCTGAACGAACCGCCCAATGGGTGACCACTTAGTAGAGAAGATTCTGACCATTTGCAAGCTAGGCTGAGGAAAAAATTTTGTATGGCTTGGAAAACGGTGACAAAAGAAAAAATGAATTGAAAGAGCCCGAATAAAACCGTGATAAAAGCATTGATAGAATTGAAGAAAGTAAAAAAAAAACTAAACTAAGCTATCATCATTTTTTTTTAGTATTTCTATCTTAATTTCAGTAGCTCTACATTGCAACCATAAGCAATAATTGATTATTTCAAATCTTCACTATTTACTAATTGACGTGAAATAATCGAGTAGTCGTGATCATAAGAATCTGATATTAAAAGAAATAAAAGATCAATCCCTACTATTGATACCCTTGTCACGATCGTCGTGCGATTCTCTGTGATTGGCAAATTACCCAAAAACAAACCACCAACTGGAGGGAGAATTTGACATGCACAACTTCAAATTAAGCTGACGATAGAAGTCTCTGTTTATTTTGCCACGACTCTGAATTAAATGATTGTAAAAAAAAATTGGTCTAGATTTGGTTTAGCAAATCAAAATAATTTTATAAAATATGTATTACTCCTTTTAAGAATAAATAAAATAAATCAAATATCGAACCACTGTAGTCATCAAACATGGCAACGGGTTCTGTCCTTACATTGAATATATACGTGTGTTTATATGTCATCCTGGGTCTTTAAGTGTCTAAGTGTACCAAAACTCCTGGCCATACCGTCTGGTTTACTGACTTGAAAGTTGACACCTGTACTTATTTTGACAGGTGTTTCTAGGATCTACATGTTTTTACTGTATTTTAGATGTTTTCCCAAAGAAAAATGCCAGTGCTGTCAAAAATGAAATAGAATACGTATTTGTGGATGGAATATTTCTCCATGACTTCAAATGTTGACGCTACAATTGTTCAATTATTGACTATGAAAGCGAGTTACCTATTTTATTGAATCTTATTTCATTGATATAAATTATTTAAATTGGGATGTTGCTTTCAGAAACAAATATTCCTTTCTTTATGACTTAATGGGATCAATTAAAATGTTATTTATTCTATTTGAATTATACTTTTGTTATTCAGAAAGAAACAGGATGGGGGTGTGGAGTTCCTTACACGGGTAGAAAGAGAAAAGGGGAAGAGGGAGCCAGGTAATTTAATGACAAGGTTTGAAGAGTTAAACAGGAAAGTAATTTCATTAAGGTGGTAGGAAGAAAGAGGGAGAGGGAGAAAGAGAGAAATTACGTATTTTGTTAAGAGGGCACAAAAGAGATGGCATAAACGAAAAGTGGTCTACTGAAGGATAGGAATATATACGCTTATGAAACTGTTTTTTGTATAGCTATGACATAAAATCATTGACAGGCAACAAAAACTGGAACGGATAAGGGAGAGACTGGGAAACTGTAGGTTGGGAGGAAAGCAGATAAGAATTGATCTTAGGTTGAATTTCCACGGATCCAGTTGACCAAAATTACTATGTTCAACAATATTTCTAACGAAAGGATTAAGACAATACGTAATGACTACTTTCAGTGTATATAAAAACAAAACAGCTTATGAAATTCTGTACAAAAATGCCTTGCTTTCAGATATTGGGTAAAATCAGTCTTTTTCTATGCTTAGCATGGTATTTGTCAATCTCTCAGGCAAGGAAAAATGCTTCTTTTGGAAGCCATCATTACATAGGATCAACCAACGAGGACTACAGTGAAAATCTTAAGGGAACATACTGACAACACTTAATCGATGAGAGAAATAAGGAGGGGGAAAGCCTAGGGAATTGAAAACGAAAAAAAAACAAAACTGAAATGTCTGTATAAAACAAAAAGAAAGTCAAAGATAGTTATTAAGCTTCCTGTGACACAAACTTGATGAGGAGAAATGAGGAAAGGAGAATTGTAAGGCATCAGTCATTGAACTAGGGATGAGATGCAAGCTTTCCAGCCTTAGAAAAACACATGTTTGGGAATCAGTTTTTTTTTGTTCTCATCTGAGCGCGGACATCGACCACCAAAAGAAAAATACGCAAGGCCACAAACCACATAATAGTTATGTATAAGGTTGGCTTACTCTTGGCGAAAGATAACTAGTACAGGTCACCCAATGAGGATTAAATCCATTTCGATATAATGATCCGTGAGGAAAGCTTTTTGGACATTACACCATGACTAGGCATGGATCACAGTTATACATTTAGCAAAGCTTGTTGATTATGCATAAACTAAGAGTTTTGAACACCTAATTGGAATAGAACTCGTTACTCAACAACAATGATTCACATGACTAGCGTTCTAACAATTGATCCATTAACTGGAGTTGCCAAAGAGTAGTAATTATCAAATTTAAGATAAAAGCCCTTGTTCATTGCAAGGTGATCCAGTTTTAGTTATTCATCTCAATTTAAAAGACCCAGCCCTCAGTGTAAACAGAGATGGCATCATTAACATATTTTATTCAGTTAATCATCTGATTACGTCGACTGAAATTTCCGTCATTCGTAGTTAAAGTGTTGAACCACGACGAGACATCCAATCTCAAATACATAGTAAACCAAACTATACAATATATAAGAAGTGTTGAAGTAGTGGAGATTTGCAATGAAAGTGAAAGGTAAGTGAAGAACATTAGAATAAAAAAAGGGAGAAAGAAATTAGAGTTGGAGCCACGTTAATAAATCTCGAATAGGAGGGAGAAAATGACAATGAATTTCATTCTCTTGCCTTCGCTGGATCGACATTATGTTGGGCTAATCAGGCGATTTGACTCGGGCGAATCAGTTCCAATGAATAGACCCTCAATTATTTCATTTGAAAGCAGACATCGGGGACGCCAACAATTCTTCTTGGGCGGCCAACAAGGAGACTCCTTATAAAAGAAGCAATCCTCTTTATATATAGGTTTTTTTCTCGATTAAAACCATTGGATGCAGAGTGGGCATTTATCCCGATCAGTGAGCAGTATATATATATATATATATATATATATATATATATATATATATATATATATATATATATATATATATATATATATATATGAATCTCAAAAAATGATAGAAAAAAGCTTCGATGTAAAAAAAAAACGCAGAAAGATACATAAGAAAAAAAACTTGGATTTTTGAGACATATTGTCTGCATCAATTGTTAACAGACTTTTACCACTTTCAGAATTGTTGCTCAAATTTATTCATTAGTTTTTTTTCAATTTGAAACCTGTTTTATTTCCATTAGAAAATAATGGAATAGTCCATTGTATTTCATTCCAATTTCAGGGTTATTAACACTCGCTCCAAACTTCTCAGATAGCCCTGGGTATGAAAAAAAATCAAATCGATTCATTCTAAGAATTGACCAAACTAAAGTATTATTTGCAATAACTAAATACCAAGAAGATAATTCAGTTATTTCTTACGCTTCTCAAAAAACAGGGATTTAATCTAAAGAAAGGGAATGTAACTGTGCAGCGTCGTCCGGGTAATTATGCATCTCTAAATGATTCCATAGGTCAGTGTTTGAGCACAGGGTGAAATGAAAGCTACAATATGCCAAATGATTTAAAAATAAAAGTTACAATTTGCATAACCGTATGCATATGCATTACTTTCCAATTTTGGAGGATGATTCTTCACAAACCTTCAACCTGAATTTCTTTCATCAGATTAGTTTTGCTAAATTAAGCAAAGCTTAGCAGACATTTGGTCTAAGTTTTATTTTAAATACAGTAAGATCCACGATTAAGAATATCTGACGTACGGACAGCTCAAACTTACAAATAAATAGCTATAAAAAACAATTCGTATTAAAGTTTTTATTTAAAAAAGGTTGAACTGGCTGAATAACCCCTCTAGCAGGCGGCAAAATTGTTATGAAACGGGAAAAAACGGAATAGTAAATAAGTCAGATACTTAGATAGAAATCAGAAAGTGTTTAAATTAATTCATTTTTTCAAATAGTGATATTTGTCACTCCTAGAGTTTTTCCAATCTTTTACAATGTTTAGTATACATGCACATCGCTTTACAGAATTTCAACAAACAGTGACACTTTATGTCAGTTCCATCTATGGCCGATACCAAAGTATCCATTGTTAGCAAGATGGCTACCGTTACTCTCCCTTCCTCTCTATAGACAATAGAGCAGGTCTCCGTTTGTACTTATTGAATTCTGCTAAAAAGTAGACTCAAAATGGTATCCGTTTTTGCATGGATTTACACTTAAATTCTTCCCATAAAAAATATAAGGAGTTGGATTTCCGAAAATTGATTAGCTAGAAGTCTGCTCCAGGGTCCAATTAGTTCAGGGAAAATGTTTTGGGGGTAATATTGTCACGTTTATACTGATGATACAACAGACTTCTTGTGAATTACAATGATATTTAATGGTGAAACGTCTATTTTCTAACTCTTTTTCTGCCCTCAGAGAATAAATGGAACAAACATTTTGGTTGAGCATCAGAGACAAGAATCACGATTCCGATGAAAAAAATAATAGTAATAATAAAACGATCCAGAAGAGGTGAAATGCCTTCGTGATCAGAAAAGTGTTCGGCTGAAGCTGATAAAAAATCAGAAAAATTTTAGAGGCTAAAGTGTGTAAAATGGAACAAGTGAAAGGCCCTGTCCGAATAAAGGCTGTAGAAATCAGTAAGCAATAAGGTGGTTTAATTATTGAACCGGGAAGGCAACTGATAATATGATTAGACGATAAAATTCAGCGTAATATGCCTATTAGCCCAACTTAAGTGCAACAAAAACGCACCCAGCCTTTTGAATGATTTAAAAGTTTTACGTGTAGCAAGTGAGGGTGATTGTGATAAAAGATTTTTTATATACACGGTAAAAGTGGTACAAATCAGGCAAGCAGTATAACATGATATAATGATATATCAATAATATAAAGACACTTCTGAAATGTAATGGATTTATTTCATAAAGTGCTCGATATATACAACATTTTACTCATAAAGTTAAGTTATTTTAGAGTAGAGCGGGAAACAAATAGTTGAATGTTGATTTGCTACACAAGAGGCCCGAAGAGGGCAGAAACATGAGCTAGTTTGTGTAGCAAATCCACATTCAAATATATATATATATATATATATATGTATATATATATATATATATATATATATATATATATATAAGAAGAAGTAGAACATTTTGATGACTGACGTTAAATAAGAACCGTATATATCCGTTTAGAATGACCTACGAATCCATTAAAGACAGACTTAAGAACGGATTTTGTTCGTAACCTGAAGAATTCTTGTATTTTTGGTATTCATACGGGTGATTGAACCAAAATAGAAGTTTTAAAAAATACTGGCTCCGTGACTCCCGTGATAGAAAGATTTTGCTAAACTAAGGGTCAATCTCTGTCTAACAACGGGCACTAAAATGCTGCTGATGATGACAATAATGATGAAGAGATCACAGGTTTTTTTTTAATGTACAGAAGAAGCTGTTTCTGTTTATAACAAAGGAGCAAGGTATTTCAGAATTTTTAAAGAACAAATAATTGATACATCTAAGAGAAGAATCGATAGACAGAGAGGCAGAGAGACAAGGGGCCTTGTTTTTTGATCACTCAGTGTTTGGAACTGCTTGATTTTGTTAAAATTTATCAGCTGAATATATTATCCATGATTCTAATTAGAGGTTTTCTCTGCATTACAGATTGGTGAAAAACAATCATCTGACATCTTTTTACCAATAGAATTACCCGTTCGAAATTTTGTTAAAATTACATTATTAAAAATTCATGCATGTACTATCATTGTCATTTGGTATACCCAAATCCGCTTTTCTTTTACCAATAATTAAAATATGGTGTTTGTAATTTTAAATTGAGGAATTATTATCGGCATAAATATTCTGCTTAATTAAAAAGCTTTATATGCTACAATCCGTTCCTGCCTCACGTGTCTCAGAAATGAGAGGCCAAACACATTTATTTCATCTTTTATATTTTATATTACCTTTTAAATTAAAGTAGAGCCAAATGCCTTCAATAATGCCAAGCTCATGAATACAAGATTAAATAAAAGAAAATTGGGCAGTATTTTACGAAATCTTTTATTCATTTGAATTCATTTCATCATCATTCATTCATTAAATTAGTTTTCTGCCGCTTTTATGACCTTACATACACACGTTACATTTTAGGAAAATTTTGTATGCTTATGTAAAAGTACGATTCCAGTTTTAATACCATTGGTTTTCCGAAAAAATATCCAATATCTTCAAATCGTTAGAGGTACTAATCTAACAAAGAATGTTACATGAGACGAAAACATTTAATGCAAGGGTAACAAATCAGAAAAAAAAGACTCTATATTTGGATTGCTTTCTTGTCCTACTTGAATGATCTCTCCTGGTGTTGCATTTGCAATACGAGGAGAAAAGTTTTCAAGTTCGTCTTCACATCCAATAATTTTTTTGTTTCAATGCATCATTCAAAAGAGCCAACTGCTCACTTACGTCTCGTAGCAATAGCTTTTCCACAGTCCAGCACATCTCAAAGAAAATTTCTTTTGAATCCTGATAAATACAGAGAGTGACTTTATTCTAGTAGATTCTTCTTAGATTTAGATCTTAAAGGCTGCAATCTGCTCACCTATGATTTTTCTTGTTTACAACTTTATTAATATATTACATAATTTCGTTACCATTGACTGGCCAACCAAAAATCGATTTTTCTGTATCAAATGAGGAGAAGAATACAATTGTTTAAACACTGATCGAGCCCTCTCTCCTTAAGTGTGTTTGAAACCCGTTACTGAGTTACTGAATGTCATGACTCTTCAGTGTACTGACTTTTCTATTTTACTGATTCCACTAGCAATAAAAAAAGTGTGTAAGGTTCAAAGATATCTCTGAATTTTTTGAGATGAGGTATTATTATTATTTCTATTGATATTCGGACCATCTTCATCCACATGGACACATAGCGTAGTGGTTACAGCATCAGACAAATTACTGCAAAGTAATCTGATGGTTCTAGGTTCAATCCTAGTGCGAGACAATATAATAATACTACTAATGCTAAGAGGGGAGTGCGGTTAATATATCCCCGTCAGATAAATAAAGGGTTCAGTTCGTTATTTCCCTACACCTGATGATACCTGATGAAGGCCGTAGAGTGCAACAGCCGAAACGTTATATGGAAAACAATCAAGATGAGGATGGTCTGAATATTAATAGAAATATGGTTCACAGATGCTTCTAGAGTTTTTTTAAAACTCTGCAAAAAATATTAACAGGGACTAAAGCATCAACTTAGTACATTATAAACTAAGTAAGTAATCACTCCAAATATCATTATTGCAACAACTACACATATCCCATTTATCAAGAAAATATAATGTTTTCTAAGGACTCCCCAGATGAAGATCACAGCATTACCAAATATCTGATTTTTCCTCTTGTTTACTGCTTGGCATCTTCCTATTTATTGACTTAAGCTGGTAAACAGTGAGTTAAGGAAATCCTAACATATACGAATGTTACACACACACTCACACATTCACACGCATACACAAACACATATAGCGATACCTTTAATAGTTTAATTTCTGATCTTGTACAATCGGGGTACTGCTGGACTAACAGATGAAAATATGTATGAGCTGAAAAAAAAACCGTAACATTCCGATAAGATCTTGAATAACGCGGTCTTGAACAATACTGAGAAATTTTGGAACGAATTAATCTCACTTTCAGAGTGTAGCTGTGTGAGATAGTTTTACTGAAAATGATTAGCTATGCAAATTAGTACCATCCCCACACACCCTTTGACCTTGACGTGTTGATTCATTTTGACCTTAATCAGATAAAATGAACAATCAATTCGAATTTGAAACCTGTATCGAAATTCCATATCATTAACTTCGAAGCGTATGGTTGGAAGACGTAAGAGACACGAATCCTACTTTACTAATCAGCTAACAAGATTTCACATATTATGAAAGATTTTTCCGTGTTTTCAATATTGAATTGGATTAAAATAAATGATTTAGTAAAAAGTATGCTAGAATTGGTTTACTCGGGTTCGAACCAATGCTAATCAAATAATCGACGAAGGCATGTGCAATGTATTGCCTGTAATTGGATTAAGGGATCGCACTTGGGTTCTTTTTTGTATGTTCAATGTCCCTACATTCTTCCTTGTGTGATCCGAGGAAATACGCTCTCAGAATGAAGAAAGGAATAAAAAATGGAATAAAAAACATAGAGATTACCAATAGTAAAATTCATATATAAATGAGGGAAATGCATAATAATGATGATAGCAATAATAAGGATGATGATGTGTAAGTATTGAGCCCTTGCTTCCCAACATCGAAGAAATGTTATTTGAGTGGTTGGAAATGCCTGGGAACGGTCTGAATAGTGGTTGCATTGAAATGGGTAAGCTGACAGTAAGAGGGTCCACTCACAAGTAAGGCGGTGAGAATTACGGTCGTTTCTTTAAACTGGTTGAACGTTTGGAAATTTTTGGGAAAAAAAACTCCTCGTTGTTATAATCAAAACATATGACGTTTAACCTTTGAGTATGTTTCCATTGTTGAAAGTTGAGCGTGTAAACTAAATTGGAGTTCAGAAATACTTTCATTTGATTGATGTACATATACAGAATATTAAAAAAACTTATATAAAACTTATCATAATTTTAAAATTTTTATTTTTTTCTCGAATAATAATAATAATAATAATAATAATAATAATAATAATAATAATAATAATAATAATAATAATAAATGATAATAATGATAATAATAACAATAATAATAATTATAATAATTTTAATTATAATTATAAGTGGTAGTTGTAACATTTGGACCGTATGAATGAACCCAGTGATGATTTTCGAAGGTTTAAAAGATATTTTACTTTAGGCTTTAAGAATGATTATTCTTGACATATTGATGATATTTCTACTTCTGAGATGGTTTTCTTTGCGATTCTGAGAAATGTTCACCTAGATGAATTGTCCACTGCCAAATTCTGCCTAATGAAAAGAAAAAAAAAGTTGAGAGTGGTCTGTTGTTTCTTGGAGCTGCACGTGGGTAAGTGGAATTAAATTTAAAATTTATAGTTTAATGCCTAGCTACCCCCGAGTATGAATGAATGGAGTCTGTCCACCCCTGACCGTTAGGACCCCTTACTGCTAAGTAGATATAGGGGGAAGTCCACCATTGGGAAAGAACACAGATTGCGAGACTTATTCTAAGTCAAGACTTAGAAGATTTAAGGGAGACGTATGACCTTCAAGGTTGTTAATTTCACCCAGATGAAGCTTAATGTGTTAATTGTTAGGTCTGAATGTAGAAGGGGATGGTCATACCACCAAATAGATATATCTGTGCAGCAGAATGGCCTATCCATGTAAGGTTATACCATGGGTTGTAAGAGCTGGTGGGACTCCGAGAGTGTCACTGAGCTAATTGCCCACAACGAACCCACCAAGGTCTGGTGCTACCTTAAAAGAACCAAAAAGAGCTGGTGGGGCTCTTCTGTTATTTCTGAACCACATCGGTCTTAACCAACCCACCAAGGTCTGGCGCTACCTTAAAAGAACCAAAAAGAGCTGGTGGGGCTCTTCGGTTATTTCTGAACCACATCGGTCTTAACCAACCCACCAAGGTCTGGCGCTACCTCAAAGAACCAAAAACCCCTATCATGACAGTACAACCTAACCATTTTACCGCAAAAAACGGGGCACAAATCCGAGATTTGTGTGTCGTAACCGGCAGGTGTTCCCTTGTTAGCCACCAGGAGGGACCCGGTCGTCATCCTGTGACTGCTGGCCAAAACTCCGGCTCGTGTACCCTTAATGGCCTTCAGGAGGGACACAGTCGTCACCTAGCTACTGTTGGCCAAGACTCATATACCACTAATGACACCCAGGGTAGGCGCGGTCCTCACGGAGTGACTGCTATAAAGAGAAAGAGATGGACAAGGGAGGAGAATAGATTAGTTATGTATTGTTACTTTAAAAGCAAGCCTTCAGTGCGATCTTATAGGGAGCGTATGCTCCAGATATGGAGGGAAAAATCTGATGTGGAAGTATCGAACCAACGCCTTGCTGACCAAGTAAAACAAATCCAAAAGAGGAAATGGCTGTCTGAGACAGAACTACTAGAGATTCGCATTAATGTAGAGAGAGACTCAGGTGACACATCTGTAGAATGCCCCCCCAGCACAACTAGTACCAATAACAAAACTATAAGAATTCCCCATGAGAGGGTGACGACGAGGCACCAACAGAAGAAGAGAAAACCAAAATACAAGCTTTGA
Organism: Thysanoteuthis rhombus; assembly: GCA_963457665.1. Lineage (NCBI taxonomy): Eukaryota > Metazoa > Mollusca > Cephalopoda > Oegopsida > Thysanoteuthidae > Thysanoteuthis > Thysanoteuthis major. Next base: position 29,488,352 of record OY735211.1, on the reverse strand, counting down.
AAGAGATCATGCGAGGAGAGAAAACAACACTCCCCTCCCTAAGAAACAAAGACAGAAAGAAAGTTGGAGAAGTGACCGAACAGGTCAACTGCCTCTTACAGCACATAGAAACGAACACCCTCCTAGAACTCAACAACCTAATTTACGCCGGGGCGAAAATGGTAGCACAAAGCTTCACAACACAAGATAGGAACCTGAGCAATAATAGGGAAGGGAAACCCAACTGGGAGAGAAGGTTACAAAGGCAGATCTCCCAACTACAGAGAGATGAAGTACTACTTAGAAATACACCACACACAGACAGACCACGAGTAAGACTTTATAACAAATACAAAGTAACGCAAAAGGGCATCGCAACTGTAGTCGAAGAGTTACACCAGAAAAGACTAGCCAAAGAGGCAAGACTAAAAAGATACAGACTAAGAACGGCCCAATACACACAAAACCGCACATTCCAAAACAATGAGAAAAAGTTTTACCAAGATTTAAATGGGGAAAGAAGGCAGGACATGAAACCTGATGCCACAGAGGCCAAGAACTATTGGAATAGCATATGGGGGCACCCAAAAAGACACAATGTAACACCGCAATGGTTAGGAAACATGAGAAAAGAACTAGAAGATATAGACAAGGGGGAACCGATAATACTGAATGAAAACACATTGAAACATACTCTTAGGAGAGTAGCCAACTGGAAAGCACCGGGTCCCGACGGGATCCATGGGTATTGGTTCAAAAAATTCACCACGTTACACGGCAGACTCACTCACCTACTCCAAAATTGTCTAAACGAAGGCAAAGCACCAGAATGGATGACTAAAGGCAGAACCACCCTCATCCTAAAAGACCCAGAAAAGGGGAACATAGCAAGCAACTATAGACCAATCACGTGCCTACCACTTATGTGGAAAATCCTGACCGGGCAAATAGCAGAGAGAATATACATGTCAATGGATAGAAGGGGACTACTACCAGAAGAACAGAAAGGGTGTAGGATAGGAACCAAAGGGGCAAACGATTTACTCTACATAGACCAGATGATCTTAAAAGAAGTAAGGAAAAGGAGAAAGAATATTGCAATGGGATGGATAGATTACAAAAAGGCATACGATATGATTCCACATAGCTGGATACTCGAATGCCTTAGAATGTTCAAAATTAGCGAACCGGTGGTTAAATTCATTGGTAATTCGATGGAAGACTGGAAAGTAGATTTGACAGCCGGAGGGGACAAACTAGCCGAGGTAGGGATAAAAAGGGGAATCTTCCAAGGAGACTCGTTGTCCCCACTATTATTTGTTCTAACAATGATACCGCTTAACAGAATTCTGAAAAACAGCAAAGGATACCACTTCTCTAAAACAAAAGGAAAGGTCAACCACTTAATGTACATGGACGATATTAAATTGTTTGCAAAAAACAGGGGAGAGCTTGAGACTCTGTTCAACGAAGTAAGGGAATATAGTGAGGACATAGGAATGGAGTTTGGGATAGAAAAATGTGCAATCATGGTGATGCACAAAGGAAGGCTTTCAATGACTGAGGGAATTGAACTTCCGGACAACAACAAGATTAGGGCATTGACTGCACAAGACCGATACAAGTACCTAGGTGTCCTTGAATGTGACACGATAAAACAGGAAGAGATGAAGGAGAAAATTAAGAGAGAATACCTCAGAAGGATAAGGAAAATATTAGAAACCAAATTAAATAGCAGAAATCTAATAAAAGGAATGAACACCTGGGCTGTGTCAGTAGTTAGGTATACAGGACCATTTCTAGGATGGACAAATCAATCAATGGATAGGCGAACAAGGAAACTTATGACGATGCATAAAGCATTACACCCTACGGATGATACAGATAGACTATACGTTAAGAGAAAAGAAGGTGGTAGGGGGCTCATCAGCATAGAAGATTGTGTCCAGAGAGCTAAAGTAGTCCAAGATAGATATGTGCAAACAAATAGTGAAGAAATCATAAAGAGCGCGAGGGATAGTGCAACAAACAATAAAGTAGAAAACAATGGAACAGTACAGCAAACTAGAAAAGAAAAGTGGGAAGGGAAAAAATTGTACGGTGAGTTTAAAAGACAGATACAAGATATAGTAGACGAGAAATCATGGACGTGGTTACGAAAGGGAAACCTTAAGAGAGAAACAGAATCTCTCATCATGGCAGCCCAAAACAAAAGCATAAGGACAAACTACATAAAAGCAAAAATCGACAGAACACAGACAAACAGCAAATGCCGCATGTGCGGTGAAAGAGATGAGACAGTAAACCGCATAACTAGTGAATGTAGTCAGCTCGCCCAGAAGGAGTATAAGCATAGACACGATAGAGTAGCATTGATGATACACTGGGAACTAAGTAAACAAATGGGATTCAACCATGGGAAAAAGTGGTATCATTACAAGCCAGAGGCAGTTTTGGAGAATGACAACCACAAACTACTGTGGGACTTTGACATCCAAACTGACCACCTCATCAAGGCAAGAAGGCCGGACTTAGTAATAGTAGACAAAAAAAGGAAGGCCTGCCAAATAGTAGACGTTGCTGTACCTGCAGACCATAGAGTAAAAAAGAAGGAGGGTGAAAAAAGGGAAAAATACCAGGACTTAGCAAGGGAGTTAAGGAAAATGTGGAACATGAAAACCAGGGTAGTACCGGTCATAGTGGGCGCACTAGGAACTGTCCCCAAAACGCTGAGGGAGAGACTGGAGGAGATCGGGATTAGGGGGAGGATAGAGACCGTACAGACCACAGCGCTACTTGGAACTGCATGGATACTGAGGAAGGTGCTAGAGATATAAGGACTGCAACGAATCGTAGCTCTGTCATGATATGCGAAAGAGGGAGGAGACGTTAGCCGAGGACCTGAGGAGACTTATTGTCACTCAGCCTTCAGCGATAACCACTGGGCAACCGGTGTGAAACTGTAAATCGTAGAATTACTGCGACCTATGAGTAGTAGGAGAGGAGGGCTGGAGACTTGAGGAGACTTGCTGTCACTCAAACTCCAGCGGTTACCACCAGGCAACTGGTGTGAGATTAATAATAATAATAATGATAATAATAATGATGATGATGATGATGATGATGATGATGATGATGATGATGATGATGATGATTGCCAGTGGTCATTACAAAATCAAAGAAAAGCCAAAAGTAAAATTATCAGAAGCCAACAGTAAGAATATTTTTAAGTAAAGATATTTCTAAAATATTAAAAATGATTACAGAATCAATTAGCAGTATCAAAAATGATCCTTTGCCAAACGGTCAGTGTTTCGATGTGTCTCTATAGCAATTCTAGTTGCAAAAAGGGTTAGTTATTTACTTTCTTCACGTGGGTATTCTCGAGACTCTGGTCAATTTATACACGATTGGGGGGATTCACACGGAAAAGCATTAGTTTTGCATAGGACAACTTAATTTCGACAGGAGGGGGAGAATTGTAGATTTTAAAATTTTAGATTTAATTCCACTAACCTGCGTGCAGGTCCAATGTAAGACTAGAAACTCAAAGAGACTACATATTTTAAATTGCCAGTGATCATTTCAATAATAATGATGATGATGATAATAATAATAATAATAATAATAATAAAAATAATAATAATAATAATAATGAACAGGAGAGGATACCAATTCTCCAAAACGGAGGGAAAGGTCCACCACCTTCTGTACACGTAGGATATCAAACTATTTGCAAAGAACAGGGGAGAACTCAAAACGTTATTTAAAAAAGTGAGGCCATACATTGATGGCATGAAGATGGAGCTTTGAATAGGAGAATGCACACTAATGCTAATGTGCAAAGGAATGCTCACAGTAGCAGAAGAAATCAAATTACCAAACGGCAAAAGGATCTGACCATTGACCAAACAACACCGATACAAAGAGCCTTGAGTTCTCGAATGTGACGCAATAAAACAGAAAGAAATGAAAGAGAAAATTTCAAAAAAATACTTAAGGAGGATAAAGGAAGTTTTGAGGACTAAACTCAATAGCAGGAATCTGGTAAAAAAGAGTGAACACATAGAGTTTTCACAAGTAGAATGCACAGGACCATTCCTTAGATGGAGAAAAGAACTCCAGTCAATGGACCGGTGAATAAAAAATCTTATGACAATGCACAAAGCCTTAAAACCCAATGGTGACATAGATAGACTGTGCATAAAGAGGAAAAAAGGCGGCAGAGGACTCATCAGTAAAGAGGACTGTATTCAGAGGCCCAAAATAGGTTTTTTAAAAAAAGTATGTGCAAAGAAACATTGAAGATATCATAAAGAGTGCCCGAAACAGCGCAACAGACAAAAAACAAAAAAAAAAAAACAAAACAAAAGAGCAGCACAGCAAACAAGAAAAGAAAAATGGCAACAGAAAGAACTATGAGGAAAAGTCAGAGGGTGGATATAGAATAATGCAGATTAGAGATCACGGACATGGCGACGAAAAGGTAACGTGAAGAAAGAAACAGAATCGCTCATCATGGCAGCTTAAAACAAATGCATCTGAATAAATTATAGCGAAGCAAAATTCGAAAGACCAAAGACAAACAGCAAGTGTCGTCTATATTGGAAAAGAAATGGACCTTAAACCACATAACTAGTGAATGTAGTCAACTAGCCAAGGACAAGCATAAATACAGACACGATGGGGTTGCAATAGTGATACCCTGGGGATTTAGTGAACGAATTGGATCTGACCGTGTGGAAGAGCGGTACCAGCACACATCGGAGACAGCCATAAATTACTATCGAGAAAGCCAGATCTAGTAATCGTAGACAAGAAGAGGTAAACCTGCCAAATAATAGACGTGGTTGTACCTATAGACTATGGTGTAAAGAGGAAAGACCGTGAAAAACATGAAAAATACCAGGATCTGGCTAGAGAACTGAAAAAGGTGTGGAACATAAAAGTTAAGTTAGTATCAATAATCATGAGTGCACTCGGAACCGTACCAAAACACTGAAGCTGACAGTGTAGAACTGGGGATAAGAGGAAAAATCGAGACAGTGCAGACCACGGTACTGCTAGAGACTGCATGAACACTGAGGAAAGTGCTAGAAGTATGAAATCTATGACCCCAGCTGTTAGCAGTGGCCAAATAAAGGAGAAGACTCGAACATAAAAAAAATATCCGAATGATGGTGGAAGTGTGAACCGCAGCACTACTGTGGTTGGCGAGTGAGAGGTGAAATGAGAGGAAGCCGGAGACTTACCGTCACTCAGCTTACAGCAATAATCATCGGGTGACTTGTGTGAAACTGTAAACCACAGTACTGCCGTGGACTATGACAGTGTAAAGAGGAGGGCTGGTGACTTGAGGGGAATTGCTATCACTCAGTCTGCAGCTGTAACCACCAGGGAACTGGTGTGAAATAATAATAATAATAATAATAATAATAATAATGATAATAATAATAATAATAATAATAATAATAATAATAATAATAATAATAATAATAGATATGATGATAATGATGATGATTACGATAATTATGATAGAGAAAAAAGCAACAATCTTATGACTTTTTTTAAATTAAAAAAATATAGAAATCGATCCGGCAAAAATGAAAATTTTGGATATACATTTCATATCTTCGTCGGTTAAGATTTAAACGTAAGGAAAAATATTTAAAACGTTAATGGTACGTTTTGCAATGAAAACCAAAATAATATTAGAACGTCACACATTAAAGTTCCAATATCGTGTTGCCTTTTTCACAAATTAATATTTTTTAAGTTTAAAAGGTGAAATGTGTGTTCAGTCAAGGAAAACGAAATACTACTTGAACACGCAAGGTGTTATCGATCATTACTCAAGAATTATGGTAATGATAACAATAACAATGATATTTAAAATAATATTACCAACCATAAGTATGATCATCTTTGAGCTTTTCAAAAAGGTTGAAGGACAACCTGCAATCCTGGAAAGAGATAAGACTATGCATTCATACCACTCGGAGATAATGAGTTAAGTATCAGTAACTATACGATCGATGGTGAATCAATATATGTTGAAAATATCATGTAATGAGGAATTATCATTCTATAGTTTGGAATCGATCAAATAGGCCATAACACAACTCAGTTTTGAGCTACGGAACATTTTGTTCTTCAACGCGATATATTAAAATTCCAGGCTTTCAGAGTTTGCGCCGGACATTCCATTTCACTGGTTTAGACACTTAGTGCAAGACCCAATGATCCAGCAGTCTTAGAGAGGACAATATGAACCGACACTTCATTCCGATTCAGAACACATCCAGGTAGAAAAAAAGCACTGGTCCCATCGAACCCCTAGCTAAAAAAAAAAAATAGAAACAATACTGATTATGACTGTTAGTTGCTTTGATGTATCACCCCTTCTCCCATACGTATACAATATGAATGACATACTTGAACCTAAAAATTTCGACATCGAGTTATTGTTGTATCATTGGTCCTTGAGCTTTCACGCTGCGACGGAGTGTGTTGGGGATCATTCTGCAGAAATTTCAAATAATTTTATAATTTACGGGCCCTACACCAGTAAACAAATAGATTATAAAAAGCAATCAAACAAACAAGCGAATGAAAACACATCACTAATCTTCCGGTTTTGATGTCTCTCACCAAGTATCTAGAAAAAAGTGAGCCCGTGATTTTTGTTGATTGACTGTAAAAATGGCATATAACGTGTAAGAAGCGTTATTGTTCAGCTTGGATGGAATGCAATGAATTCGTTGATGAAGATAATCTTCTTTGTGAAATGTCCCAATCATGCAGTTCAATGCTGGTTTGAATAGGTCAACATATACATTAAGCTTCCTTTCTCGAAAATTCTAATCACTGCGACCCTTATCTTGCTCTTAACACCCGGATAGTAGAGCTTTCTCTCTAACAAATCTAACGTGCAACCTGCGGGTGGAAAAGGGACCATAAATAAAATTACTGATCACGGCTTGACGGTATCTTCAAGGAACAGACGGTTAAGCACTCTTCAGAATTCATTAGATTATAGGGTGGAATGTTTTCGCCTTAGAAATCACTAGGGACCGGCTGTAATTGAAAAATGTGGGCTGTTATCCGCTAGGCGTCACTTACAATTTATCTTTTGCGTGATTGTATTATTTTTATCGTTGCTTGTTGTCCTCGAGAATGTTGAGTAATCCTCGCACAAAAACTTTTTTTCTGCTTCTAAGAATGGTTTGACGATTGTTACAATGTCTGAACCACGATTAAAAACATAGGTGAAAGATTCCCAACTTCTGCTCTTTTGACAAACGTATAATTCCTACGAAGAAGTACTTATCATTGTCTTCTCTTCTTCCTTGCTGACTTTATAGCTAAATAATAATTACGCATATAGAGATGCAGAGTGACATAACGATTACCGAACCGAAAAAAAATGTCGATCAACTCGTTTGAAAGTCTTGGTGAAAATGCTTATTTGCTCATCATTCTGATGCTCTTGTAAAGAAAGATATCTCTACTTCCCACCGATTTCTGTTTCTTCCCTGAGGATATCTATCAAATCGCTGTCATACTACACATGTTGACTGATAAGAGAGTGAGTGGATGAGCACGTTAGGATACCACTTATCCAAACCCACCTCATATACCAAGGCAGCAGTAGCTAAAAGTTGTCACCTCTATTATCAATCCTAATAGGGGTTAACATCTGTAGTTATTGTATCAGTAATAATAGTAAAAATATCATGATTTTTAAAATGTTTTAATTTTCTTGAATAATAATAATAATAATAATAATAATAATAATAATAATAATAATAATAATAATAATAATAATAAATTTTCACCTCGATGAATTGACCACTGCCAAATTCTGCCTAGTTGAAAAAAGTTGAAGAAGTAGTCTGTTATTTTTTGGACCTGCACGTGGGTAAGTGGAATTAAATTTAAAATCTAAAATTAGATTAATAATTCTCCCCTCCTGTCGAGTTGCCCGATAGAAAAGTAATGCCTAGCTACCCTTGTGTATGAATGAATGAAGCCTGTCTAGCCCCCACCCTTAAGTAGAAATAGATTGGCATGGCGAAATCCACCATTGGAAATAAACACAACAGATAGCGAGACTTATACTAAGTCAAGACTTAAAAGATTTAAGGGAGACGTATGATCTTGAAGGCTTAATTTCAGCTAGATGAAGCTTAGTGCTTTTTTTTAGGTCTGAAGTTAGGAGATGATTGTCATACCACCAAATAGATATATCTGTGCAGCAGAATAGCTTGTCTTTGTAAGGTTATACCCTTGGTGGTAAGAGCTGGTGGGGCTCTGAGGGTGTCACTGGACACATTGGCCTTAACGAACCCACCAAGGTCTGGTGCTACCTTAAAAGAACCAAAAAGGGCCGGTGGGGCTCTTGGGTTATTTCTGAATCACATTGGTCTTAACTAACCCACCAAGGTCTGGCGCTCACCTCAAAGAACCAAAAACCCCAATCATGGCAGTACAACCATACCATTTTACCACAAAAAACGGGGCGCAGATCCAAGATTTGTGTGTCGTAACCGGCAGGTGTTCCCTTGTTAGCCACCAGGAGGGGCCCGGTCGTCACACAGCTACTGTTGGCCAAAACTCATACAACTCTAATGACAACCAGGAAAGGCGTTGTCCTCACCGAATGACTGCTATAAAGAACAAGAGAAAGAAATGGTCAAGAGAGGAGAATAAACTAGCTATGTATTGTTACTTTAAAAGCAAACCTTCAGTGCGATCTTATAGACAGCGTATGCTCCAAATATGGATGGAAAAATCTGCTGTTGAAATATCAAACCAACGCCTTGCTGACCAAGTAAAACGAATCCAAAAGAAGAAATGGCTGTCTGAGACTGAACTACTAGAGATCTGCAATAACGTAGAGAGAGATTCAGGTGACACACCTGAAGAATACCCCCCCAGCACAACTAGTACCAACAACAAAACTGGAAGAATTCCCCATTAGCCCCCCATAGTAAACTATGCACCAGAGGGTGACGACGAGGCACCAACAGAAGAAGAGAAAACCAAAATACAAGCCTTGAAAGAGATCATGCGATGAGAGAAAACAACACTCCCCTCCCTGAGAGACAAAGATATTAAGAAAGTCGGAGAAGTGACCGAACAGGTCAACTGCCTCTTACAGCACACAGAAACGAACACCCTCCTAGAACTCAACAACTTAATTTACGCTGGGGCGAAAATGGTATCACAAAGCTTCACAACACAAGATAGAACCCTGAGCAATAATAGGGGGGAGAAACCCAACTGGGAAAGAAGATTACAAAAGTAGATCTCCCAACTACAGAGAGATGAAGTACTGCTTAGAAATACACCACACACAGACAGACCACGAATAACACTTTGGAACAAATACAAAGTAACGCAAAAAGGCATCGCAACTGTAGTCAAAGAGTTACACCAGAAAAGATTAGCCAAAGAGGTAAGACTGGAAAGATACAGACTAAGAACGGCCCAATACACACAAAACCGCACATTCCAAAACAATGAGAAGAAGTTTTACCGAGACTTAAACGGAGAAAGAAGGCAGGACATGAAACCAGATGCCACAGAGGCCAAGAACTATTGGAATAGCATATGGGGGCACCCAAAAAGACACAACATAACACTGCAATGGTTAGGAAACATGAGAAAAGAACTAGAAGATATAGACAAGGGAGAACGAATATATCTGAATGAAACAACATTGAAACATACTCTTAGGAAAGTAGCCAACTAGAAAGCACCGGGTCCCGACGGGATCCATGGGTATTGGTTCAAAAAATTCACCACGTTATACGGCAGACTCACCCACCTACTCCAAAATTGTCTAAACGAAGGCTAGGCACCAGAATGGATGACTAAAGGCAGAACCTCCCTCATCCAAAAAGACCCAGAAAAGGGGAACATAGCAAGCAACTATAGACCAATCACGTGCTTACCACTTATGTGGAAAATCCTGACCGGGCAAGTAGCAGAGAGAATATACATGTCAATGGATAGAAGGGGACTACTACCAGAAGAACAGAAAGGGTGTAGGATAGGAACCAAAGGGGCAAACGATTTACTCTACATAGACCAGATGATCTTGAGAGAAGTGAGGAAAAGGAGAAAGAATATTGCAATGGGATGGATGGATTACAAGAAAGCGTACGATATGATCCCACATAGCTGGATACTAGAATGCCTTAGAATGTTCAGATTTAGCGAACCGGTGGTTAAATTCATTGGTTATTCCATGGAAGACTGGAAAGTAGATTTGACAGCCGCAGGGGACAAACTAGCAGAGGTAGGGATAAAAAGGGGAATCTTCCAAGGAGACTCGTTGTCCCTACTATTATTTGTTCTAACAATGATACCGCTCAACGGAATCCTGAAAAACAGCAAAGGATACCACTTCTCTAAAACGAAAGGAAAGGTCAACCACCTAATGTACATGGACGATATAAAATTGTTCGCAAAAAACAGGGGAGAGCTTGAGACTCTGTTCAACGAAGTAAGGGAATATAGTGAGGACATAGGAATGGAGTTTGGAATAGAAAAATGTGCAATCATAGTGATGCACAAAGGAAGGCTTTCAATGACTGAAGGAATTGAACTCCCGGACAACAGCAAGATTAGGGCATTGACCGCACAAGACCGATACAAGTACCTAGGCGTCCTTGAATGTGACACGATAAAACAGGAAGAGATGAAGGAAAAAATAAAGAGAGAATACATTAGAAGGATAAGGAAAATATTAGAGACCAAATTAAACAGCAGAAATCTAATAAAAAGAATGAACACCTGGGCTGTGTCAGTAGTTAGGTATACATGACCATTCCTAGGATGGACAAAGGAAGAGCTCCAATCAATGGATAGGCGAACAAGGCAACTTATGACGATGCATAAAGCATTACACCCTAGAGATGATATAGATAGACTATACGTTGAGAGAAAAGAAGGTGGCAGGGGGCTCATCAGCATAGAAGATTGTGTCCAGAGAGCTAATGTAGTCCTAGATAGATATGTGCAAACAAATAGTGAAGAAATCATGAAGAGCGCAAGAGATAGTGCAACAAACAATAAAGTAGAAAACAATGGAACAGTACAGCAAACAAGAAAAGAAAGATGGGAAGGGAAAAATTTGTACGGCGAGTTTAAAAGACAGATACAAGATGTAGCAGACGATAAACCATGGGCATGGTTACGAAAAGGGAACCTTAAGAGAGAAACAGAATCGCTTATTATGGCAGCCCAAAACAAAAGCATAAGGACAAACCACATAAAAACAAAAATCGACAGAACACAGACAAACAGCAAATGCCGCATGTGCGGTGAAAGAGATGAGACGGTAAACCACATAACTAGTGAATGTAGAAAACTCGCCCAGAAGGAGTATAAGCATAGACATGATAGAGTAGCAACGATGATACACTGGGAACTAAGTAAACAAATGGGATACAACCATGTGGAAAAGTGGTATCAGCACAAGCCAGAGGCAGTTTTGGAGAATGACAACCACAGACTATTCTAGGACTTTGACATCGAAACTGACCACCTCATCCAGGCAAGAAGACAAAAAAAGGAAGGCCTGCCAATTAGTGGACGTTGCTGTGCCTGCAGACCATAGAGTAAAAAAGAAGGAGGGTGAAAAAAGGGAAAAATATCAGGACCTAGCATGAGAGTTAAGGAAGATGTGGAACATGAAAACCAGGGTAGTACCGGTCATAGTAGGTGCACTAGGAACTGTCCCCAAAACACTGAGGGTTAGACTGGAGGAGATCGGGATTAGGGGAAGGATAGAGACCGTACAGACCACAGCACTACTGGGAACTGCACGGATACTGAGGAAAATGCTAGAGATATAAGTACTGCAACGAATAGTAGCTCTGTCATGATATGCGAGGGAGAGAGGAGACGTTAGCTGAAGACCTGAGGAGACTTATTGTCACTCAGCCTTCAGCGATAACCACTGGGCAACCGGTGTGAAACTGTAAATTGCAGAATTACTGCAACCTCTGAGTACTAGGAGAGGAGGGCTGGAGACTTGAGGAGACTTGCTGTCACTCAAACTCCAGCGGTTACCACCATCCCAAATAATAATAATAATAATAATGATAATATCACAGTAATCTTTATGACTAAAGGTATATTTTCTTACAATTCTGACAGAAGAAATCGCGACCCAAGTAAAAAGTAATTAAACGCCAACAAGCAGAAAGTTTATTTTTTCCAGATTATTCTTTTTTTGCACGTGTCTTTTTTCCCGTCTTGTTGTGAAATTCATTTTGAAAATTCCAATACATCCAATTAAAAAAATACTAATAACAAGAGCCGATAGTGACGCGTGCATAAAAAAAAATCAGAAACTTGAATGTTCGCTTAACGCACTAGATGAATGTGAACAATCCAAGTAGGATGCTCTGTTTGTATGCGTGGAGATGAGAAAGTCCTTTAGTAAGTAGTGGATATATAAAGCTTGGTGCTGATGTTACGGTTCGGCCCCATAGGCCAAGCTTATATTACCAGAGAAATCGTGATCGTTACAAGAGATTACGAGATCTCCCGTCAATAGGGAATCAATGGAGCTCCGGGCAGAATAGAAACCCAAAGCTCCACATAGCATGGAAATATCCTCGTAATAATTAAATTCCTTATTGAATCTTACCGCCTACACTAGAAAAGAGTATGACGATAATATTTTCTTAATACGCTTAGTAGAAAACTCGTAACAGTTTGACTAATTGTTTCAATAGGTCTATTTTTTTTTAATGAAAATAAAGTAGTAAGTGAACGCCAGCGAATCAAACATTTACTTTTTTTTATTCAAATATTTTTTTTTTGCACGTGTCATAATTCCAACTCGTTTCAAAAGTCATTTAAACGTGAAAATTGCGATATATCAAATGATAACAAATACTGTTCGAGAGTAGAGCAAGAAGTGATAGTGACGCAGGAGAAAAATACATTCCTTTGATACACTCGTTGAAATCAAAACCGAACGAGAACGAAGGTACAACTTATTGATGCTGATAGGTTGAGCCTATTTCTCATATTAATGACAACTGAGCCGAGCCATTGTTAGGCTGTTCATTACAAGAATTGCTCCAACTGACAAAAGGAATCACGACCGTTACAAGAAATTACAAGATTTCTTGCCGATCGGGAATTTATGTAGCCGAGCGCAGAATAGAAACCTTTACCTCCAGACAGAATGGGAATATTCTTGCAATCAAACTCCCTACTGAACCCTACTGGTATCACCAAAAAATGATGTGACAAATATGTTGTTTGTTTTATATATATATATATATATATATATATATATATATATATATATATATATATATATATATATATATATATATATATATATATATTGGTAAACTCGCTACATTTTAACTGATTGTCTTGATGTATTCTTTTAGGCCAATAAAAATAAAGTAAACGCCAACAAATCGAGCGTTCATTTTTTTTTTCTCAAATTAGTTTTGTTTTTTTTTTTTGCATGCATAACTATCACCTCTCTTCGTAAAAGTCATTTTAACGTGAAAATTGCAATACATCAGATTTTTAATAAATGGATGCAAAAAAAGTATAACTTTAAAAAGAATTACATCTGCTTAGTACACTCCTCGAATGTAAACGATGCAAACAAAATTGAAATGAATGTTTTTGTACGTATAAAGAGATGGGAAAGTCTTTGGCCAGCAGTTGTATAACGGCTGACGATAGTGTTATGGTTCAACTCCATAGGCCAAGTCTAGCCTCAGCGAGGTTCTTTATGACTACTGGCTATGTTTTACAACGAGATCTCAAGGTGACAGAGGATCTATGGAGCCCTGTGCAGAAATCAATAGCTCCACACAACATATAAATATTCTGGCTTTCTTTTAACTCTTTTCCTATCTCACAGCTTACACTAGAAAAAAAAATCTTCCCATAACATTTTTGTTCGCAAGTAGATGGGAAAAGCCTATAGCCACCAGTGGAATTATAAGGGCTGATGATGATGATAATATTACTCAGCTCAATCGTCTAAGTCTATCTATAATCATCATCAATAGTTTATATTATTACTATTAATGATAAGCTTGGACTATGGAGCCAATCCATACAATCATCATCAAACAAACAGCAAAAGCCGCCTACGTGGGGTAAGAGATGAGACTGTAAACCATGGTGAAAATAGTCAACTAGCCCAGAAGGAGTATAAATACGGACACAATAGTGAAGCAACAGTGAAACACTGGGAACTGAGCAAACGAATAGGATTCTGCCATGTGAAAAAGTGGCCACACCAAAAACTGGGGAAAGCCCCCGAGAATGGAAATCACAAATTACTCTGACTTTTGAGATCCAAACTAATCACTCCATCCAAGCAAGAACACCAAACCTTGTAATCGTGGACAAGAAGAGGAGAGCCTACCAAATAATTGACGTGGCTCAACGAGAACCACGGAGCAACAAGCGTGAAAACTGTACACCACAGCACTGCTGAGGACTGTGAGAGCATGGAGAGGAGGTCAGGAAACATGAGAAGACTTTTTGTCACTCAGTATCCAGTTGTGACTCCCAGGCAACTGGTGTAAAAAATTGATTATAACAATAATAATAATAATGATAATAATAATAATGATAATAATAATAATAATAGTAGTAGTAGTAGTAGTAGTAGTAGACGTGGCTGTACCTACAGATCATAGAGTAAAGGGGAAAGAGAGTGAAAAATGGGAAAAATACCAGGACCTTGCAAGAGAACTGAAGAAGGTGTGGAATGTGAAAGCCAGGGTAGTGCCAGTCATAGTTGGCGCACTGGGAACTTCCCAAAGACACTGAGGGCGAAACTGGGGGAGATCAGGATAAGGGGAAGGATTGAGACAGTACAAACCACGGCACTGCAAGGAACTGCACGGATACTGAGGAAAGTGCTAGAAATATAAAGACTGCAACGTTAATTGTTAACAGTGACCCAACAGAGGAAGGGAAATGAAAGCAGAAATACAAACCACAGCACTGGCATGATAAGCGAAAGAGAGAAGATATGTTGGCTGAAGACCTGAGAAGACTTATTGTCACTCAGCCTTCAGCGATAACCACTGGGCAACTGGTGTGAAACTGTAAATCGCAGAATTACTGCGACCTATGAGTACCAGGAGAGGAGGGCTGGAGACTTGAAGAGACTTGCTGTCACTCAAACTCCAGCGGTTACCACCAGGCAACTGGTGTGAGATTCCTAATAATAATAATAATGATAATAATAATAATTTGAAATCAATAAAGATAATTAAAAATGATTGAAAATAAAAAAAATTAATTGTTCATCAAACGCTTCATCTAAAAGCCAAGGACGAAGATCATGTTATGTGAGAATGGATTATTGGACTTGGATACCAAGTTTCGATGACAAAGGCTTGAATTAGTCGACGCAAAATGCCTGAAGAAGAATTACTCATCATCTCAGAATTCGATAAACTTGATACATTATTTTTATATGCAGCAATTTCCTCCACATAAAACCGTTTTATAATGATTAAAAATTTGCTGAGATGATAAATACTGTATTTTTTCAGCCCTTTTGTTCACAAATCCGCTCTTTTAATCCTTGAAACACTTTTATGGATATATTCGAAGTCATCAACAAAAAACTGCCACCAAGACTGTCATCATGAGTTTCTTCAATTTTTAAATTGGTCCGGCTGGATGCTTATGTATGTAGACATCGCACGTCCAGGTCGATCAATGGAGCTAAAAGCAGGGAATATTTAAACATTCACTACTCATCATGTATGTTTTTTTTCAACTAACCCGAAATAGATTTCCAGTTAGACGACCAACTTATAATGTAATTTTATGCAAAATTGGTCCCTCAGTTTATGCCTGATACATTTGTTTTTTATTCCGTGGACTTTTTTTTAGGAATCACTGCCTCAGAAAATGCATGAGACGTGACTTATTCATTGATCACTCCTATTTTCTTTTTCAATTGAACAAACCACAAAACATGCTGCCAAAATACATTGATCATATGACGGTTTCTGTTGAGTGAATAACCAGACCTATCTATCTATCTATCTATCTATCTATCTATCTGTTCATACATTTCTCTGTCTACCTATCTTTAGGCAATGAGAATTCGTGGGTATCCTTGCGAGGTATCATTTTTAGTTTTTACTAGAAATTCAATTCAACAGCTTCATGTGGATTAACTATATGGACTTAACTCTCAATCATTCATATGAATGCGTATACATGTATACTCTCATTGTCATACACATAAAAAGACACATATACAGACATACATATACGTACGTACTCAGACACATGCATATATATATATATATATATATATATATATATATATATATATGTGTGTGTGTGTGTGTGTGTGTGTGTGTGTGTGTGTGTGCACGCGCGCATGTGCAAAGAAAGATGTGTTTCATTAATAGATACACTGTATAGGACCTCTGGTTACTGAAAGCTGATTAAAAGTTTTCGAAAGAAAAATTAATATTTAATACAATTTACAAAGAAATTCATAAGACCTTTATCTTTAATTAACGCCTTGAGACATGAACTGTCCTTTTTTTTGCAGACAGGAGAGTTAACAAACACGTAGTTTGGTATCACCAAAGACTCTGATTCAACTTCCATTGATCACGGTTGGTATGTGCTCGATTGTACTATCATTGAATTCGGTCTTTGATGGAAAAACTGAAGAGAAAAAATATGATGTTAAATTTGACAACAAATGTGTGGCATTCAGCAATTTATCTATGTGATGTGGATCTCAATTGATCCCAGTCATCAGTCCTGAATCGCACATGACTTACGCTATTAGGGAAAGTACTTATATACCTAATTTCAGTGTCATGGATGCTGAATTGTGACCGAAAACTGTTTGAAAATTACTGGAAATTACCCCTAGCGATTATAAATGACCTTTAAAAGTCTTTGTCACGTAGATTGCATTCTTTGCAATGTGAAGATATACCCTAATGGTAATTTATAGCATCCCTGGTGCAGAATTATGGCCCCAAACTCCGGAAATAGACTTGGAACGGCTACTAACTCCATAGAACTTATGCTGTCTTCCCCTCAGTCTACATGCGGAATATCAGATCAATATGCCTTGTGACTTTTGCGGAGAGGATGTACGAATAAACAAAGAAATTGTCAATATATATATATATATATATATATATATATATATATATATATATATATATACATATATATATATATATATAGAGAGAGAGAGAGAGAGAGAGAGTGAGACAGAGACAGAGACAGAGAGACAGAGACAGAGAGAGAAAGAGAGAGGGACAGAGAAGGAGAAATTGATAGATTTCCAAGTAAACAGCTGCATTTTCCATCAAGCTTATCTTTACCATAATACTTTTCTATTGAGATGTAACACACTAGAATCTTACACTTCCAGTTTGTCAAATAACTACTACTATTTTGTCAGATTACTTTACATCCATGCAACAAAAATGAATAACTAAATTCGTATAAACAGACTCACATAGATAGCTGTATCATAGTGTGATCGTTCCCAATGTGGAAAATGGCTTTGGCCAATTTCGGTTAATGCTTCACGTAGTAATATTGAATTGAATTTTTTCATTAGATGAAGCATAGACGAGTAATATCAATTTTCCCCTGTCTCTGGCTGTATTCGGTCGTGTCTGTTTATGGAATGATTTGCAATTGGGTAAGAAAGTGGTGGTAACATTTCGATGTGGATCCAGGATTTTTTTTTCTTTCGATTAAGAAATATTTTTTCTTTTTTTTTTCAATTACATTCATGCATACACTCACGTCTCTTTACATGATATCTTCAAAAGTTACTGATTAATATGTATGGAATTTTTTTGTGGATGGACGATTCGTTATGGGGGGATTAATTAAATCATGGAGCGCAATTTTGTCTGTTTTGTTACAGGTGTACGTCAAAATCTCATAATATTGCCAAATTCTTTTTCTTCCTGCAAGACTTCTCAGAAAAAATTGTAGTGAATTTTAAATCAGATTTGGGGGGAGGAAAATAAAGTATGCGTGAACTCATCAAAATTTTGGATCAGATCCATGAACAATTATCTCCCTTACGTCGTGATTATACGTCGGAACCACATAATATCGCCAAGATCTAATGTTTGTCCATACGATATCTCCAGGCCAACCGAATGAATTGCAGTGAAATCTCTTGAAAGAGCGAGCGATACAGTGAGAACAAGATGGTGATATTTTGAATGAGAAATATTTTTCTGTTCTTTAAAAAAATGATATTTGTGTATGCACTCATGGCTTTCCATGCAATATCTCAAAAACCTATCAATGAATCTCAATGGAGTTGAATGGAAAGGTTGACCATAGTCTTCAGGTGAACTGATTAAATTTTTGAGAGGATATATGTACTTCTATCTCTTCCCTACTTCGTCTTTTCTATATTTCCCCCCAAGAATAAAGTCGCCAACATGTTATGTCCGTCCATACATTTTCTCAAAAAGTTCTCAATTTATCTTAATGACATTTTATGGAAGGGTACATAATAGGGTAATTGATGACTATCAAATTTTCAGGCGGATCCATGCACAATTACCACCACCTGACAACTGTGTTGGCAGAGGCGTGTGCTCTTTAAGTGCATTCTAGTTTTCAATTATTAACGGTGGCCGACAAAAAGTAAGATTTATTATTCCGGAAGTATTGGCTTCGAAAAGTCCACGATAGAGTGGTCCATCAAATCTTTGGGAAGGTTTATGTCCCACGACAAACGCTGCTTATGTCTATGATGATGAATTATCTTGATTAGTTTTGATATTGATATACGCACCCTACCCTTCGGTAATCGTTGTAGTTTAAACTTCTGATTTCGGTTTTAAAGACTATATGATTGTTATTATGTTGTATTAATTTGACCCTAAGTATAAAAACAAAAATTGTATCAAATCAAGTGTGTTCTCTCGGGGTTTGGTGACTATTTGGATCAGGTTGCTGTTGGACAGAATTAGAGGCAGTTTCATGCCTTTGGATCATGATTATATACGTAACTAATTTTATTTATAATTTGATTTGAATAGTTGATAATAACCCTGGTTAGTTAAAGCCTCGAGATCAATGTTTACGTTGCTATTATGAACGAGAGAGTCGTAATAAATCAGACGAATACTAATTCCAAGACTTTGATCATTCCAATGGAAAATATTCCATGTCCTCCTCTATATTTCTCTCTGTTGAGCCCCATTGAGTTCATGAAAATCTGAATAAATAAAAGAGTACGATGAAAAACCTTCCTATTTCTCTATAGTATCAAGGATAGCATGAATAAAAGTGCATAATTCAGTTCCAAATCTAATACAACACCATTAGGGTGCTTATATTTGAAAATAAACTAGATAACTTTCAAATTCGAGTGACAAAAGACTTAACAGAGATCACCATTTTTAACAACATAGATGTGAAGGCTGATGGATTGAGAAACATCAATGAACTTAGAGCCAACTCATACAAAAAATTAGTTGAAGAACAAAACGCTAAAACATACGATTTTGGCAACGACTACACACAACAGAAATAAACAATGATCACTCAAAACCTGATAAAACTAACAACAAGGATGGCAAAACTGCTACGATCAAAGCATATATACAACTCAAAGACCATAAACCCAACTTAATTCATAAAACTCAATCTGGTCCGGGGAATCAATGAGAATTGTGAATTTTCAAACATTTCCCAGAATCTGAATGATTACACATAAATCAACATTACATCAAATTATCAGATATCAGTCCTGGAACAGATCCCTAATTCTATCAACACTAAAATCAAGTATAATTCCTCCTACAATAAAAAAAAATGTTTGACAAAATGGAAGAATCACACAATAATTCTTTGGAAAAAAAGCTTCAATAATGAATAAAAAGAATTATGAAGAAAACACAGAAATCAGCACCAAAAACAAAGACGCCACAGAGAAGAAAAGAAACAAAAACAGAAAAACCAGTTGGTTCAACCCACCTTACAGCAAACAAATATTAATACTGGAACAATTATTCTCCAACTAATAGACAAAGAATTCCCTGGGGAAGATTATAACAGAAGATACAAAATACAAATGCTATTAAAATCACCAACAGTCGTAAAAAAATGAATGATAATCGAAATCCACGTGTTGAAAATTTAACAACAACAACAACAACAACAACAACAATAATAATAGGATCAGAAATAAAGTTGTATATAATAGTAAATGTAACAGTATAAAGAGAAATACATGCCCAATATACGACAAATACATTAATAGGAGCTGCATAAACTTGGCAACATTCATAACGACTGAACAACCATACAACAGAAATATAACTTTGAAATCTCAAAAGACCTACGTAGATCTATGTAATGCAACCACAATACACCCTTTCCAATTTAAAAACTGAAACATCAAATGCACTCTCAATATATTTCTGGGAACTTGATGAAAAGCAAATTTACCATTTCTGCAAAATAGGCTGTCATTAACAACTCCACACCTCAAAAAAATTTTGAATACAAACACTATTTGGACCTGGAGGAGAAACTGAGAATTTTAAACTTTCAAGTCAGAACGTACTTAACCAAAAAAAAAAAAAAAAAAAACGAAACTGTATTAAAACGTAAACACAAAGTGAAATTTAAACTTAAATTTGGGTAACCACTCATTTACGCTACATTTAAATGATAGAACAATATGATAATTAACTGTAACACCGAAGGAAACTCATAATGATAATAACCGACCACACCTTCTACAACTCATTTAAGATAATGCCATGAATCTGATTCACTTGATACTAAATACTAATTACAGCAACGAAATAGACTACACAGGTATTAGCCTAAACGCTCCAACCACGTAGGATGATTTTTAATAACCCAAATCAAGCAAGTAAATAGAACTCATGATATATATATATATATATATATATATATATATATATATATATATATATATATATATATATATATATATATATATATATATATATATATAATGATAATCAAAAGATTGGAGACTAACATCAATTGAGCTTAAACTCAACCCACGGCCACCTCAGCACTTAACCACCAACCGAAAACAAACCCCACACTCAATGGCGAAAACAACACAGTTAATCCAATATCAATATAGTTTTGATGCCCAAACTTAAATTAGGGATTTACAATCATAATGATAAATCTATAAATTGAAATTAAAAGTTTAAACAACAATGATCACAAAAGGGGAATACACCTACCCCAAAAAATTGATTACAAACAGAAAGAGCAATTAATTTCAACTGAACACTAACATACTGGAAGTGTGTGAGTTCAAAATTCGAAAACAATCAAACAAAACACTCATGTACCGAATAACTTATCCTACTGGAACTTTAAACTTCATGTTAGACCCACGTAACAAAACACTCTTATAAAACACTCCAACCCATGTTATCCTTGCTACCGTCACGTTACTTCAATAAGAAACGAAAAACGAAGAACAATTTCTTTTCGGATATAAGATGCTGTTTTTCAATGAACCAAAAACAGGGACAATTCAATCCATTCACTATATGTCTTTCACTATATATATATATATATATATATATATATATATATATATATATATATATATATATATATATATATATACAGTGCCTGTCAAAAACATGATTTTCTGTATCATATATTGATAAGTTATACAAATATAGACATTAGTATCAGTACATTTATCAATTCGGATGTAATTAACATTCTGGTGGAGTGGAAGAAAACTTTTCTGTACGTATCTGAAAGCTTTAGAAATTCTTTTCCTCCTTAAACATTTTACGCAACGTAGACGTGTGATTCAGTTATATATATATATATATGTATATATATATATATATATATATATATATATATATATATATATATATATATATGTGTGTGTGTGTGTGTGTGTGTATGTGTGTGTATGTGAGCTAGTGCGTGAGAACGTGTGTGTATTTACTCGTCTGTATGTCTGTTGTTACCTTATACAACTCTTTCAATTCAAAACTTTATGCCGCATGATAGATATACGTATTCTGCAGGGAGGTTGGTTGATTGGATGATGATAGCATCGCTCGTGAAAATGAATTATATTCGCCTGATAACATGCGATGGATTTAATCTAACAAATTGTCGAAAGTGTTCTCATGCTTTTTTGCGTTTTTCCGTCGTTGTTATTTTGACGAAAAGACATCCACAAAAAAAAAAAACAAAACAAAACAATACAACATAGAATCGCAGAAAAATAGAATTTTTTTCGAGAATCGCTAGGGAGAAAAACGACTTCATATATTGCATGACAATGGGTGATGCGTGCATTCTAACGAAGAATAAATTATGGCCAGTGTTTAAATTAGACACAAAGCAACATCTTTTTTCTTCTTCTTCTTCTTCTTCTTCTTCTTCTTCTTCTTCTTCTTCTTCTTATTATTATTATTATTATTATTATTATTATTATTATTATTATTATTATTATAATAAAAATCACACTAAACTTTTTTTTCAGTGCATTTTGGTATCTCTGTTAAAGACAAATGCTCACTTGGAACTGTCAAGTTTTTGTTGGAGACAAATTCTTATCGCTGCGAATTAGATGAAATGTTGGACAAAAAGCCAGGTAAGAAAAATCTATTATCTGATCAGTAGGAGACAGACATTTCCGCTGCATCCGTCTCCTTATTCCTGGGTGCCTTCAACTGTACAGGGAGTGCAATAAGTATATCATGCATTTCAAATACTTTTTCATGAGTTTGGTTATACACATTCCAAATAGACAGAATTCGGACGAAATATTTCCACCATTTGTACGTAACTTCTAAATGTTCGGGCTGGTTTCAATATATCCTTTTTTTATTTTGGTATTGTCTTTATCTTTCATCTAAATTCTGTCTTTTCTGAAGCTGTATGAGGATGTTAAAATGAACATTCTAAAACATGGTCGTCACTGCCACCTTCCCAGGGGAGGGAACATAAGTACGTATTTCAACGGTGCAGGTATATCCGGAAAATATCTTGTACCTAACATGATACCAGCAGAAAACTTAACCGTCCCTCTATATGAGCACATTGACATGGGATTAAATAAAACGATTGTATTGTGCTTTATAATGGATTTTTGGAACTTGTATTTATAAGCGGATCTCTGTTGCGTTGCGTGAACTCGTTATTGAGTTGACAAGATAGAGCAATGTCATGTCTCCAGAAATCAACTTCTGAGGTTACCGGTACAAGGGCCATGGACGAAAATGCACGTTATGTAACTTGTCTCATATTACACACTGCCAACGAGGAAACACTAGGGCTGCACATTGCTACGTGCATTGGGGACATTTGGATTTGTCTTTGGGTTATCCTATTATTACTCAACCCAGCTGCTGGGAAGCAGTTCACCCAGGGGCAGTGCTGTCCCATTGCACTTAGGAGGACAGGTCAAGATCGTCCTGACATTTTCGTGAGTGCAGTTGGTTACTTAGCAACCAAATGGCGTCTGCTGGAGCTATTTTTGATAGGTGTATCCAATTTTCTCCACGTAAAGCCCTGATCTTGTTTCGCATTTTGCTTTGGTGGGAGAGTAAATGAATAGCCTTCACATTTTACAGTCTTTTTCGGAATGGATCAAAGTATAGTATCTGTTCCACGGCATATCTTACCATAGATACGGAATAGACACACAAGGCAAAGGCAATGTCACTGAAAATATCGGGTTCTGTTGTGCAAGGAACCAACTAAGCTAACAAAAAATGAATTCTGTAATACTGAGTGAACGTTCTGTTCGAGCGTTGGTCACTTAATTGATCCTTTCAATTGATTCGGACCGTTTGCTTTTAATAATAGGATAGAATAGGTACATTTTCATTCTATGAGGTGATATCAATTCAACAAAGGTCTACGATGGTTGTGACAGCATTTTTATCTTGATCACAGCAGTAAGTATCAAAGAGAAAAAGTTTTTTTCTACTTGTAATATATTCTGAAGTTGGATGGAAGAATACCTTTAAGCTGAGGTTACGTATGTATTTTTCGAAGAATGATATTGTCTTGAATGAAGACGGTTTTGTTGGTTTTTTTTCAGTTTCACTGCTGCTGCTGCTGTTGTTTTTGTTGTTGTTGTTGTTGTTGTTGTTGTTGTTGTTCTTCTTCTTCTTCTTCTTCTTCTTCTTCTTCTTCTTCTGCAGCATTATAGTTACATTGTGAATAGAACCTCTCCCTAAAAACCTCAAATGTTTTCATCTCGAGATGTTTAATTCAAAATAGTTTTAGACGGTAATCTCCGAAGAATTCCCTGAATTAGGAAACACAAAAAATGCCTCATAAGAGGTTAACAAAAAGAAATCTTTACATTTTTTTCAAGTACAGAAGCCTAAAAGGGCTATCGTCATATCGTAAGTTGTTATAATTCACATATCTTGAAAAACTAAGCAATTCAAAATCACTATGCTTTTTTAAAATATTTTTTGCATATATTCTGATGTGAGTTAAATTTTGGTTGTAGTATCCTTTGAACACCACTGATTGCAACTTTATAACTCTTAACTGATCACATTGAATTTATGATAAAATTTTCAATTTTGGATACTATCCAAGAGCAACAGGTTTTTGACTACTTTATTGTGACTTTACTTGATCTAGATGATCAACGTAATAAATTGTATTGCTATAAAGTAATAAACTGATCCCTCCTATGAATTATGAATTATTCACATCACCAGATATCTTATATACAATAAACTTTGTTTTCCAAAACTCTTTCTCCCTGGAAAATTCTTTATCGTAAAACAACGGCTTTTGGTTTGATATATTTCACTCAGTATGGTTTTAGGCTATAACGTCCAGTGGACTCCTTGATTTAGGAAGCATTAAAATGCCTTTAATTGCTTAAAATCAAGTTATGTTTAGAATTTCAAGATATGGAAACTCAAGACTGTTATCGTCATTGAAATTATTATTCATGAACTGCATTTATTTCGGTAGGGATTAAATTTTGCTATTAGTATTCAAATAGTATTACAAAAGTGGTAAATAGAGCAGCTTTTTCTAGAAAAAATATCTATGTATGTGAATGTTGGGCATTTTCAGTCAATATCAGTAAAAATATTTTCCAGACAATCGGAGGTCAGCATTCATGTGTATTTAGGATTTATCATGCTAAACGTTTATTCCAATTTTCTAGCAGTTTAAGTCGTGTTAATTAATTTATCTTGTCTCGTTTAATTATAAGGATTAAAAATCGCAAATATAAACGTTTTCCCTTATCAGAAGACATGAAAATGAGTGGATGCATTTAAATAAAATGAGAAATTATTATCCGAGTATTGAGAGGGCTTCTTCTGCTCACCTGATTATGTGATGTACATGATTTCATACGTGGTAACATCCGCAAAGATAATCAATTCCCTCAGTGAGCTCCTATGTACACAGACATGCAGTACATATTAATGTCTCATCATACATGCACACACATAGACATACACATACACACATGCTCATAAGTATGCATGTATACATTTCTGACAAATTATATAAATCCAACGCTCTTTGGGAATGTTCACTCAGCTTTTTACTCGGTGCAATACATCAAGCTATCAAGCAAAAAATGTTGTGTGTCATGTCAGTGATTCGTTTTTGTTTTTTGTTGCGAAGTAAAAGAGCTTGATGAACATCTTCTAATCATGGCTTGCACATGATTTTTGCCTAAGCTAATATATATATATATATATATATATATATATATATATATATATATATATATATAGAAGAAGAAGAAGAAGAAGAAGAAGAAGAAGAAGAAGAAGAAGAAGAAGAAGAAGAAGAAGAAGAAGAAGAAGAAGAAGAAGGTGGACAAGAAGAAGAAGAAGAAGAAGAAGAAGAAGAAGAAGAAGAAGAAGAAGAAGAAGAAGAAGAACCTATACCTGGTGAATGTTAACATTGCGTGTCTCTTGCACTGATCAGTAACAGACAATATGTTGTCTACCGTCAGTTATGAAAATAATAAGCCAATTTACTTTTGAATTACACATTCTACAGTTATCAAATCATGCTTGAATGTTTCTGAAATCTTAATGGTTATGACATTTACTACAATGTATGTATATCAGATTTACTCCCCCTTATTCTGAAAATACCCCCACCCCCCAAAATTATATGATCAGTCTTTTTGTTTCTCTATACCAAAATTATATCCTAGCGAGTATTCGCGCACTTCACATGTTCTCCGGGGTCAAAGTTGCTATGATGTTGGCAAGATCTGTTTTCATTCATATTTATCAGTATTACTATATCCAACAGTATATTATGTATATTTGGTAGGGGGTAGGGGCTCCAGGGGAATCACGTACGTTGATTTTTTGTCGTTCATTAACGAATGGCAATCGCAAATCCTGTTAAGAATACTCAGAGAAACTTTAGTCTTCGCATATGGATTGTATCGTATGTATATGAGTGTGTGCACGGGCTATTGATTGTACCTATTTACCGATGTGTGTATGATCTCTCACAGACAGGAAAGAGTTTTAAAAGAGTATGTTTGCATGTATGTTGATACACGTGTGTGAGGGACATCAAAACTGACGTATGTATGTATGTACGTATGTATGTATGTATGTATGTATGTATGTATGTATGCATGTATGTATGAGCATGAAGTTATATATAGGGGAAATTTATTTCTACCGCTATCAAATATTCCATGTTTTAATTAAATCTATTTTTTTAGATTTTAAAATGTAATTTAAGTCTCCTTATATTATTCAATTAATTCTAGAATATAATATCCCTGATTAAAACATGTTAATTTCACTCAATTAAAAGTTTCTAGTAAATACGAACAATCGAATTCAGACACATCCCCCTATTTACTCATGTCCACGTGCATACATGCCCCTATATTATGATTTTCAAAAGGGGGGGGTGCATTTCCTTTCTCAGTCTCCTTTTTTTGACTCAGAAAGTTTCAGTTAATAAGCATTTCATTCCATATTTCAATATATAAGTACGGTACAGTTCCGTTTTTTTAATTTTCCATTTCATCTACACATTCTCAATGTGAGAATTGTACCAAAGCACAGTTATAAATTGGATATCGCTTGTTGCACAGAAGAACACAAAATTGGTTCCAGTTCCACACGATGTTACAAAGAATTCCACTCAGGTCAATAGTTTCGAAATGCAAAACGCAGAAAGGCCACCTCTTGTTTCTGGAATTGACTCAAAAGGTAAATGTAAACGTTGCTGTCCATCCTCTCACTTTCCAGGTGCTGGAAAATTAACAGAAATCTTGATGATAAATAACATTAATTCGGGGCAATGAGTTTTTTTCATTGATATACGCCGCTGAAATAAGGGAGGCCATCAAATATGACAGTACCTAAACTCCATGGGATATAGGAATGCAGAAGAATGTAACAGCTAACAACAGAGGAAGTGGGTTACACTGAACAAATTCAGATTCCTGTTGGATTATGTAGAGTTCAATTTACATGAATACCCTTTGGGAAGTCATGGACTTATTCAGTCCCTGTCGGATCAGGGATTACTATATGCTTGCAATAACATTTAACCAAAAGAATCGCAACACGCTATATGGAAAGATGTACATCGCCGAGTAAACCTATTCCTCTATGAAATGCCAAGTGGGCCTTACCACGAAGATCCACCAAGTGATGAGATAACTGGATTTGTGAAAAAATGAATAAACATATTTCGTACAAAAAATCAATACTTCAAGTAAGTTTCTGGTGCCCAGAGAAAATTTATTACGACTGAATATTTAAACTATATGAATCAAATCTCCGGGTCATATTTTGTTGAAATATCTGTTTGTTGTCTGATAACAAGAACGTCGGACCTGATCCCTACTTGGGCGCACTAGTCACAGCTATCAGCTCGTAACTTTTAACCTGACTAAGCAAAACTCAGAGGGATCGCAATTGGTTTCTTGCCGTGTGTTAATTCTTAGTGAACTTGCTTTGCTGACCATTAGTTTTCTGTAGTGAAATCTATATTGTTGAATGTGAAAATGATTATCATTGATACCAAACTCGCAAGACGTTACGATCCACCAATGATGTTATAGTAAAGAGTATTCTTTCTCATGGTTTGGAGCCTGGTTGGCAATGTTTTGCCAGGCAGCAGTTTTCCCTTGATTCCATACAGGGAACCTTTGACGAATCAAGTCGATATTTATTGTGGAATAATCGTAAGAATCTTTCTTTAAAAATCTTACCTTACAAGAATTGAATTGATCTGTTCTTCCATGCAATAAAAGTAGATTATTTGATAATGCAGAAAATGATTAGACCCGAACTGGGGAGTGCTTGTGTGTTTTTAAAATTAGTCTGTGGTAAGATCAAAATCTTGCATCAAGCATAATCAAACACAGTCAGTGCCAAAATACAACATGATTTTGTTCCATTTTTCATTTTTTTCATTCCAACAAACATGATATGCTATGTCATTATATCCTATAAGAGTTTAGACGATGGAAATTTTTGACGTAAAGAGATTGGATATATATATATATATATATATATATATATATATATATATATATATATATATATATATATATATATATATATATATATATATATTTGTATATATACATATATATGTATATATATATATGTGTGTGTGTGTGTGTGTGTGTGTGTGAGTGTGTGTGTGTGTGTGTGTGTTTGTGTGCTGTTGTGCGTATATGTGAATACTGTCTGCATGTATGTGTGTGCATATTCATTGATAAGATATACATATATTTTCACAAACACACACATACACACATATATACATATATCAATATATACATATACATCAATATATATGTGTGTGCTTGTGTGTGTGACAGAGTGATTTTTACCTGTATGTATGGATATGCATCCCTGGTGAAACGGAAAAAGGAAGAGAAAGGAAATACACAAGGGAAGATAACAAATGCCTTATCTAATTTCGTAATAAAATAAAATTTATGAAAAAGTTTGATCCCAGAATTCAACACTACAAATAGTTCTCAATATCAGGAAAGTCTTGCTCCTAAAATTGGCGGTAATAAACTCAAATTGCTGAGTTATGATAGAAAGAACTCAGCAGAATATTATATAAGGGAAGGCAGTTATCAAATATACAGCTCTTTCTACATCTCATTGAAGAGCTTGATAATTAATTCCCATTCCATGGGAACAATCTGAATTAGCTCCCATAAAGACAAGGCTTTAGGTTCAAATTATACATTCCGTCTTCTTACACAATAAATACGTGCACGCTGGTCATTGCAAATATTGAATTTTACGTTTTAGTGTCTCGTCAAAAGTGATTTACCAAGCAGTTCCCAGAGATATATATCTGTGATTTAAGACCGTTTGCTTTTCAATCGAATTGTACTGGAGAAGAAGTGGTTGCATAATGCATCGCTTCTCAGATCTCTCTGCTGGAGATTGATAAATTCTTTGATTAGAAATTGGCGCTGTCGACCCCGCTGTTTTAATGATACATCAAAGGGGATGTGTTACCTTTGATCCGAACACCAAGCCAATAAGGATTTGTCATCGGAAAAATGGTTGGAGAGGGAAGATATTAGAAATAGATATTGATGAAATGAAAGGTTCACTTTATTGGCATGTGTTGACTACAGGTCGGCAAATAACATTCTACTTCTTGGAAAATTCACTCTCACAGACATATTGAACATACACTTGTCTATGCATATTTCAGTCCACAAACAAGACGTATACGAATGTATGTTTGCTCAAGTATACGAATGCTTATATTCAGGGGCCTATTTCGTAATATCTGAAAGAACATGAAGGGTCTCTCATAATTAAAAAATTGGCTTTTATTACCGCTGGATGTTTCACACTGAAAAGGGCGTGCATTCAACATTCTATGAGACATGACAGTATTGACAATCTAAAGTTAAGTTTCCATAACTTTTTGTGGAGACTTCTGGTGGACAATATATTAGCAATATCTTTACTGCATCAATTCAATATAACTTGCTGAAAATTGTTTTTATATAGGAATAGTATTAGAAAAAAAACAAAGTGCGTATTATATGGATATGATAGAAATCAAATATATAAGTATATATCCGCCTTATATTTACATATATGCATACACCAATCTTGGCACCCAAATTTCCGAAAAAAACGTCTGGTATATTCCATCCCTGATCAGGTGATACTTTTCTGCAGGCCTAAATCGGGCAACGGTTTATTTGGCAGATGGTTATAATGTTTTGGCTTATTTGTGTGCATTTTACGGGTATGCTAAATATACGTAAGAATACTTATTCAAAGTTACTTTGTTATATATATATATATATATATATATATATATATATATATATATATATATATATATATATATATATATATGGTGCAAATACGTTTAGGGGGTAGCCATTTACAATCAAACGCTCAATCAATACATAGCAAAGCCTACATGACTCTGCACTCTAAATCACATTGTAAAAGCGCTCTCACCACCGACTTTCCTTCTACCTTTGCATGCTTAAATATCAACGTACCATTCATTTCTGACTTTGTGCAGAATTCTCTCTATACCGATTCAAAAACTACAAAACTTATTCTAAATTTTAAAAAAATATTTTTCTCCAAAATGAAATAATTGAAAACGGTCTATATGGATGGAATGATATATGGCTGCATCAAATAAGAAGGGTATGTGAAAAAAAAGTTGTTCCACAAAAAAAATAAAAAAATAGAAAGAGAAAAAAAAAGGTAAATGTTTCCGGGCACCTTCTGCGCACGCAGTGATTGACATCCGGGGTTCGAAGCTATAAAAGCATTTGTGAACAATTGAAATATTGATGGGGTTACGGGGGATGGAGATTCCTTTTTTTCTCCAATATAGTTTAAAAACGTTGGAAGGAATCTGAAAGAGAAAAAAAAAATCCACAGTTTCAAAATTGCAGACTTGCCCTCTCCGCGTTTTGGTGAAAATAACAAAAATAATAAAGTATTTCCAGCATGAAAATATTGTTTTTTTTTTCCAACATTTGGATTTTTTTTTTTACTATTTTCTCTTGAAATATAGATGATTAACAATGCAAAAAAATCTAGTCTAACTTTATAAACGTCTACAGTATTGCTTAAAATATGCAAGTAGTAAGCCGAGCATAGAGATAAATGCTATTTGCCATCTTAGCAATCATCTCCATAGTCATAACCATTTTCTCTTTAGAATCTAATGTTGGACAAAAACCATACCAAGATTGCCCAGACCTCTGAATCATGGGCAACTTTGGTGAGATTGTCACGCTATCTCATTTTTCCAGCTTCAGTTTTGTGTATGGTCTCTGAGGATTCACGTTCTGAGTCATTACGTTCAGCAATTATCTGACGTGCTTGCAATATGGCCAACCCATTGCTGTTTGATTTTTCTAATGGATTCTATGATATCTCTGAATCCCGTTTTCTCTAATATACGGTGTTGTTTTGTGATCCCCCTATGTGATATCGGGTACGATTCTCCCATCTGAGGTTTCTCTTTATTCATTTATTTTCCCAATGAAGATTTTGGAAGATTATCCCACAACGGACTGTAAAGAATTTTGGTGCATTGATTCTCCTTCTTCAAAATAGAAAGGGTTAACCTACTTTATGTAATCTGATAAATAGGCTGCTGTGTTAGTAGATATGTTGCAAGACTGACGTATATAGGGTCCAATCGTTTTTATGTGATACCCTCAACAACGTTTGGCATTTTCACTGAGTTGAATTCTGAAGTCAACATATGCTTTATTTGGAAATAAAGTCGGTCGGCATTAGTGATTGGCCAAATACATTGATTTCAACATGTTCTTATGACTGGATTGCTTGAAATGACTAATAAATATTTGTGACCCTAGCAACTAAGTTGAGAAAATTATATCATCCTCATTAATTATTGTTGTTAGTACTGTTATTTACTGTGGTCCGTTTAAAGCTTTTTGATACGCCAAATCAGCACCATCAAAGTGAATACATTATAATATCGATACTGAGTATTGTTGCTGATACTACTATTTCACAAACTCATTTCAAACATCTCAATATTGTGAAGTTCTATTTTATTCCTTCAATCGATAAAAAAAACAGTACCAAAAGAAAATCCAAACAGAGATGCATGGAAGATATTTTCAAACTGGACTTAAAACTGGGAAGAAATGAAGGAGTGTTGAGAACAGACCAATACCACGAACTCACCCCCTTGTGGATTCAAATATGAAAGAATATGTTAAGGACTCATTGGTTCCGAGGGGAAGAGAAACATTAGGAAGAGAAATCAAAATTCAGTGTTTGCAGGGTCAAGATAAAAATAGAGAAAAAATTGCCCCTGATAAGTATCAGTTGTTTTTAACACACTGTGTGACATGGGTAAGTTGATATGCAAAACATATTCGTATTTCCTCAACTTTTGTAATCGTTGTATATCGAATTTTTATTCTATATTTCAATACTTTGGTACGAGCACATGCAGATTGACAGAGGGATACATCTATGTATTATAAACCTACAGAGATAGGTAAAATATGAAATACGCAGTCATTTTGCTCCTATCCTTTACAACACTGCGCACGACCATACATTTCTCTATCGAGCTGCGAAGTTCTTGGGGTATTTTAAATGAAATTAATGGTAGCCCACCAATCGGGGCTTGCTGTGACCTCACAGTGACACCAACTAAACATGAATGTGCAAAATGATAAATTCCATGTAAAAATGGCGTACAAATCCGAGATTCTTCCATATTACCAACAGACAGAAGGAAAAAAATTACCCCAAATCGGAAATAGAGAATGAAAAAAAGAGTTCTACGGTCCTAACGACTTAGCATAGTCGATTAATATACATATATATATATATATATATATATATATATATATATATATATATATATATGTGTGTCTGTGTGTCTGTGTCTGTGTGTGTATATATATATATATATATATATATATATATATATATATATATATATATATCAAGCCAGGTAAGTAACTATCATCATTCAAATAATCACTATCAGCTAAATGAAATAAATGAATGTCAATAGACCTATAAAACACTCAAAAAAGAAAAGGCAGATGATCAGAATTATTAACAAGTTTAAAGGTTGAGTCCATGCTTAATGGAATTGTTACTACTCGGAGCCCTCAGGTAATTCAGTGGAAAACCCTTTCCAAAAGTTTGGAAAGCATCGTTATGCTTGAATTATCTTCAAATTTCTTCCAGGACTACTAATTTACATAAATTCACGAAATACCGATAGAAATCAACGCCCAAAGCTTAAATTCCATCCATTGAACAATACATGATGATAAATTTGACTTGTGTGATTACATCACTTGTTGGTACAACCTGAGCTGGTTCCAAGGCTTGAAAGCATATCTACGCAAGGTAGTTACCATTCAGTTACCTTTCAGAGATTCCTCACAGAAGCACCTAAAGCCATAAGTAATGCAATGGTTCCCGAACTACCCGTAATCATAGTGCTCCCCTTGGGCTTCCCTTCAATCAAAATGGAATTATGCCAAGAAACAATCTCTGATAATTTAAACAGGCAACATATTTGATTGTCCCTCGAATCCCGAAGTTAATTGTATGAGGATTCCATCATAATTGGAAGTGATGCAATACTTTTTTGACTATTTGAAGGGTCGTGAAGGTTTAGGATGGGTTTGCAGGGAGTTCTGAGTGCATGCCTGTCATTGTGTGATTGAAAAAAGGTGTCCAAGTATTTAGATATACTCATGTTTCAAACATTCCACATGAACCACAGTCGACTGAAAAAAATTGGGTCTTGTGACAGGCCCACTTTTTCCCCTTATGAACTAAAAGGATTTTATTTCTCTTTTAGCCGATCCCAGTATCGGATAAAACCTTCACCTGTTAATATGGAATGGCTTGAGGTGCACTTTTGAGAGGTGAAAAATACCCATACCACCCTGGGTATAGTGTATGCTTTTTAATAACACTTTGCTCAGATAATTGCGTACTGTCCACAATTTGAAGGTATAACAGGGGATTCTATTTACAATGCAATTATAATGCTAAATAGGACTCTCACTTTCAGTTTAATATATTCTAAAAGATATTCCGGTATCTAAGAAGCAAACATTTGAGATGGAGCACATCGTCTCACCGTTGAGAAATGAAATAGGTGGGGTTTTCTTCGGGAGTCATTTTAGGTTATTAGAGGTAAGATATACTCATTCTAGCCAATTGTAAGCTATGATCTTGCCGTTAATAAACTTAAATTGGTATGGAGTCATATCTGTTCATAGCAAAAGCCATATGTGGATTCGATCTCAAAGGTCTTTTTTTTTGTCAGTCGCAGCAACGGTGAGGTAAAATTTTTCACTTAGGTGGCTGATATTTATTCTCATCAAACGTAATGATCTGTGTAATGTTGGCCTCCGAGATCATTCATCAATATCATCATGAGGGCGACAACTCATTCCCCAATTTCGAAAAAACCTGCAAAGATTTGTCTTTCAAAAGACTCAGCACATAAATAGTTGCAGCTCAAAGAGATTTGAACGATTTTAAATATTTTCATTAGATGATTTATGTTTAAATATTCACTTTTCCAAGTACGTTTTCAATATTATCCGGCGATTTACTTATGTATTTCATTACAGATATTTCAAGGTGCTTTACTTCATTAGAATACTCATAGAGATTCCTGGCGTTTCCCGAGGCAAAATAACTCCAAATCTGACAACACAGTTGAAAGAAAGTTCATTATGTTTATTTTTACACAAAACAAACCATTGAACCAAAAGATGGTGTAAACGTGTACATTTCCTCCGATGTTTCAGTCATTTCGCATATTTTTCTCTCATATCAAGAGTAACACGCCCTGAGCTGCACTACACACACTCCTGTACAGACACATGTTGAAATATTTGTTTTAATCGAATATTTGGAAGAAATTCAAAAGAAATATTAAGATATGCTTTATTGTGCTTTCAATCAATGATTTTTGTTTCTTCTGGTACGGACACTTCTGGGAAGAAGTAACTTTGAAGTATTTAGGGAAAGATCTCTCTTTACAAAGTAATTACTACGTTAAACTTGACCAGGGAATGTGCGCAAATAACCGACTAAAACTAACATTTGATCGAACAAAAACTTCATAAAATAAAATTAATTTTCCTGTCTTGTTATATTTGGATTTATTTTCCCCATACAACGCCATGAATCGTAACTAACTAACTAACTAATAAACAAACTAACTAAATAACTAACCAACGCACTAACTAACTAACTAACTATATATATATATATATACACACACACACACACACACACACACACACACACATATATATATATATATATATATATATATATATATATATATATATATATATATATGAGTCACCGGGGGCGTAAGTCCAAGAAGTAACAAATTTCCTCTGATCTCTAACTTCATCGTAATTTTTAGTTGCTCTTTTTTATAACTTTGAATCGAATCGTCATTTTACAGCATCGAGTAAACAGTACAGAGTAGGAGTTATTAGTCGTTGACCTGACAGAAAGCAATTTGTATACGTTGATTTGAAAAAAATTTTTCCAAGATTTAACTTCTCTCGTCGTTGGACACTTTAAAAAGTAATTAATCAAAATTTGGAAATTTCATCTTCGAGTTTTTCATTTGGCTTTGCTATGAATTGAAAGCCCAAATTGTCTAGAGAAGCGGGGGCCAAATTTTCATTAATTATTAAGTAAAATGGAACATTTCAAAGTCACGACTGAAGTTTGTTTACTCTTATAGGCACGACATCAATATATTGTGGCAGTAGGTGGTGATTGACAGTTAATAAATGAGCAAATTAAACATTTATGCACGGATTTTGTTTTTTTATTCGTTTTCCCGATAATTTTGTTAATATTCCCATAAGGGTTATGATTGGTTCTCCTTGACATACAGAGTCCTGAGGAGAAACATCCTTCCCACTTCAGGTGATTTCAATTGATTGGACATTCTAGAACCATACGGATATTTGTCAGTTCTTAGAAAGAAATGTTTTCAGATATTACACAGAGGTTCTATTTACAACATGATTATAATGTTCTATTTGGCAAAAATTGTTTTTCTAAAAACTACCAAATTTCCAGGATGGTTCTAGAATGTGATGGATTGAAAGTACCTAAAATTGAAAGAATAGACATTTCCTTATAGGAGATCTGCATCAGTGAAAAAAAATCTTAAGCTCTGTTTTCCGTTCTTTTAGACATAAATTTGGGTTTTTTTCTTTCTTGCATAGCTGAAGGAAACTTAAGAAGTAAAGTTTTTATGTCAAATTAATTACTTTTTAAAAATATTGTACGCATGATAAAATGGAACCCACCTGACTGTGTGTCTGCAAAACGTTATCCAGCAACGGACTTTAGAGCCAATAAACCGATGAACT
Source organism: Thysanoteuthis rhombus (assembly GCA_963457665.1). Classification (NCBI taxonomy): domain Eukaryota; kingdom Metazoa; phylum Mollusca; class Cephalopoda; order Oegopsida; family Thysanoteuthidae; genus Thysanoteuthis; species Thysanoteuthis major. The sequence goes on along the minus strand of OY735211.1, from coordinate 29,451,907 downwards.
AAACTGTAACTATACAATTAATTTAATGATGTCTTCTAAAATATCCATCGAATTTTCCAGAGATATTTCTAAAATGAATGTAATGTAATCAAAGGATTGTATTTGTTCAAGCAGAAAACAAATAAAATACAATAAACGAACGTGAACAGGTAAAAATCTTTTTTGTCGGCGAACACCAGCGTAAGTTGAAAATATACGTATTCCTTTATGGAGATTATAGGCAACGTACTGTAAGAATTCACACCAGAAAATTTTAGCTCGAAATACACATAAATTTCGAAATTTTCCCACGGAATACATGCAATCTTTTGATTACAAACTACTGTCATAGTGTGAAAATTTTATGACCAATCGTAAGTAGCAGTTCGTGAATCTGGTGTTCGTATCCGTGGGACCTCCTGGTTATGGAACCGGGACACAGTGGATCGAGATGACTTTCAAAGTCAACGTAGCAATTCAACAGATTTGCTATCTATTTCTTATGAAAACACTGCCTACTTGAGCATAATTAAAATAAGATCAGAAAAGTAAAAGAAAAAAAATCAAGATAGCAAAGTCCTTTATTTGGGAAACTGGATTCGAATTAGAGGGTTTGTTGATTCGAATGGTTCTCGGGAGACATTTTCATCAGATTTTTTTTTAATTCTGAAGCGTCAAGGATCTAAAATAAAACTTATTATTTTTGGTTTTTTAATTATTTTGTTAAGATTGGAATATCATCTACTTGACGGACATACATGGTAGGTTTTGTAAGTTTGCTGAAGGCCTGATTTTCCTGATGAGCCAAAAGGTAGAACACACAGTAACTCCATAGGTTTTTATGTAAATATTCCCCTTGTGATCGTGGAATGGGGCTTATGGGGCTCAGGCTAAGAGAAGTTTACGTATCATAGTTGGATAGGATAAGAGTGAGGAGAGATTAATGACCATGGATATTCTATAAAACAACATTTATGGTATTGTTTACTGGAACGAAAGATACATAATTTCATTGCCATATTTTTATAGATGTTAGATTGAGATTTCATTGGTTGAGCTAACACTTTATTTGGTAAATACTGCAAGATCAAATGATCGAGTATTTCCGACAGAAGTAAGAATTTAGGGTATGATCGGTTGTAAAAGGGGGTTCAATTTATGTATGTTTACATTTCATTATAAATAACCAGTTGGCTGTTTCCAACGATATCAAGATGTTTTGTAAAACCAATGCATGAATTGATCAGCACGACAAATTTGTAAACATAGATGTTCAGTTGATATGACAGCTTTTTACTTACTCTTTCTTATGTTCTATGGCTACTGTACATTTTTCTTAGCATGCAGTGATCATCTGATTTATTTACGATTACAATGATGTTGGTTTTGATAGCTTTGGTAGATAAGATATAGGTCTGGTTGTATAGTTATTCCACTGTGCCTCTGAAATTGTTAGTCAGATGCGTATGTGTGTGTGTGTGTTGCATGTTTTTTAATTACTTTTACGAGTTTGCTCATTCTTGATTGTGTTTTAATAGTTTGTTTTTTTTGTTGGTCTGATACGTCCTATTTTTACTGATGCTATTGTATTTGTTGAAAATAGTTATGATTCGTGTGTGTGTGTGTGTGTATATATATATATATATATATATATATATATATATATATATATATATATATATATATAAATATATATACATATATATATGTATATGTATATGTGTATCCTGCCTCATCCAACAAAAAAACTTTTTACATATAACAAATGTTGTGTACCAATTTATTCCACAGTTTTTTTTAATATCCTTTTTAACTGTAAGTCCCCATTATTAACATAATTTGTCACTGCTACAATTTACTGATCGTTCATATTTCGAATTTTTCCTGAAAAGACCGATGACAGTCAACAGCACCAACGTGAAATATTACGTGATTTGAACAGTTTTTCAATTCTCGAGAAAAAGCAAAAGACGCCGACGATTTTTTTTATTTGAAAACAAGGAGGATTATTCAACAATTTCAAATGATAAAAATTATCAGTCATGTTCAACATATATATGTTGTTGGGTTTTCTTTGTGTGTGTGTGTTGTGTGTGTGTTTGTGTGGTGTAAATTTTCCTCCCTCTGTTTTTTTTCTTTTCTAGCTTAAAGAACGTTTGTAAATTACAACGTTTAGCATTCTTTAACCGATGTATTATCCATTACTGTTCTATTCTTTTTGAATATATCAATATGGACGTTATTTATGGACCTGCAATTACGTCGTTCCTCACTACACGAGATTTTCTTGTTTTCAATAATTAACTATCCTTGTTATCGACCAATTATCGATAAGGCAATTATCCAGATGATTACATCGATTAACTTCGGGTTCATCTGATCAAATTACTGGGATTATTATCCCACACCCGTCTCTTGCACTGACTGAAAGTGTAATATGAACTCCATTTTCAACTTTTATTGCTATTCAATAAGTACGTTGTATTGGGTATGCATTATCCAGATAAGAAAGGAATAGATTTTATTTTTGTTATTAGATTCATATATATATATATATATATATATACATATGTGTGTGTGTGTGTGTGTGTGCGTGCGTGCATGCGTGCATGCGTGCGTGTGATAATTTGGAAAAATATCTTCACCCATTAAAGTTTCAGTAGATATTCAATTAACAATTGCTTTTCAACTTGAAGAAGAATCAAGTTTAAAACAAAGTATTTAGACTTATTCAGATAAAATCATTTGTTAATTTCCGGAAACATATTGATGATTTTTTATCTTTTTTCATGTACTTCGGAAAATTACTTATTTGGTTAGACTCACAAAACTCCGATTCTTGGCTGCAATCTTAAGCATCCAATGATAAACCAATTCTCTTGCAATGGCTCATAAATGTATTTCTTTAACAGTGCCTGCATAGAAAAAAATCTTCATGTCGGAGGAATTATACAGATTTATTAATGTTTTAACTGAAAACTGCGTTTCAAGTTAACTAGATTTCATTCTGTCATCGAATACCTGCGGATATGAATATCAAATAAATTACACGTAAGAACTTGATACATCTTGAGTATGTCATTTCAGCATCCATAATTCTATATAGTCCACACGAACAGTAACACTACAGTATATTGCGAAATTAAGTTACAAAAAAATATATTCTTCAGTGTATTAATGATTTGCAAAAGCATCATCTGTTTCTTGAATCAATCTTGGACACAAAACGATATCAATAGATCATTCATTGTTGATATAGTACATAGTACGTCCGCTCCACCTGCTTTGAGATCCTTCCTAAACAGCATTACATACATTAATACTGTTTTGTATTCCTGCTGGGTATGTGGAGGTAAATTGTCTCACAATTCCATTACCTTCCAGTATTCTAGCATTCTGGTAGTGCTGTGGTCAGCATAATCTCAATATTTCCCCTAGCCTCCAGCTCCTCCAGTTCTGGCTCCAGTGTCATGATTCCAAGTGAACTCAATATTATCTTTACTACCCTTACATTCATGTTTCATACTCTTCTAAAAACTGAGGCAAAATCTTGGGATTTTTCTAGCTCTTTATTTTCATTCGTATACACACAATGATCAACAGATATAGCTACGTCAGTAGGTTCAATTTCCCTTATTTGCAATTACTAGATCTGGTATTCTTGCTTCGATTTCTCATATATTTTATCGACTAATCTTTTCCACATAGAAGCTGCTTTTACGGTTTCTCTAGGTTCTGTCAATCTTTGCCTTAAAATAACATAAAGTGGTTCACATCTGGGGTGTAGAGCCTTGTGCATCGCTATTCGTCTCCTAGTTCACAGATCCATTGATTGGAGTTCATTTCAGTGCATCCCATGATTGGGCCTTGTACTTTACCAACGCTACTAACCATGCGTTCACCCCTCTTATCAGATATCTGTAACGTAGCTCAGTTTATAATATTTCCTTATTCTCTTGAAATATTCCCATTTCTTTTCAATATTTTATTGTTTAATCCAGTCACATTCGACAGTCTACAGGTATTTATATCGGTCATGTATGGTTGATATCCGTTAAGTCAATTTTTTTTGACACTGTTGATGGCATTGACTTCGCGTGCGTATAAAATCCACCCTAGTATTGTCCAGCAAAAGCAGAAATTTTAAATGCCTTGTAATCTATAAAATAGTAGAATGTCATACAAAAAGATTTTTTTAAATACAAGATTAGCTTGATGCACATTTTTTCTGTTAACGTCGATTAAGTAGTAAAAACAACGGATAACCCATGTCTCGTTCGAAATGTCACCTTAGTGCGAGGAAAAAAAATGCAAACTCAATTGTATATACAAAAGATTTTTCATGCTGATTCAGCATAGAATGATTACTTTTACAAATTTGATTGACTTTCCATGCTGACTTGGGGAGATCTTATAGCTGGCCCATTTGATTTTGGTTGATTGATTGATGTAGAGATACCTTAACTGATTTTGTTTGGTCAAAGTGGCTAAATTTGAGGAGGGAATTCCTTTCTTCTGCTTGCAGGGGTCAAAATGGAGTGAGATTTTTTTTATCAACTTCCAGAAATATCCACTAATAGGGGTTAGAGTCAAGGTGAACTTTCTTTCCACGTTTAGGGGTCAGTAATAAAGGAGAATTCTTTTTCCTGATTTAGGGGTTAAAATCAAGAAGGGTGTCTTCTTCTTCACTTGTAGGAGTCAGAATCAAGAGGAAATTACAAATATAAATTTTCCACTTTCAGGGGTCAGTAGAGGGAGATCTGCATTACTGCTTTTATGGGTCGGAGTCTTTCACACTTTTAAGGCACAAAATCCCAGGGGAACTTTCCTTCAATGTTGGGGGTCAAAATCAAAGGCCAACTTTTACTTTTTCTCCTTCTTTTAGCAGCTAAAACCTAGAAAAGACATTCTATCCTATTCATGGGTCAAAAGGAAGGAGAAATATTTTCTGATTTCAAAATAGGATGGAAACTATAAGCAGCCAAAAGTTTGAGGCACATTTTTTTATGTGTGTGTGAACTCATGAGATCCAGGTCATGTTCTGAGCCAGTCAGCATTTGAAAATTCCTGAATTTTCCAAGTTTTAGCGAGATTTTCAATCCACAAACGTAATTATAACATGATTGTAATAACTTCTTATTTTATCCTTAATATACCATGTTTTATCTTGAAAGAAAAAGAATGAAAGGAGGTTAGGAGCTCTACGGAAGGGATAGGAAAAGAGAAGACAAGAAAGGTTCAATACAGCTTAGGAATAAAGGAGCCAAAAGTTAGGTAGTGTTTAAAGAGGTATGGAATGGGATAAGAAAATCTTGCAGCCTAATGATGACAGAAAGTCAGGGGAAGCAAGGGAGTTAAGTAGTTTACTGAGGGAAGGTATAAGGGAAAGAATGAGAACATACTGGTGGAGATTGAGAGAAGAGCACAAAAAAGATAATTTACAATGCCAATTGTAGTAGTAGTAGTAGTAGTAGTAGTTTTTTTTTATATCTGTTTATATTCCTGTGCTTTAATGCTACAATAACAACAGACTTTGGAGGGGAAGAATGATGAATGAGTGGCAGTTGTACTGAAGTTTGAGTACTGTTCACTATCCTTCAAGCATAGAGGCCCTATTTCATTGTTACCTTTGTTCATTACATTGAAAGTAGATAGGTGGGCCTGCAGTTATAATGAAGTGTTGACCTCATCCATGCGTAACAATCCTCATCCTTTGTTCATCACATTCCAAGGGTCTCAAAGACCAGTCCCTTGATTATTTGCTGTGCTGCATTTATAACAAGCAGGTAAGGTTGTCATACAGCGAATCTACCAGTCGGATACCTTGCTCAAGATAAAATATTCACATTTCGAATGAATCATTCATACGAGCTAATTCCTTATTGTACAGTTGCATAGTAATAGTATGTTCAAGTCCCTTCTATTTGTAGTAAAGACTGTCCTCTGGAATTCATCGAACACAGAGATGATTTTTCCTCTTTCATCAATTTCATTGAAGTTGATAATACGATAGCTCTCATGGACATATCCAAGATTTTCTTTGTTTTTGAAGACTCGTGATAAATGAATTCTAATCAATAGCGATTATCTTGTAGAGAATGAGTTATTGTTCTGTGTCAAGCAAGAACAGAAAGACAAGTTTTCAGACGCTGACCGATTTTGCTTCAGTAAATTCATGCGGAACTTATTTTCCTGGCTCATAAATTTTTTACTAAGGCTCATAAAATGGCGTACTACGGTTGACTGAGTGCACACGCATCAAGAAGACGCAAGTAAACCTCAAGATATCTTGTACAATTTCCGAAAAATATACAAAACTGAGCTCTGTGAGCTTTTGAATAAACTTAATCGAATTACTTGATGTTCGAATCTAACATTCCTCTTGTGGCTTCTCGTTTTTATAATACTTCAAAGTCCGACCTCAAACTAAAGACGAAGAAATTATGATTTTTATTCCTTTTATGTGACTCTGCAGCATTACGAAATGTAATGTTCATTAAATTAAAGATTTCATTTGTAGAGCAGAGGCATGGTGACTATTATATTTTACTTGAACTCATATTCCTTTATTTCGGGAACTGATCTTTGAAATGAGAAGCTAGATTTCTGTGGCCGGCAAAAGATCAAATATTGAACCGGTAAAACTTTTTTTTAATTCTTCGGTAAACCCATCGTATTAGTCATATTAGAATTATCTAATTCAACTTTATTAGACGGAACATTTTTCTAACATTACTAGTTTCTGAAGTAGTATCTTTCTTTGTCTAGAAGTTAGTTACTTTTCATTGCAACAACTCTGATCCTCAGTTTACGGTAATCAATAGATATACAAGACGAGAAATGCAAAGAAAAGCAGCTGAAAGTAAGATAAAATGAAAATTTAATACTGATTTATTAATTGTTAGCAATGCTCCGTCAAATAAAACAAAAGTAATGGAACTCATCTCAAACATCCAGAATAGACTATGGAGGCCAATGAATATAATGACCAAGGCGTGGTACACAGGATAGCAAACATAAAGGCAACCGTCCAAAAATTATTGAAAATGCTTCTAACGTTGCCTTTCGGGTCACTAATTATCCACTTGGGACATTTTTATTGCCATTTATAAAAGTTACTTTTATGATATTTCGCTCCATTAAATCTGGATGATATCCAAATTGCTTCTATAATGATAACTTCGGGAACTTGTTCTGAAAATCTCGTGTCATTATCGTTTCATATGTTGATGATGTCGGTCTTCAGTTCAAAGGATTTGTACATCTGTTGTAGTATGGTTGATGGTCAGTAATTAATAAATCAAGTCGACATTAGGAGCAGTAGTTTTTGAACTTTTTCCCAACGCACACCCTTAGTTTATGGATTTTGACTCTTCTCTAACTTGACTTAAAGTTTAAATGTATTGAGCATTTTATGAAATGAACCCATCACACATTGGAAATAGAATTACTGATTTGCATTTTAATATATATATATATATATATATATATATATATATATATATATACATATATATATATATATATATATATTGATGAAAGTAGGTAAATTTTTTCAGAGGCTTATTACAGATTGAATAGTCATTGAGCTTTGTATATTGCATAACTTAAGAGATAGTACTAAGATAGGAGAAGAGCGCAGAGGACAATATAGAGATGTCGGTGTTTCAGTCTTGAAAAAAGAACTGTAACGGGGACTATAGCATATAGATAAAAAGAAAATAAAAGAAATTCTGAGAAATGGGCTTCAATATCAACATGGAGGCTGATTTTAAATAGGGGATTCTTCAGATTTCACTTTCAATTTGAAATGCAGAACTTGAGAAAATTTCACCAAACCGAACAGTCAACTGCTATACGTGAATCTAGCATTTAAAGACCCACCATCGGTGCTTGAAGGGTTTTCTCATACCAGTAAACACTAGATTAGCACAAAACTTGTCGAACGTAGAAGTATTAAAACAACATAAAAGAATACCAAAAAGCTTTTTAGAAGATTCAGTATATTGAGTACAAATGGGAATTCAATTTAAAAACATTAAGCAAACAGAACAGCATGAATCAAAATTGTAAAAATAGGGGTAAACATGTTATTTAGTTCATCTGATCTTATAATAAACAGGTAACAAACAATCAAGCAAGAATATTCATTGAATTAGTAAAAAACAAAATTTTAATGTTGCAATAAGTACACAAAATACTCAGCATTAACAACATTGGGTTATAGTTGTATGAATAACTTGGAATTACCAAACATTTTAATTAATATGTTATGGAACAAATGAATAATAAAACAACCAAAACACTAACGGGGAAAATGCCACTCGAGGAAACCTAAGGAATGGATCCTACAAGATAAATATCTAACCAATAAAATAATGTATAGGAAGATGATCTTGACATTACGAAACCTTGGACGAGAAAAGATATCACGGAATCACTTATCCAGATTTTGCAGTGAGCATTACTATCCATAAAGCTAATTTCATTAAAGAAGATAAGGGGTAAGAAAAAATACACTCTCGATACGCTATTGGAATTTGAAAGAAAATAAAAATCCCCGTAATGGACAGGTGGTTAGCGAAAAAGGCCAAAATATGAAAGAATCTAAACTGGACGTGTGAACTGGACCTAAAAGAAAAATTCAGAATAGTAATGTATTAGAACAGAAATAAGCAATAAAAGATTTGATAAGAGTTAGATGTGAAGTGTACACATAAAAAAAAAGTTTTTAGTAAGATATGTTGATTGAAAATCAAGTGATAAATAACTGTTGGTCGGCATTGGCTGTATGGTTGAAATTTCAATTTATAAAATTACAACATTGGCACTATTTATGCGGGTTGAGGAAATAGTGGCATGATATGAGCTGGCCGGCTGGCAATGGTATTCTCACTTCATTGACACCTGGCAATTTTCACATTCTGTACAGGTTACACATCACGCTTGACTCAAATCTATACCTACACTTAGTAACTCAGCTGAAAAATGTCCATGCAGTGACCTGAAGTTGAACCAATACGCCCAGGTCATCGTCAAATGAGTGAGAGAAGTTTAGGGTTTGCCTATATTTTGGTAGCAAATATACTGGCAGGCCTAGTAAACCTGATCTCATGCTAAATCTAGAATATAAAAAGTGGATATTCAAGTTAGCTTTTATGTATAACTAACGTGATAAGAGTTAAAGATAAACCCTAAAAATGAAAAGGGAAATTGAAATATACAAAATAGCAACAAATCGAATGATTCAGTGGGATATAGAGGGGACTAGGAATAAATTGAAATAGCTGTTGAAAGTGAGAATAACTAAATTATAAATGAATAAACAAAATAAGAAATACATTCAGAAAGTGAAAACAAATCAAATTAAAAACGGTAGAGAAGTAAAAACTCCATCAATGCGTAAAAACTAGAAAAAATATATATATGTGAATATTTGACTATGCTCCCTTTCGCCCACGCTTCCATTTTCAGTCTCACAACTGACCATAAGGCAGCTGAACCATGCTGAACAATTACTTGACACTTCGGGACACCCACACATGAAAAAAGTTGGCTGAGCTCAGATTTTTCCGAGGGGCTATAAATGGTTGAAAAGAATATCTCTCAATTGTTCAGTTGAAATACTTAATTTAAGTGAAACAGGATTACATTCTGTAATGAATCATTGATAAATTCTTTTTACATTTCATAACTGCGCTACCGATGGTATCAAGTATTATTATGGATAAATATTTACTCAATGTATACATATTCGCACCTGTTGTATATCTATCATTATCCACTTATATATAATATATATATATATATATATATATATATATATATATATATATATATATATATATATATATATATATATATATATATATATATACTGGTTTATATTGAGAAATAGATATATGATCTGACAGAAGATATTATATATATATATATATATATATACATATATATATATATATATATATAATGACATCTAGATACATCTGCTCTACATGTTTTTCCCATGTTTCCTAAATGTCATAATCTTTCAATACTGTTCGGTTCTAAATCTAAATAACACACATGAGTACATATTTCTCAGTGTTAGTGTACAAGATTCAGTAAGAACAAAAAATGAATTTCTACTCATTTGATTATCTGTACTTTTACTTATCGTGTGACTTACTGAGGAAATTCTCATCGATCTTGATGCACGCAATAGGAAATTTGGTTCGTGACCACCGATAAAGATGATGCGATAGGAACCTATTCCAATCCATGAGTCAACACGTTCTTCACACAGTCCTTTGGTGCGGCTACAAATGCAGAAAGCTCAGGTGGAGCAAACGATGTTGATTAATAAATGAATTTACTTTTAGCGAAATTAAATTGAAGCGAATTTTCATTATAGCTTTTTATAGTTTGTGCTGTGTAAGCTGTGTCGTTTTCTAACAAGATGAAAGGTTTTAATGTAATGGAACGAGTACAAATCTGTATTCTAGCTTGGTGTAATCACTTCCTACATCTATTGCAAAGGTTAAATTTAAAATCTAAGTGTAATTAGCATTTTTAGTTATTTTTTCTGTGATTTGTGCCTTTTAAGAGGATTTTTTTAGATTTAAGATAATTTGAATGCAAGTTTCCATAAAGATGGTTGCATCCGTTTCGAAAAATCAAAGAATACATAATAATTAATGCTCCCCTATCCAGGGTTGAGCACTCTTTAAGTGAAGTAACTCGTTCATTGTAAGGCTATGCAATGCTTTCCCATAGGAATAGAGCACTATGGGATGGGGAATTTAAGCTAAAACAAATATATCGCTTAAATTCAGCCTTACTGACCGTCCAGTTCCCTAGCAGAGGTAAGATATCGGCTTCGAAGTCTGAAGCTAAGGTTTCAATCCCACCTTGGGGTACTGGATGGGATAATGGACAGTCTATAGCAACGAAATACAATAGTCATACAACGAAATGACACAATTATATATATATATATATATATATATATATATATATATATATTCGTATGTGCATTGCCGTGTGAGAATACATTTTCATTAAAGTGGTATGTATATATATATATATATATATATATATATATATATATATATATATATATATATATATATATATTCAAACTCTGGAATGGAGCACCTTGGTAGATGGGAATCATGCATAAGTAAATAAATCGCCTGATTCGGTCCTATTGACCACCCGGTTCTGCGTAAGGGTGGAAAGTGTGCTTCTTAAGCAAAAGTCGCATATTGGATAGTCACTGAAGAGTCGTAATACCCGTAAACAGCTCTCCGTGGATGACACAGTTATATATATATATATATATATATATATATATATATATATATATATATATATATATACCATTAATAAAAACATTCACAGATGAATAAACCTAAGTCCCATACACTTTACTCCCGACCTAGTGTACGAAAAAAGAAATTTGACAGGAAAAAGGGAAACATTTGGTTCTCATCCATTTTTTCCGACTGATAAGGAGCTATGCCAGGTGGGAGATTGAAAATAAAATGCCAAGTAACAAATAGTCAAAGTATATTAATGGAATCGCTTTTCCATCTCAGCCATGTGTATGAAGATAACTCATTTGATAACTTTAAAGATAAAAAGCAAATTGATGAGGGTAAGATGATATACGTCGAGGAAAAAATTAACTTTAAGGCTTGCAGAAAACATTTTCAAATCCTCCCGTTGAATATCTTGATTGAAAATCAACTTCAGGATATTTTTCTGTGTAATTAAAGATTATATCATACGTTGGTTTCTATGCAATATGAAATTAAAAACGATATGACGGATTTGATATTCATATGGGTGCACATCAATAGAAGTGACACGAACAATGAGTGGCATCTGTTACTATACTTTCTGATCCCTCATCGTTAAATACTTTGGGGGGGGGGTAATCTACACAAATGAACCTAATGTTTTCAAGAAGATTAAATGACGTGTAGTAGAAAATGACATCCGTATATAGTATGACAATACCTTTTACAAAATAAAGTAGAATGACATGAGATATATATTAAAAGTATTACTGGAAGGGATGGGGTGCAGAATTCCCAAAATGGTTACATGATAAACAACTGATGATCATATCAAGAGAAATATCGCCATAATGTTTAAGGATGTGTAAAACTGAAAACATCGGAGAACATTATATGAATTACACCAAGAGATATTGGGATGTGAGTAACAGAAGTGACACTAGAAAAAATCAAAAGGAGTTTGTTTTTTTTCCAACATGCTTAGTTTTTAAAGCTGTGAAGCTTCCTAGATTACACACACACGCACACACACGCACATACACACACACACACACATACATATATATATATATATATATATATATATATATATATAGAGAGAGAGAGAGAGAGAGAGAGAGAGAGAGACGGACAGACGGACAGAGATAGAGACATAGACATAAAGATAAGGATGTTAAATGTATTTCACTTCAGCACGAGGCCAAGTTAAGAGAAAGAGTGTGTGTCAAAATATATTGCAACCTTACCATGTTCATTGATTCTACCTGCCCTGAAAACCAGCATTTGAAAACTTCTTTTTCGCCCTGATTTGATCTAATATCAAACACAATAGTGACTGTTAGGGACACTAGTATTTAGACATTTTCCCTGTCCACAGGAAAAACTGGTGCAGCACACGCCCTGACCAGCATTTGTTATACTAATATGAACTTGTTAATGATAGTTATGTTTCCTCTGTAGCTAATGTTAATGGTTTCGAATTATTGACAGCATCTGATATCACTTTGGAGAAGGTAGTGGAACTGCGCTGTGTACCCATCCCATGTCTTGGTATAGCGTATATAGAGCCTTATATGCCAAATTGCAGAACCCCTCATTTAGCCTGGCTGATGTAACGGAAAGAAAAGCGTAGTGCGATACATTTGGCATCAGATGCCGTAGCTACCGGAAGGATTTAACATTTAGGCCACAACTACTTTAAATAAGTCCGAGCTCCAATCACAGCTGAAACAGTTTGTGTTCACTTTGTACTAATTCCATTAAAAGAAACCAACAACATAGATCCCTTTCTTTTCCGGCCATCTATGGATAAATAGTAGTACAATAGGGCTCTGTAGCCATGATTAGCTGTCCGTTTAAGAGATAACAATTCTCGATCCCAAACAAACACGGAGAGAGATGCACTCCATGGTGCAACAATAAAATTTCTATGGTGGGGTAATGACCTTGCACTGGGTTGAGGGATAAGCAAAAGTAAGTTAAACTAACATAATTTGATATTAACCCGGCATATTTATGGAATTATAGATCCAAAACATTTGAAAATGATATTATAACATGGTTATATCAAGTCAAATTGGACTGAATTCGGACTAAAAATTTCTGATTTTTGTACTAATCTTCCTAAATTTCAACTGATTTTCATTTTAATTTTTACATTTTTAATCTTTGGTCTAAATTGTAATTATATTCAAGATTTACAGAATGGTGTGAATATTTTTTTCGAATGAATAAAACATTTTCAACACTCACTCACGTCCATAAAAATGTATTACAAAAAACAGAATTTAAAAGCATTCGAATATAAGAAAAAAATTACTTATCAAACAAAAGAAAAAATGAAGCAGATTCAATTCTGAGGTCAGTATCTTCATATCCTACTGACACTGGCTTTTGTCTGATAATTATTTCATTGTTATTTCCTCGAACTGGGTTAATGTTGGATAATATCAATGTTCGATAACATACATACATATATTTTTTTCATGTTATATTATATTTTTCCAAAACTAATATCTATACATGTACACACCGGCTGCTTTTTGAATTCTGTCAGTGCATTTCGTTCCTTCTCTATTTAATTTTGCTCTCTCCTTATTAATCTCTATCCCTCTTTTCTTTTTTCTTTTTTTATGGTACTTTCCTTTCTACCCAGGTTGAATTCTTGATGTCTATCTTATTATTTTCAGCTATTTATTTTCCAAATCTCTTTTTTCTTGCCTGTTTTTTCTTTCCTCTTTCGTTCTTTTTTTTTGTCCCCCCTTTTTTTTTGTCTGAACTTCGTCAGAATAGCTTTGATTATTCGTCCTTTCTCCTTTTTCTTGGCCGGTTCTTTTGTGAATATCTTTTCTTTTTTGCTTTTCTGTTTTTCATTCTCTTGTTCTTAATCGACTTTTCCATCTTACCTTCTAATGTTTCTCCCCACCTTCCCTCTCTCTCTTTTTCTCTCTCTCTCTCTCTCCTTCATTGTTTTCTATTCCTTTTTTTTTCTTTCTGCTAAAAATTCTAAAATAAAAAGAAATATTGAAACAATACTGAAATGTACAAGGACAATAACTTATCGGTCGAAATTCTATCAATTCTGAAGATGTATAGACATGTTGGAGTATTTTTTTTTTGAATTTTTGCAAATACCTTAGGTCTCATTGTAGATATTTGTATCTAATAGCACGTTTTTGGGTTTTTTTTGTATCTGCAGGGGCGTCACCGTATGCATGTGACAAAGGGGAAAAGACAATCGAGGGAAATTGAAATCCACTGAAGAAGAAACATTTGATAAAAAGTTGCTTGGAAATCGATTTTGAAGAGGACAAATATCTGAAATAAAAATAAAGAATGGATGTCACCATTAGACAAGGAAGGGGACTTATTGAAATTTGAAGAGGACGATGAAAATTCATTAGCATGTTGAAACATCTTCATATGAAGAGAATTATAATATATCAAGCTCCTTAGCTACACTCTAGTTGATCGTTCTTTTTTGTGTTTTTATGTTATTTAATTCGCCAAAAAGCAATCAGGCAACTCCAGGATTAGAGTGTTTCTGTACTGACTTGAGTAGGCGTTCAAAACGAGAATCGGTTCGAGTTACAGAATCTTAATTTCCTAGTAAAAAAAGAATGCACTAGCAAATAAATTGATGTTGATGAAGCAAGGAGTTGAAATACATAAGGCGAAAGGATGAAATAAATAAGGCAAGATGTTGAAATGCATAAGGCAAGAAGTTAAAGTAGATTAGACAAAAACTTCTCATAGATGAGGCAAGAAACTGGAACAGATGAGGCAAAAAGTTGATATAAATGAGGCAAGAAATTGAAATAGACAAGGCAAAAAAGTTGATATAGACAAGGCGAGAAGTTGAAATACTTAAGGCAAGAAGCTGAGATGAATAAGGTTATAAGGGGAGAGAATTTGTGTGTACGCATACAGGAGCACAATTAATGATAAGCAAGACACACAAACAATTGCGCTGTTTTTATGAGTCCGCTCTCTACAGGTGCTTCATTAGTGGCCTTTTACAAGTCTAAAACAAGCTTCTTAAATATTTCATCGCACCAATACGTTAGGCACCTTACCATTCAGCAATGCTTATCCAGTCAGACTGGCAAGCTGAGCTTACTATTTGGTATGTTCTTTCATGACCAGCGAACACTTGCGACCGTTTGCAACATTAAGATAATGTTAGAAAATAGCAATAAGAAAATAAGTAATGTTCGGGATAGAAAACGAAACCCTACTAAAATTCATGACAAAAAATTCATAGAGATTCATTGCATCATTAATTAGTCATCAACTTATTTTCTCTGTTTTTTTTTTTATGATCTTGCTCCACTTTTTAGCTAAATTGTATTTTCAATCATGGAACAATTCTTCTTTTGATTCGGGGAATCGTTCAGCGTCATCAATTGTTCATACCGATGACCACTGAAGAGCGTTTGAAGTTGACACATCTAGGGGATACACCGCATTTCGAAAAAACCTTTCGCCTGAAATCCATGATCATTTGCTTTACTGCGTCTGCAACCAAAGGGCTGGTACTGTCATGTGATATAGTCATTGATCGATTCCCTTGTACTGACAAATTTCGTTTCTCTTCCAAATCATTATTCAAACAAACCAATTATTCCCTATAAAGTTTTGCTTTTAATGTTTGTCAGATTTCTAGCTATTCTTCATGAGGAATTCCTCTCCAGCTTTCTCTGAACACTGGGTACTGTTCCCCAAACAGATTCCATTTAGGTCGGTACGTTAGATGATGTGTAAGATCTAGCTGCATTTTTATTTGTTCCCAAATTTCATTATAAATTGATTTTCACCATTGATCGAGCAGAAATGATTTTTTTGATGTCTGAAAAAAAAAGAGTACGACAAGTGTTCCTGTAAATTCATGGGTAACACTTTTTTACAGCTTCTGAATTTTCCCATTGGCGTGTAGATGTACTACAGGAAACAGATTGCATCAGCAAAGAAGTGTTCAGTGGATATAAAGGACACTCCCCAGATTTCCCTAGCATTGTGAAAAAAAATTATATTGAAGATTTTACATCAATTTATAGAAAGGATGAGAAATGGTTACAATTAATGAAAAGGGATAGAATATACAGTGAGCACAAAAAAAAAAATCCGATACGTTTGAAAATGTTACCTTACATACTTTAGAATTGTAAAAACTCGGATAAAATATATCTGATTTTATTCAATCCTTCATGAATATCATTTTGATTTTGAATTGTTTTAAACTTTGGTCAAAAGTCTATCAATTTTGAAGCTGTATTAGGATGACAAAATCAACTTTATGAAATGTATCAGA
Organism: Thysanoteuthis rhombus; assembly: GCA_963457665.1. Taxonomy (NCBI): domain Eukaryota; kingdom Metazoa; phylum Mollusca; class Cephalopoda; order Oegopsida; family Thysanoteuthidae; genus Thysanoteuthis; species Thysanoteuthis major. The sequence goes on along the minus strand of OY735211.1, from coordinate 29,435,335 downwards.
AATCTTTTGCACTCACTGTATATGAAACCAGTAAAAGAAATAAGGGGGTTAGGACAAAGGAGTTTCAAAAGAATTGACTGGTCACAAGTAAATGAAGAGAGATCATTTATGAGAGAAAATCATAGATGAAAAGGAAAAGAGCATAACATGAAGAAGACTCATAGTAAAAAGAAAGTGATAGGAAGTGAGACAGACACAGGGACACACACACAGGCACATACACATATATAATAGAGATAGGGGTAGAGAGAGACAGAGAGACAGAGAGAGAGTGGTACAGAGTGAGAGAGAGATGGGTGATGGGATGGAAAGATAGATAAAGATAGTGAGTCTGAGAGTGAATGATGAAGAAGAAAGCAGAGCGTACCTGATTTAATTAGCTGACTTGTCCTGGAACGCGGGAAGCCGGTGCCTCCAGATAAACAGTGATTGAAATAAGCAGGAAATCTTCCCAAGGTGCGGCGGCATACACACCCAGCTGCATTACAATAACAAGGTCCACAAGAAAAATGATAATGACGCTGCTGATGACAACAACAAAAGCAGATAATGGTCATTAAAGTGATGCTTCGATGTCAGAAGGAAAACACACTAAACATACAAGGTGTTTAGAAAGTGACTATCGTATATATTCGTGTAATGTTTGACATTTTCAGAAACATTTTCTAACCAAAAACTCGGGAGTCAAACATTGCACAGACAATCTTTTGAATGTGACAAACGATGGAATCGGGTTCTGTCTGACCCCTTGATTATAGGTTGAAATTTTGATCTCAAAACATTGAACATTGCAAAACCATACAGGGCATGCGTTTTCTTTTTCGTCTTTCAAATTTCGTACCAATTTTATTGTGATGAAAATTAAGACCAATGGTTGGGAACAAAAGGCATCGCAAGACAAAAAAAATAAGTTTAATCTGTAGCAGTTTCATTCGCCATCAAGTTTTATCAAAAAAATTCATTCATCCTCCATTGAATTTTCTCATGTTTTTGGTGAATTCCTATTTTATTCTCTCTTGTGTCTGATTCTTTAAATAATTTGTTTTGTCACACGGGGGAAAACATGAATTAGGTCATTTCTCAAGTGTTTATTTCATTCACTTTTTACATCATAAAAATATTTAAGGATTGAAAAGATATTTGAATCATGATAGTCTGAACGAAATGAAGTTAATCTTTTTAATCACCAAAGCCATTCTGTATTCCTTGGTCAAGTTTCTCAAACAGAGCTACAATTAACTTCTGTGCAACTTGCATTTCTAAATCAGCATTCTGAATTGGATTCTTTCTTTTTTTTAAATTTTTGATTTTTATAAGGTTGAAAACCTTGGTTCAAAAAAGAATCTCATATTATCATTCCAAGTGGTCGGAATACCCTCAAGGCATTTTAAGAAGCACTGCTCTAAAGTTCTTTTAATATAAATTGATGATATGAGTTAATAATTGAGATTTTGTCGTAATGTTGTTGCCTTTGTCAATATCATTAACTGATCTCTGCTACTGCAGATTTCGGTGCAGACGCCAAAACTTTTGTCAGCATAGCCTTCTCTTGATAGTTTTGAAATACAAGCCAAAGTTTTTCTTGAACTTCTTTTGCTCAAGTCTTTAAGTAAAATTCACTAAAGTGATAGCCTGAGGTGTTTGAAGAGTGAAGGTCATAGACATGAAGAGTTTTTTTTTTTCATAAAGTAAGACATAGATTTGAATAAGGGTTATTAGATCCAGTGTCCTGCTATCTGTTTCAGGAAAAAAAACAAAAAACTTTCCTTAGATAGCGCCATACGTAGTGTGGCGCTGGTGCAAGCTCGTCACAGATAACTCTCCCGTGGGTACTTAAACTAATACGTGTCTCTACGCAACTTTTTTTTTCTTTTTTGATTCAGTGTTTGCTATTTCGATGCAGATTCTAATTGCTGGTCTTACTCCAATCGTGTTGCAAAATCGAAAATCAAGTGAATTTTTAAAAAATCTCTACCAACGATGTTGGAAGATGTAAATGTATCCACCTGCACCTGTCTGTCTGTCTGCCCTTGTGTCTCTCTGTCCGCCTGATTGCCCACAAAATATCTTCAAAATGTGCCATTGAATTTAAAGGTACTTCTGTTAAAGTGTGTGATGTGGGGTATAAAAGAATGATTATCATTCAGAAAGGGAAGAGGTTATTAAAAACGCTAGTTCCAAATTTGGAAAAATATTGAATCAATATTTCCATTTACTTTTTAATTGGTGTGCAGCATTGATAAACGTATGCATTCTCTTACGGCTTTCAACATCTGCTGCTTGCAAGTGTAGTTTGCGGCTCGAGCGCGTTTCATGCTCTCCTCTAATCTGATAGCTTTTACTATCCTCTCCATATTTCAGCTTCTCTATTTCTTGTCTCATTTTTCGTTCATTCAGTTTTGCTCTTTTTGTTTTGTCTTTATTAGTATTTACTACTACATTTTCCTCATTGTTGTAGTTTTGATGTTGAATGCGTATATTTCTGCGCGTAATTGTTTTCAATCGTCCATCCTACCATCTCAGTCACTTCTCTGATCACAGTTGTCAGATTTGTACGATTTTCTTCTATGCTATTTTCGATATACCAAAAAGCCCCAATTCCATTCACTATATCTTCTCAGATATTATTGATTCTCTTCATTTTACAGTGACATATTCTCTTCTTGGGGACCATTTTGTTCCTTTCCGTTTTAAAGTGAAATCAATTTCTGCTTGCTACCATTCTATGGTCACTTCATATATTTACTTTATTGATAACGTTAATGCCTCTGATATTATCAATTTTATCAGTTATCAGGAAGTCTATTTCGTTTTGATTATTCTATTTGGGCTTTCCGAAGTCCATTTCCGAACCTCTTATTACCTTTATTACACACACACATATGGACACCCCCCTACACACACACACACACACACACACACACACACATATATATATATATATATATATATATATATATATATATAGTATGGGACATATCTAGACAGAATTGATTATAAATTGCATTATATCACATAAAAACTTATCAATCTACATCTATATAAGATAACACAATTTATAATTCATATATATATATATATATATATATATATATATATATATATATATATATATATATATATATATATATGTAAATACACATTGTGCATCCTACGCAGTGAGTGCAAACATTATCTTATGCATTTCAAAAATGTATTCAAAATTTTTACATACTTTCAAAATTGACTGAGTTCCATTACTTTTCATTGTTGAATTTGGTTTGAATCGTTTTTTTATTATTGCATTTTTTTATCGTCGAGATTCTGTCGAAGCTGAATGGAGATGTTAAAATACTTCTCGCACTCGCTCTATACAGTATTTACGGATATATATGTTTCCCATCTATAGATATGCAAACATTTGTGAGAAATGAATAACATTTTAGATATGAATATAATATGTTCAAACTTTTTGGCAAGGAAGTTTACATTATCGAAACACAAAAATGATGTGAGATAAGGATACTTAGATTTTTGATAGGATATGTGCTGAAGAAAAAGCCTTTGAAATTTTCCCAAGATTCTTCTTTCCGGTTTTCAAAGAATATAATAGAAGATGTTCCCTCTTCTTTTCAGGAGCCTTGCTAATAGATCTGCCTTAAACATGATTATCAATATTAAAAAGATATCACAAATATATTCCCCAAGAGGGACACATTACTTTACATTGAATTCGAAACATGTTAGAAATATGTTTCCATAACGTTATATAAAAATTTTGTGTATATCTATATATACCTTAAATATATATCCTAAATAAATATTTCACCGATGCATTTTTGTGATGTTGCCCGAAGCATATTTCCGAAATTAAATTCGATGTCATTTTTGCAAGGTGGTGGAATCGAAGAAAGAGTGATTAGTGAATATTCACAACTTCTTTTGTTGAAGTGATACTACATGTCGACCCAAGTGTCACTCAGGTTTTAAATAACAGAAGGAAACGTACTCTTATCTGAAGATGAAAT
>OY735211.1:29386328-29426328 GCA_963457665.1 Thysanoteuthis rhombus | reverse complement strand
AGCATCGATCAATAGTTAATTCATCCAAAAGTTTCAAACCAAATATTGCAAGAAATTACCTCAAGTAAATCCAAAGGTCATTCAAAGATTACCTCTTTATTCCATATGCCTGATAATCTTGTTGTAATTTTAGGAAAAGTTCTTGCCCGGCAGCAACAGATCTTTCTATTCAAGATATTGGACGCAAAGCCTTGTTCAGGAGCAACCCTGTCAGTGATCAACTTCGGTAAAATAGAAAAGATGAGCATGAAACGTTGTTCCCCCAAATTTCGTTTTTGGTTCTGTCATTTCGCTGAGTCATTATTGATGCACGGAGAAAATCTGAATTTGAATGGAAAATATCAATGTTGGGGATTTGGGTCAAGACTTTGTGTAGAAATATGCCAGCATTTTATTTTTGTTGTCAGGTGTTTTGTAAAAGTTCGCACTATCTCTTCTATGATCGTCATGTCATTAGAATACCTAATGGCGCCTTGTAGATAGCTTTCAGGCATTCATTATTTTCTTGAGTACCCAAATACTGCTCTTTATCCATTATGTACTGTTCTCTAACTAGCTTTCTTGTTCCAGACGCAGCAAAACACCCCCTAAGCATGATGCTTATACCACTGTGATTCATTGTAGGGGTGGTATTTTTTTATTTGTGATCTTCAATCGATCTTCTTCCTGCATACAAATAATTCTAATTTGATCTCATCAGACCATAAAACAGTATTCTAATATTCACTCTCACGTTCTGAGTGGTTTCTACCATACGCATATTAGATTTTCAGGTGTGTGGCTTTAAACAAGGCAGTTTTCTTTGGGGAACAAGCTCGAGGTCCTGCTCGATGGAGACATCTAGAAACTGTCTCTGTCGATCCATCCAACTATGCTGTCTTTACATTTTACATTTTTATGCTGTCTTAACAATATCCTTTGCAGTTACATGGGGACTATTCGAGATATCCTTATCTATCTTCTCTTCAATTCTCTAAGGAATTAACCGTTTTCTCTCAGTCCTCAATTTCAGTCCCAGTGTACTTCTTGATAATGCTCCGAATGATCAATCTAGGAACATTTGAACGCTTGAAAAAAGCTGTATATCCATTATCTTGCATGTTTGTAACAACTATCTTTATTCGGAGCTTTTTGTCAAGTTCAGCAATCTTGGCCATGGTTGCAGAATGAATCAATCAATTATTGCAGTATGTGTCAATCAAATATTGCCTTATTTAGAACCTTTTAAAAGTCTATAAAATGAGGTCAATACAATTTCATTTTCAAACTTTGCTTGTATTATTCTTCAATAGAAAAATAAAATACAGTACTATTACCACACAGCAACAGTATTCCATAATCTCCATTGAAAAAACTGCACCAATTTTTACAGGAGTCAATAACTATATGAATAATAGATCAATCCTTCAAAAAAAAATCTACGAATAATTTGTAACTAAGTACAGAAAAACTATCCATAGCAATTCAAGTCAGTACTTGCAAATATTTGTATAACATTCAGTAGGGGCGAAGCATTTCTTGGAGGTCAGAGCAGTGAATCTGGACTGTTTTATATCTGTGAAAAAATCCATGGTGGTTTGGTTGGATATTTTGTTGGAAGTAGTAGCAGCAATTATTGGTATTTTATTGGTTGTGCTGGCTTAAAAATCGGTTGCCATGGCTATTGGAGAACTGAGTAATGGTTTAGTGCTACAATATTTGAATATTGGTTAGTTTTGGTTAAAGCTATCTTTAACATTAAGAGGTAGAAGGATACAGTTAAAGGGGTCCTTGTTACGCAAGATCGAATATCAGTTGGGAAATGTATGTTCTGTATCCTTTATGGTTATAGTAAATGCTCTGTGAAGCAAGATGTCTTTGAGTAGTACAAGTAAAATGGACAATGCATTGTTGTCAATAGGTTAGGGTTTGTGTGATACTGTCTGATTCCAATTGTTAGATATATATAAAAGGAGATTAGTTATCGATGGGGTAAGGGAAGTTTGTAACATTATTTATATGTGGTTGGATTTCGAAATTGCAATAGTTTGGTTGTTAAGAAAAGTAAGAATATATGTATATTAAAGGGTGTTTCTGCCTTGGTAGAAGGCGCAGGTATGAAGACAATGAGTTGGTGAATATAGAAATATTAGGCGTGAGAGGATTATGGTTACATATTGATGAGTTTAAGTTAGATGTTGAGTTCGTTGGGAAAAAAGAGTTTTCAGTTGGTAGTTGGTCATTATGCATATCTTATCGTTGCAAAATTTTAGTTGCGTCAGGAGGCGTGAGACTCTTTATTTTTCAATGATTGTAAATCAAGCATCAGTGCTGTAATTGTGATTGGGGTGATATGTTGTTTTACTGGAAGTCAGTCGGGATGATTGGGTAATTTCATTATATCTATCCATCTCTCTCTCTCTCTCTCTCTCTCTCTCTCTCTCTCTCTCTCTCTCTATATATATATATATATATATATATATATATATATATATATATATATATGGTGGGAGATATAGAAAAATAGGTAGATAGATAGCACCCACTGTAATATGTATATATATATATATTTATATATATATATGAGAGAGAAAGAGAGAGAGAGAGAGAGAGAGAGAGAGAGAGAGAGAGATTTATATCTGAAAACTTATTCAAATGTTCCAATTCTATGGAGCCATACATTGAACGAGTTAAAATATCTATATCGTATTGACTTTCAAGAATAATTGTATTTCCCATATTTGCAAAGTATACTAGAAAATCCTGTTTTCCATCTGTCTTAGCTGCTGGTCAGACCATACATAATGAAGTGAGGATATATCAGGTACTGGCAATGCTCAACTTCAAAGATTATTTTAGAGATAAAAAAGGTTATGGGTAATTGGGGATGATTGAAGTTGATTTTGATATGCATTGATTTTGATTTGACTCAAGCAAATATGTAATCTAAAGAGCTTTTCAGCTTTAAACACTAAAATATTTCGTGTCAATTCAATCAGCTATTTCCAGATATATCCAATGTAATTTATACAGTTTTGTCCAGTGTTTATCCTGGTTTGCATATATTATTATCGCAGTATTATGTGTAAATTCTCTCTCCTTCGAATCCTCAATTAGCAATTACGTAATCGTTTCGGAGATTCGCTAAAAACAGTTACATTAACATAGAATCCCAGCAATATTAATCAAACACCATCCCCCTTTCAGCTAAAATTTTAATACATTGCTCATGTCATGTAATTTGTTATTTTATGTAGGATATTATCATAATATACATGGATGTATTTTTATACTACACACCATTTGATATTCTGAAACAGGGCTTACGTTAGTTACCCCAAAAACGTAGACAACGACGAGGAATGAGTGACAGGTGTGACCTGCTGTTCTTATAACATACATGTAATGCTTATCCATGTGAATATAAAATCTGATAAGTCAATTTTAATTTCAGACAGCATGCAAACCAACTTATGATACCATATCCATGAATGTTAATTACACAGAAAACCTTTTCGAATAGATTCTCGACCAAAATATTCAACCGATGAAATTGATATTTTTCCACTAACCTTGATGCAATGCTCAAGCAGGCAAGTCTTCCATAAATTCAGATGACAGATATATTGACTTGAGATGAGGAAGTATCAGTCATCCTGTTGTGTATTCACATTCATAGAAATATTATGATTCACTGTGCCCAGTGATCCGTTGTGCCCCGGTCACCTCTAAGTGTATAGGTATTTGATTCAATCACGCATGTTTGATTCAATACAATCACTTTCACTCTATCTGTCTGTCTGCCTATCTATCTATATATGTATTCAAGAATATCATTTCATGTATGTGTGCCAATCGTAGATATTAAATGACGGGTGATAAAAACAAGGGGAAAATAGAAACACGAACTAAAAACAAAGGTCAGTCCATGTAAAAGGGGGATACAGAGCTAACCCAACAAGGAACTAAAGTCAGTCTATTTAGAGCAGTCGAGGCTGAGCCAATCCTAGCCACAGAATGAGGTAGGTTAGTGAATGAAAGTGAAATACGGGAAAGAATAAAGGATCAAATGTATTAATAAAAAAACATTGAAAGCATCGAAAAACTCTTCTTCCTTACCGAACTGGAAAAACAACTGTTCATATTTCTTTAAAACTTTACTTTTCATGAAATATAATTTGTCTCTTTAATCTACCTGCGATTTGAGTTTTCTAATGGCCTCTATGATATTTCGGACTGTTGTAATCTCTTTTCCTGTGTTGTTGCATACTTTTCCGTAAAAGGGTCAAACTTTAAATTAGGTTATTTGTTTCAGCTCCACAGTTGACTACCGGAAGGATCCATTGGCTGTATAACCTTCATTCTAGTACTGGTTGGATCTTTTTGTTCCTGAGAGATGAGCTTGCTCTACTGATGTCTAGTGTGATTCTTCGTTTAATTTTTTCTTCTTTTGGGTATTTCAAGGAGACTTTTTTTATCCAAGGTAGACGTAGTGGTTTATTTTCTCCAGCTTTGCATTTCAGACTTTGATTATTGCGTCTTCGTCCTCACTGTATTTGTTGTGCATTATATTCCTTTTGCTGAAATTCATGTTGAGGGGTTTAGTTCAGTCTATCCGGTACCTTTCGGAGATCAAAGTTTTCAGCAAAATAACAAAATCGTCAGATTATCTGAGTATCTCACATATGATTGGAAAATACAATTAGGAAACACAGGAAAAGGAGTTTTATTTCATGTCTTTAATTTATCTACTTATGATTTGCTTACAAAATATATTTGACAGTTTTTGCACCAAATGTGATGATGACACGCAGAGCAATCTTAATTTTCCTTTATGCTTTTCATATATCTTGTTATTATCCCATGGAAACGGTGAAAGGTCGTTTCTGATCATAAAGAACTTTTGATTGTAATGTTCTCAACGAATATATTTGACAACCGATTGTCATCATAAATTGAAATGACTCGTACAGTAAAATGGATGATATTGGATCAGCAAAATAATGAGGACAAGTTTAATATCGATTAATGGTAGATTTAGATAACTTTTTAGGTCTACATTAATAGATAGACTCATGAAATTTAATCCAGGAGGTTCAATTCATTCATTAAATAAAAGTTGAATAAAAGTAGATACAATAATCTGGATAACCTTAAACGAGTGAATGTCAAACGAAAGAAAAATTATGCTTAATTAAATGTTGAAGTTTGATACTTGAGGGAAGGGTTTGACGATCAATCACAGGTCAAGGGTTGAACTGCTGATGATCTCTACAGTAGTATTCAACTCACACAATTAGAATCCAAAAATAGACAGCAATTTGTTGGAACAAAAAAAAAATGCTGTGCGTGACACAGAATATTTGTACATCGACAGGGTGAGGAGAAATAACTGACTGAAATGATTCAGAAAACTGTTCGTAGTTACAAAAAATACGCACTCTCTAAACTACAATTGCTTCTCTTTTTCATATATATATATATATATATATATATATATATATATATATATATATATATATAGATAGATAGATAGATAGATAGATAGATAGATAGATAGATGGATAGATCATATATATATATGTATATATATATATAGATAGATAGATAGATAGATAGATAGATCATATATATTGGGGTGGAATACTCTTCCAATATTGGAATATCATGAAAGAATCGTCATCAATGATAGACAAAAGCATAAAGGCTTGGGGTTGTTTTGGTAGGTCGAAAACTATCGCCTTCCACCTTGTCCAGCCTATGCCACTCTCCCTGAAGTGAAATCCAATTCGCCTTCTCGCTTGGCATTTTAACAGGCAACTTCCTCAGCTGGTCATTGTTTGACGTGCAACGAGGGGAGGGGCGTCGTTTGCACTTTACAAAATTGGATTAGCGTCATTGGCAGGCTGACACACGACTAAAAGCAATGCATGTTTAGTACGACAGTCATAATAAAATTTCACGTTCGAAATACAGCACTCAGCGTAACTACAAAATTTAGATAATCAAATATATATGTGTGGGGGGTATACGTGCACTAAAAGGATTATGCATTTGTGTATTACATATATATATATATATACATATATACATATATATATATATATATATATATATATATATATATATATATATATATATATATATATATATATACATATATATATATATTGTGTACTTACGAAGGTACTTCAAAAGTTCTCTGCCTCACTGAGAAAACGTTAGAGGAGAAAGATTATTTTTGCATAATCTTTCAACATAGACTTACTTCAGTTTCAATTCACTTGATTCACTGCTGTTCAAATATACCCATCTATTCACGACAGAAAGTCAAGTCTTTCTCTTCGAAATACCCCTCAATAGCATTGGTGATTTTATTCTCTGCTTCTGCCAATATCACCTGTATTGTGGAAGGTTACATTGGTGTGACAAAGGCAGAGTAGTTTGACCCTTTTTGCAAGTAGTTGATTTGAATATTCCCCCAGTATCCCCGACAGGATACAACTTTTTCGAACTTTCTAGAGGGGGTTTCTCATTCATTTGCTTTGATCATTGATTCAGGGTTAGTGGTGAATCCACGTCCCATTCAATTCTATGGAACAAATCTGCCAAACATGTCCACAAATTTCCCAATCACTTCAGCGTTCGCTCTAGTGTCATCTGGCTGGCAGCTCGCTCATCCCTGATATGTATCAATCGAGCTTGAAATTTGCCAACGCTGATGTCTATGGTGCCTGCCATATATAGGTGAAACGTTTACAATCCAATGTGGTGTATGGCCTCCACTTGATTGTCCATGGTCGATGATTTTTTTGCCGTGGGTTATTTTTAGAGCTCTCCCATTCCAAATAAAAACATCCTAACTTTTTATGTGTGAATTGCAATGGGAGTTCTCGTCGAGTACGATGACCATATTGTCATAAGTGTCCTTGGGGATTCATACTCCTTTTTGCATATACTTGATCACAGCTCCGGATGCTCTCCGGTCCATTTTTCCCCACACCTACTGACTGTCAAAGAACGCCACCTCTAAAGATATTTACAAATAATTGGAGTTCCCCAATAATTATATAAGACTGTTTAGTGTACACTTTTGTGTGTGTATATATATATATATATATATATATATATATATATATATATATATATATATATATATATACATATATATGTATATATATATATGCGTGTATGTGTGCGTGTGTGTGAGTATATATATGTATATATATATATATATATATATATATATATATATATATATATATATACTGATGAGCCAAGACATTATGACCAGCACCTGGAAAAGATGCTGGTACTCTTTGTTCCTAATTGATCAGGCATGGAGTCCCCAAGAGTTTTAAATGCATGTTCTAAGATACAACGCTAGGTCATATATATGCTGCAGATAAAATGGTTAATTTGGCCGGGGCGGTCTTTTTAATACAGCATATCTAGTATACGTTCAACGTGCGTCTGATCCAGGGCATTCATTGGCCAGAGTATTACAGCGGAGTCTTCTTTACTTTCCTACAATTCATGCAGTACGACAGGGCATATTGTCCCACTCAAAGATACCACCGTAGAAGACTGCTACGATGCCTTCAATGTTAAAGTTATACAAAAGTGGGGATTCGCTGACTTTAAGATCATGCACGACCGGGCCGTCAATGGCGTTAAGGTGATACACGACAGAGTAACTTCCACTTTCAGTTGTCCCCCAAAAGAACGTTATCAAAACCATTTCACTGCATTTAACGGCACATTGTTTCCTGCAGTGCGTTCTGGAGCCATCACTCTTCCAAGATAACTATGTATACGTACCCTGTCATTCATTCCATTTTGGGAGATATGCAGGCTAACTGGACCGGATAATCTCCCACAATTGATACGTCCAAGTTTCGAAGTTCACGTTACTATTACAGACGCTTTCGATGATGGATATTGATTAATATAAAGACTATGACAGGGATATGACCACGCAACGCAATATGAAATAAAAATCAATTTACTATGTGTTATGACGCTCTCTATCCTTCGCTTTCATAGAAAATATCTACAATTTGTTTAGCTCGCACTGGGCGAAAATATCTCCATTCACTTTTGGCTTGTGCGCAGCGATTTTCCGTTTGCAGACCACTGCCGACGAATACTCAAGAGAAATGAAGGAATATACTCACAGCAAATAAACGTTAGTACCCCAGCAGTCGTATCCTTTGGAAGATATTTTGACTTGGTATTTTTGATTTTATCAAAGTCACGCGCGTTATTCTTGCACCTAACCGCAGCATTCCACTTATCTGAGTTCAATATTCGATGTCTTGTGGTATATCTGGGTTGTTCATCGCTGATTGACATTCCCAGAAAAAATATGTATATATAAATATAGATAGACCATTACACAGAGAGAGAGAGAGAGAGAGAGAGAGAGAGAGAGAGAGAGAGAGAGAGAGAGAGAGAGAGAGAGAGAGAGGGAGAGAGAGAGAGACTATATTTGATATACAGATAAGAATATATATATATATATATATATATATATATACATACATATATATATATATATATATATATATATATATATATACATACATATATATATATATATATATGTTCCTATCTGTATATATATATGTATATATATATATGTAAGTATAAGTGTGAATTCTCATGATTTTTCGAAATTATTGTACATCTTTCGTGCTTATAACTATATATATATATATATATATATATATATATATATATATATATGTATGTATACATATATATATATATATATATATATATATATGTATGTATACATATATATATATATATATATATATATATATATATATATGTATATAGTTATAAACATGAAAGATGTACAATAATTTCAAAAAATCATGAGAATTCACTCTTATTTTTCTAAATATCTGTCAAAGCAATTAATGTAGTCGTTCCAAAGTGTTTTATATTGTTCTCCAAATTTTATATCCTGGTACTATATATGAAAATTTCAGCTGCTTACCTTGTAACTGTTTCAGGGTTTCAAGTACAAAACAATTATAATAACATTGCTCCTCAATAGTGTTGATCAAACACCATCATCTTCTAAGCTATCGTTCTGATATTAAGCTTTGTTATATTATTTTGGATGTCATAATACATATGTTTTTTTTTTAATAGAGTATTATCATAATATATGGTATACGTCATTTTGTTTTATCCATCATTTAATTCTCTGAAACAAAGTTTTTGCCTAAGTAGGTTACCCTAACAAAGTATTGAACGTTGTATCAGTAAATACAACATCTGATGTGAATTGTTGTTCATATATCATGCTGAATGCAGACCAACTCATAATATGATCATTAAGAGTTATAATTATTTTTTTTTAAATGACAATTTCCAACCAATATATCCAATCGAAAAATCTAACAAAATATGCACAGCTGGCCAAAACAAATGAGGCAAGTATTTTTTTAATTAATTCTTTTGCGATTTCTTTTCTTTTCTTCAAGCAATTAGAGGTGGAATAATTACATATCAATTCCTGAAGTGTCTGAGTGAAGAATATGGTTTGATATGGGATGGCCAGCTATTTGTTATTCCTCAGAAAACTGAACCCTTCCAGGAAACACAGTGTATCATGGTGGCCATTAAGTGACTCAAATTTGAGTCAGTCTGTGATGTTCTTTGCGGAATGCAGGGGTTTCTTTGAACATCATCTTGATTAAAACCAAACTCCCTTCAGTTTTTTTTTTGGGGGGGGGTGAACCGGTTGATAATCTTTCTGAATTACTGAATTGTTGTGCCAATGTTGTTTTACAATTTTTTAGGACAGTTATTTTATATATTTTGTTATTTCCGCTTGTTATTACTTCAAGTATTGCAGGAACAAGTTTTCAATACCACAGGACCTGTCACGTGAAATATGAGGGCAATTGTTTTAATTGCAGACAAGAAAACGAATCTGGAAATAATCAGAATGTTTGATTTCAACAAATGCATCAAATTAACAATTTTCTGAACACACTGAAAAAAGGAATTGTTGATGTAACTCTTTTGGAATAATAACACACAAAATTTATGTTACAAAACCGTCTCCCAAACAATTTTGAGTGCGATCAGTGAAAGTTTTTTTACAACTGTAACAATACGTAGGGATCACAAATTGTTACTGTTTTGTAAACTTGGTCTGTATTGAAACACACACAAAAAATTCAATAATTTAAAATGCGCTTACAATCGTACTGAACACGTTTGTTGTACATTATTTCCAAAAAATTGCCACTATTCAATAAAAAAAAGTATATGCAAAACATATGATAAAATGATTCGCTCATTTCTCACCCAGGAGTATATATTTCTTCCATCTCAGGAATAGAGCACTGTGATGGACAAAGAATTATGTTTGAGTATGTATATCGCTTAGATTCAACCTAACTAACCGTCCAGTTCTACGTAGGGCAGACATAAGATGAGCCTGAGTCTGAAGTCTGAAGTCTTGGTCTGAGGCGAAGGTTTCGTTCCTACCTCGTGGTAATGGATAGGATAATAGATAGTCTATAGCCACTCTGAAGAATTCTAACACAACAAAACAGCTGTCTGCAGATAATACAATTATCTAATTATATATATATATATATATATATATATATATATATATATATATATATATATGTATATATATATATATATATATATATATATATATATATATATATATATACATATACATATATATATATATATATATATATACATTCATAATTAAGATCCATGTCAAAAAATGAATATGTAGTATAAAATAATATACAATTCACATTATATCCTATATAATATGATAATATAAACATGAACGCACACACATATATGTGTGTGTAGAAACTTCGCAGAATTATATGTATATAAACCTTTGAAGCATTTTAGACACACACACACACACACACACACACACACACACATATATATATATATACATATATATATATATATATATATATATATATATATATATATATATATATATATATATATATATACATATATATATATGCATGCGTGTCTAAAAAGCTAGAAATAGAAAGCTTCACAGCTC
Organism: Thysanoteuthis rhombus; assembly: GCA_963457665.1. Taxonomy (NCBI): domain Eukaryota; kingdom Metazoa; phylum Mollusca; class Cephalopoda; order Oegopsida; family Thysanoteuthidae; genus Thysanoteuthis; species Thysanoteuthis major. Next base: position 29,415,269 of record OY735211.1, on the reverse strand, counting down.
GGAACATTAAACATTACAAAATTTTTCTCCAAACATCAGTCAATGCAATTTATGTATTTTTTTTTTTAGTGTCTTATCCTCACTTTAACATATGCTTGTTATTATGGTAATGTATAAACTTTTCCTCTATCATCAATTGTTTGCAGAGTGAAGTTTGGGGGATTTTAAAGAACAAAACAGCTGTATTAACATTGAACCTCAGCAGTGCTGATCAAACAGCACCTCCCTCCCTGGCTATATAGCTCATGTCATACGTGTAGATAGTTTTTTTTTTATATGGAATTTATGCATTTTTCTAAGTTGATATCATTTACACAACATATCATTTAGCTTAATTACACACACATGTATATATATATATATATATATATATATATATATATATATATATATATATATATATATATATATATATACATATATATACATATATCCATATATATATGTGTGTGTGTGTGTGTGTATATATGTATATACATACATAAATATATATATGTATATATATATATATATATATATATATATATATATATATATATATATATATATATATATATTGTCAGTGGGAATCCCATTTGAACACTTTTTGGGGGAGATTTTCGGATTTTTTGCATTTTTAGGACTTATAGTCCGTGTTTCTGGATGATAACAACAAAAATAGGTGATGGCTACTTTTTTATATTTGTATTTTTTCCAAGATGACTGCCAATCACTTTCTCAAAATAATCAATAACTGAAATCCCCCAAACCATGGTTGCTGTATGATAGAGCGTTTAAAACTGGGTTCAAAACATACGAGAACCATTTTTTTATTTTCACCGTTCATGAGGTATGGAACTTTGGATATCCTGAAAACCAGGGGACAAAGTTGTAGTCAGCTTATTATATTTTCTGTGTCTCTGGTAACAAAATGTATTAAAAGCTTTCGGAGTGTGTGTTTTTTTTTGGGTTTTTTTCAGAATTCAAACTGATCCAATGGTGAGTAACAACTGAAGAGCTATCTCATGAATTATTCAGAGCTAGTAATGACAGTGTTTGATGAAATAATATTTAATCTCAAATGGAAATGAATGATTTTCATATGTTGCAGTCTTCCATTTTGACAATTTTAATCTTGATTTTATTTATCGTTTACTAGTCGATACCCGTGAAATAATTTACTGATATATTTCTATGAAACAATTTATTTTATATGATCAATGCATTAAATCCCCGTGAAAAAAAAATTACAGTCATATTTGCATGGGGACATTTTTCTAGAAAAAATACTGAATTCATTTACCGAAAATAATGCTATGTTTGAAATGATGGACAATGAGTATTTTTCTAGCGAAATTTCACTCCCTTCCCTCAGAGGAAAAAAATTGTGTTACGACTAGTAATCCAACTAAATTGCATTGTTCAAATTACGGGTAATTTTCTATGATGAAAAAAAAAAATTCTGGATCTGCTCTCAGGGGATAGTTTCGAACAGTGGACAGGAAGTACTTTTTTTCCATCAGAACTGTACTCTAGCCGCTTCCCCGGTTGTACTCTTCAGTATTATAAGCAACAAACCGGGCAAATCATTATAAGAGTACTGATATCTCAAGCCCTGATTGTTTTTATCGTCAGAAATTGAAAGTTTAGATGTAAGGATTCACGTTTCATCTTATTGGATAATTCGTTTTTTTTGTGGGGGTGGAGGAAAATAGCTTTAACATTCTTGTAATGTTAGTTCTTATCAAAATTATAGTATATGAAGCACTTAGGCCTTCTCAGATGGATTGTACGTTAGAGTACGTTTGCATGTGTAAAACAGTTGTCAAAGAATTCTAAGAAAATGTCCCTGAAACCCGACTCAACAGTATCTGAACAGCAAGTAAACGAAGAGGTGACAGTGTACACCAAGAAATTGAGATTGTTGGTAATAAACAAATTCATAGAAAATGTACATCTGCTTATACATTTCCAAATCTCTTATTGACAGAGCCAAGAAACGCCACAGAATTGAGTTGAGATCAGCATTCCAACCAGTTGCTGTCAGATGCTCTTGTAGATGATAGCTGCATGAAGTTTGTTCGTAAGAAACATAACCCTTACAAACCGTATAACCTGCACAACCATGTGAATTTAATACTATAATCCAAGTTAGTCGTTCAAAGAATTGTCCATCTAGGACATACTGATCTTGACCAACATGGCAGAGTTCACATAGGTTATTAAAGCCAAACGCTCTGACAGAGACGATAGCTAACGACATCTTGTCAAAGTGAGAATTTGAAAATTCTACCTAACAAGCTCAGTGACCAGTGTTTTCTGTTGGTGGCCAACTTATTCAGCATCAAGGTCCAGTCCCAGGGAATCGGATGAATGATAATACGAAGAAAGTTAAGAATAAAGAACGGAGAATGCAGTTAGTTAGGGAAGCAAGGCGGAACAGCATCAGTATACAAAACATGATGATTCAAAAGTAGATCAGCGTAGAAATCGTTCAGATGAAAGAAACATCAAAGAAGGAAATGAAAAAAAAAGAGAAAAAAGAATTTGTTAGAATATTAGACAAGTGAACAGATCTGGTTAGTCATTTACCAGAAACTGCCATACAATCAATATCTTTTGACAGCATGAGGTATCCAAAAAAAAGGTGATCAATCTATAAGTCAATCATCTCACCCTTTCTGGGGCGGTGACCACTGAAACGGTCTTTATCACCAAAGAAAAAAGAAAAAGAAATAGAAAAAAGAAACAGCTGGGCACGCATGAAGGATCAATTGAACATAAACGTACATTGTATATTGCCCCTGACATGCCACCAACTAAAAAACTATTTTGGGAGAATTAACAGGGAAAAAGCTTTCCTTGATGAAGTGATTAGAAAAAAGGAGTTATCAATGAATAAGTTTCGTGTGAAGTCTTTTGTTGGGCTGTGACCACTAAAAAAGTTCAAATTTGAAAAAACAAACAAAACAAAAAAGCAAGCATGATCACGGCTACACCCCAATAAAAGGACCATTTTCGGATAAACTTACATGATAAACTTAGATCATAAATCCTGCACATTTAAAACTTCTTATGTTTTCCAAGATAAGTTCCTTGAGAAATATTAATGTTTAAATTTTCGACCCCCCAGTTCACTTGGTGCAATGATAGATACATATACAGCAAGTCAGGCAGACCAACTTGAAAACTGAAAAAAACTTACGTTGACAGATTGGTTGACAGGTTCTTATATAACAGCAAGCAGTGAGATTAGAATAGTAGTAGTTCAACAATAATTAAAAAAATAATGGTGGGGAGAACTAAAGGAAAGAAAAAGAGATAAAAGGAACAAAGAAAGAAAACAGAGATACAAAGAAAATAATATTGGATTACAAATGAAAGTGACTGAAAAGAAAATATATAGATTAAACATGGACGAAGAAAGGACGAACGAACACTGAGTGAACGAATGAAAGAAAGAAAGAAAGAAAGTAAGAAAGAAAGAAAGAAAGAAAGAAAGAAAATAGATGAATAATTAAATGGAGGATAGTGAGAGGGCGAGAGAATGAATAACTCAATGAGAGAAAGAAAGAAAGAAAGAAAGAAAGAAAGAAAGAAAGAAAATAGATGAATAATTAAATGGAGGATAGTGAGAGGGTGAGAGTATGAATAACTCAATGAGAGAAAGAAAGAAAGAAAGAACGAGATGAGATTAATAAATAAGATAACTAACAGGAGACCAACGAAAGAAATATACGAAATAATGCGGGCACGAAGACGATCATATATAAAGAAATGACTAGAAGAGAAAGAGAAAGAAAAGAAAGAAAACCTTTTTTTTCTCTGGGGAAAAGAATCTAAGACATTGATCGGTTTATGGTTGCGTGTCCCCATCGAGCGTCACACTGGTCGCCTGCCATGATAACATAGTGAGTGAGGATAATGGCTGACGCATAACAGTGACGGACGGCGGAAAGCAGTGAGGCTGGGTTCAACGATGATTCTTCTGTGTGAATAGATTTTATTAGTTACGCATGGAAAGATATCAGATTCCATGTTGACTGCATGAAAAAATCGGCTAGGAGAAACCGCCATGAAAAGGAATCATACGAGGCTTTGGTTCCTTAAAGGGATACTCGTTTGGATACGTTTGTGCGATGATAAAGGTCTCACTGAAACCTCAGCAACGCAATGCACCGAGGTCGTCTGCAACGCCAAGAAATCTTCGGGCTAGTGGTTACGATAAGAAAGCATATTACAATCCATCGTCCTGTATTTGAGAAGCCTCGTTATATTCGGAGGGGTTGGTTCGATGATGGGAAAGAAGTCAAGCAGAGGACAGGGTTACCTTATTTTAAACTGTCTAGGTCGAGAAAGCCATAGACTCTGAATCGAATTTTTTTACCAATGAGAACCGCACCAAAGGGCATAGAAAAATAATGCTGCAATGTATGTCTAATGAACGCTTTTTATTTGTGTTTCTTAGAAGATCGACTTTAAGAAATGGCGTTTATTTATTTGGGTAAACGATTTACTTTCTTGCTTATATGAATAGCAACGTATAAAGACATTATTTGATTACCTCACGTCACTCAATATGTTAGACGAATCCAGTATTCCATCTAATTTTTAGTTGTTAGTGCGCATAAAAACTTATGTCTTGCAATTCTGTTCCTTTGACAGAAGTATGTGCCCACTTTTGAACTCGACAAAATGGATCCATATTTTTCAATTAGAACACTTTTAAGTATCTTCAGAAGAATCAACATCATCATCATAAGTCAGTTAGCGTCTGTCGTTTGTTATAAACCTTCCCCAAGATTTGCCAGACCTTTCCATCATGGGCTTCGTCGAGCTGGTACTTCTATGTATTTATTTAACTCATCACGAAATCTTACTTTCTATCAACCACAGCCTTGCATTTGATCCCTGATGACCCACGTTGTGAGTAATGATATCCAACGGTTGTCTAACATTCTTATAACATGTCTACCCAATTACCAATAACAGTTTCTGTGATGTCTTCGACGTGCTTTTTGTATGATATACCGTATTGTCTTAGGATCTGTCCATGTGAGGTTGAGCATGATTTTTTCATGTGTACGTTGCCTGGTTCTCAGTTTTAGGGTCAATGCTTTGATTAGGTTCCATGTTTCAGCAACATAGGTGACTATCAGTAGGATACATTAGTTGTATACCCTTCGTTTTAGGACAAAAAAAAATCTATTAGAGTCTGTGGACCCCAGCCTCAACGTGAACAAGTTAGAAATGTGGCTGTGTTAACATACACACACACGGGAAACTCAAAGCTATAGATTTCAGTCAGTCAGAAACAATCAGCCTCAAAAGGAAAAGTTTGTCTTACAAATAACACTTGCTCGAGAAGTTGGTTTCTGCAACTATCCGTCAAAAAACAGAAAAAAGCAATGCATGACATTCAAGGCTGACATTGACGGCGTTATGTTATCATTAGAATCATGAAATGAATACATAGAACAGAAAAAAAAATTATGATCCGTTAAATCTAATTATCTCACTTAAATACATATGAAGGTTTGCTATTCGCACAACAAAGCTTCCCTGTACTATCATTATACTAATAACTATAATTATAAGTATTATATTTAATTACTATGTCATTTTAGGCAATTAACTTGTGTTTGCGCAATGATTTCTTCTGTGTACTCATTGCAAAATGTGTGTGCTGGTGCGCACACAGGCATATTTTTGCAAAGAATTATGGACCAACTATGACCCTTTCGGTCTAGATACGTTGCTTGATTTATCGAATTTGCAGTCTTTACTGACTGGCAATTCCATGTCGCTATTTTTTTCTCTATTTTCATTGCGAATTCTTCAAATAAAAAAAGGTTAAAATATATGAATAATTTCTCACCAGCAGTATTGACTTTTGTTAAATGTTAAAATTTTCTGACGTTCATAATTGAGTTTGTAGTTAATTAAGTCTGCAAATGATATGGTTATATTCTCGCACGTATTATAACAAAAATCAAATACATGAAGTACTCCTACTAAACTGGAAATGACCACTTGAGAATTCTTCAGTGTTTTATTTTTTTACCTGATTTGAAGTGACTGATTGCTTAGGTCTAAATTGTTGACATTAAAATTACACGTTTCATTTTGAATATGTATAAAATTCCATTTAAAAGGATGCATTTGTATCGATATCTATTCAAAAGAGAGCACATGTAAGAAGTATTTTTCAAATATGTACATATGCGTAAAGTCTTATTGGAACGTATGCAAATCTGTGAAATCTTCTTCTCAAAAGTATGTATATGTATGAGATATCTTTTAAAAGTATGCATGTGCATAGAATCCTACACCATAGTTTATGCATATGTACAGAAATGAATGTATAGAATATCATTCAATAGAATACATATGTATGTGATGATATTTGAAAGTATACTTATGTATAAAATATTGCTTTGAAGTAGCATGTGCATAGAATGATATATAAAAGGAAGCAATCAAAATATTCAATGAACTTGAGATAATATCCAATTTGCGTAACATCAAAAGATGTTAAACTTGAAAACCGGCGTCTTGCATTGTAGAGGCATTTGTTGAATTGCATAGCGTTCACATGTGTCGAAAGAATGAAAGCATGTGAGTCTCTTTGCTTTGTTTTTGAAGACAGAGTTATATTTCCATGGTTTCTGCGGCAGTCGATAATAACAAAGAAATCGGTAAAAATTACGGTTTGAAAAAAATTGATCTTTTGAGGGTGAGAAGGGAATATAATATGTTTGTTTATTGTTCTCTCTTTCCCGGTTGATTAACTCACTTTGAGTGGAAAGTCTGACACAGCCGAGCGTGTCACCTACCACGAGCGCCGATTCTTAAACTTCTGGCGCTTCTCTTTTAGCATCTCATTTCAAACCTATTCCATAGCTAATGATTTCCGTTTTCTTTCCTTTCTGTTAGATTCTCATGCAAGGAAAACCTCCAAATTTTAACCGACTTTAATTAAAAAGAAGTTATCTGATCTTCAAGACGTGATAGCTGCAAACAATGCAATAGGCATCACATGTCAAATATGTTTTCACATCTCCATCAGGCTCTTTCCATTGACGTACAGATATGTTTATTTCATCACACACCAACGCACAAATTCGTAATGTAATATGTACACACACACACACACACACACATATATATGTATGTATATGTGTGTGTGTACATTCATGCACATGAACACATGTTCATAGAGTGATATCTTATACATGATATTGACATTCTGTATCACAAATAAAACGAAATATATCATGCTTCAAAATCATGCTGTTAGAGGTGGCTGAAACATGTACGCATTAAATCAGTCAACCACACTATTTCAAACTTCGAATGGCCGGCAAACATGCATACATGGCACATGTTAAATGTTCCTCCCACACATACATCAGCATATAAACACACACACACACATACACACACGCACATGCATACACATACAGATATATATATTTATACACATATATATATATATATATATATATAGAGAGAGAGAGAGAGAGAGAGAGAAGGACATTCATATACGTGTATATTTCATTTACTGTATTATTTGTGTTATACGCATGGGTTCTGTCTAATCTATTAATGTCCATTATTGTTTTGTTTATATATATATATATATAGTATTTGGTTTACTGTTATTAAACCAATGGGCTTTGTAGCAGTCATCCAGATTCATCCCGGAGCGAAGTCTGACACTTTTAAATTGTTCTGGACGAATCCCATTTTTTAACGGAAGACATCAATTCAAGGAAATTTCACGTTCGTGAGATCTCCATGCTTTGACATCATAACGTCAACTCCAATATCAGAATAATTGCTAACGAGTTGGATCTGAAGTTGGTGCTCATTGATTCAGGAGTTCCACCGAATTTAGTTGCATTGAAAAAGGAAACGAAAATTGCTGTAGTAGTTTTTGAAAATATACCCGTCATATTTTCACCCGTGTTAGTCGAGTAGTATCACGGTTTAGCCAATGTCAAGGGCTGACCTTCATAATTCAAACTTGGTTTTAATTGACAGTATGTAAATAAACAGAAGAAATTTGAACCCCAAACAGAAATAGAAGAATCTGGCAAGTATTTCAATCAATCAATCTGTGATTAACGAAACCTCTAATTTACTAACAAAGGAGTGATATATATATATATATATATATATATATATATATATATATATATATATATATATATATATATATATATATATATATATATATATATATATATATGCGTGTGTGTGCGTGTGTACGATATTACAAAGACGTTCAATGTGAACATTGTGTAAAAATGCCACATCATGAGAATACAGAAGGGTTGAAGTGAATACTGTCAGTAGGTTTGCCTTCGTAATATACAACAGAACAGCAAAAAATATTGGATGTCAACCATGAAAATAAAATGTCCTGACCAATCAGTACACACAAAGCACTATTTTCCGATAAAAAAAAAAACATCAGAGGAAAATAATCAATCATTCTTATTTTTGTTAGTAATCGATATTTAGATGTCAACATGACTCTATGCTATCCATAACAATACAATCAACTTTTTTCACAAACAATATTTCATGCTTTTGCATTTGGCTCTACCAAAAATTTGAAAAAGATGAATCTTTTAGGTCAACCAACATCACTTTTCTGTTCTTTGTATGTCAAGCATACGTTTTTTAATCATGTACAAGCATTCTCACCACAACAAACTTTGGTATATTTTTATCACACAAACCATGATGGCAAATAAATTTTTCATCATAAACATCAGTCTGTTAGCATCTGCCGTTTGACACGAACCTTCCCAAATATTCGACAAATCTCTCTATCATGGCCATTGCAGAGCCAGTTCTTCTTGAATTTATCTAGCTCTTCACGCCATATTACTTTCTGTTGTCCACAGTTTCGAATCTGATCTCTTGGGATCAATGTTGTGGAAAGCAGTGTCTAGTGGTTGTCCGGCATTCTTGAAAGATATCAAGCCCATTACCTTTTGAGCTTTCTAATAGTTTCCATGATAAATCCGACTTTTATCTTTTTTCTGATATACCGTGCTGTCATGTGATCTCTCCATGTGAGGTTGAGCATGATCCTGCGCATGTTGCTTTGTTCTCAGTATCATTTCTGTATGTGACTATCGGTTAGATACGTTGGTTATATACCTCTCTTTTTAGGGCCAATTGGATTTTCTTGTTTTTGAAATTCGAGCTTGCTCTACCAAAAGCTTGCAAACTTTTTGTGATTTATTTTTTTCACGTTTTGATGACTTCATGGAGACTTGCTGTCCTAGCTAGATGTGGTGGTCTACTTTTTCGAGCTCGGCATTTTGTTTTGGATCGTTCTATCTTTGTCCCTAACACATTTGTCGAACATCGCATTTGTTTTGCTGAAGTTCATTTGGAAGCTAACTTTCTTGTTTGTTTCATTTAGTTCGTCTAACATTATTTTGAGATTGTTAAGGTTTTTAGCAATAAGGACGATGTAGTCTGCAAATCTGAGTAAATGTAAATACTCTCTGTTCATTCTGATTCCTTCGTGTTCCCATTCTAAGTTTTGGAAAATGATTTCGTGGTAGGCTCTGAAGAGTTTGGATAAACTGGTCTAAAGGGATCGGTATGTTTATGCAGCCTGATGAAGGACCTGCTGTGTCGGTTGATACGTTACAGTACTCAGACATATATGGGGCCTACGACTTGTTGTGTTATCGTGTCAATGACTTTGGTGATTTCATTGAATCGAAGGCCTATTTGAAGTCAACAAATCTTACAGCTAGTGGAGGATTGCGCTACTCTATAGCTTTGTGATACTTTTTGACACTCACACATATTGGATATCGAATTGCAATTGATCAAATCAAATAATTCTGAGAGTCAATGTTTCATTGGTTAAAAACCAATTCGTTTTTACGAAACAGTTCAATTATTCTGAAAGATGATAGAAATAAAGTTGTAAAAATGTGAATTCATTAAGGTTTTATTATATTCATGATATTTGCGTCAGATATCCTACTTGAAACCTCATATATATGTTTGTGCGTGTGCATGTGTATGTGTGTGTGCGTGTGCATGTGTATGTGTGTGCGTGTGCACGTGTGTATGTGTGTGGAAATATGAAATATAGATCAATGAATGCACCTTGAATATATGTGCCGACTAGACCACAAATTAAGACAATCAATTTACATATGAGAAGATTCGGATCAGTGTTATGGGTTGTGTTTGAATAGATAAATGTTTCACAGACATAGGAATAAGTCCCTAGTCAATCGGAATCTACTAAATTGATGCCAGAAATAGATTCGAATGCTATTTCAAGAACTCAAAAATCTTTGAAAATTCTTTGATACGCAATCCGTGTAATAAAATCGTTCTAGTGTCCATAGATGTTACGCATTTTCAAATAAGAGAAGGTTGACTGCTGTATAATCAAGAATCAGATGTTATCTCCCATGACGAATCGGTAATATAATATACACCGGAGTTGGTACGGTCGCTGACCAAGCAGTTACATTTTTCAATTGCAAGTCACCTAGAATCTTTTTTTGATTATCCAATTGAGCTCATTTAAGAAGTATATAATTCAATCCTCCTTGCTAAATTGCATTCTGTTTGCTATTTAGGCAGACAACCAGTCTGAGACTTTAATATTATATATAAAAACGAGGGAGCATTGAACAATGAGTCATTGAAGAATGACTCTCAACTTCTTATAACGGCATTTATCGCACATCAAATTCACACCATTTAAACGTTTGAGTAACATAAAATAATTTACCAACTTGAATGAGCTGTAAATCCATAGGGATCAAATTACTCAGCTACGGAGTACCAATTAGTGAGCTTATATGGAGCTTTCAAAACAATGCTTGGGTAGATAGACTTTGGGTAAACACTATGATATCATGTCTAACTTGTACTCTTTTTATTCATTAAAGTTTTCATAATTTTGTAATTTTGATCACAATGTTCCATCCGATGCTTTTACCGATGTGAATTTCCAACTTCAAGAATCATCATTCCACGACTTAAAAGATCAAGTGATATCATTTCCAATACATCGATCATTATCTAACAGTCAGTAATATCCCTGACTTTCCGATTGTTTTTGAAACCAGCAGTAAAATCATTGTCATTATTCTATGAATTGGAATGGTAAACGTAAAGAATTGTTTCGAAAAATACAAAATGATTATGGTTCTGTAAAGTTAAGTATACGTTTATTGAACTCATAATATTGAATTATGGATCTCTATTTTGTATATATTATATCATTGTGGATTATATATATATGTGCGTATGTATACACGTGTGAGTGCGTGATTGGATTCGATCAAGTTTGAAACGTTGATATACCATATCATCGTCATCATCAATATCATCAGTCTTTTATTGTCTGTCGTTGGGTATAGACCCGGATTTGCCATTTCATAACAGCATTTTCCTTGGCCTCATTATCCTTTTCATTTCTTATTCTTAAAAGAGGGAATTTCGAATTTCACTATTAAAATGCCAAAATGGATTACAATCCAACGCCTACTTTAATTGCAAATGACAGCTTTCAACGCAGGAAATATAATATGAATAAAGAGAAAATAATAAAACGTCGAAAAGCACAATGCATTCAGACCCTGTGAAGGATCCTTAGAGCATTAGCCAAGCAGCCGCCTGTTGGTAGCATTATATCCTGCAAAAATCGAAGAGGATCCTTTGCATTTGAATCTTTTTCAGAAACAGGTATTCTGAGCTAATCGAAAATTCGATTTCCACGGAGTTCTGAATGTGTGTACGGTCATAGCCAGTCGTTCCTAACCAGGGATTTGCACACCATACGAAAGATTGAGGGGAATCTATTGGCTTATTGAGTGAGCTGAGCTTTCAAAAGCCCTTAAAAAAAGGGTCTTTGACAATGAAAAGACAGTGAACCACTGGGCTATGTACATCATCATTTTAGATAAAGTTTATTGATATTAAATGTTACCGTCTTAATACTTGTTTTACCGCTTCTTCTTCTTCTTCTTCTTCTTCTTCTTCTTCTTCTTCTTCTTCTTCTTCTTCTTCTTCTTCTTCTTCTTCTTCTTCTTCTTCTTCTATTATTATTATTATTATAATAATTATTATTATTGTTGTTGTTGTTGTTGTTGTTGTTGTCTTCTTTTCACAATCACACCAGGCGAGTTTACTGGTCACAAGTGGCGTCTATTCACAGCAAGTCTCCTCGAATCGCGTGCATTTCTCCTCGTTATACTTGATATATATATATATATATATATATATATATATATATATATATATATATATATATATATATATTCTTCATGATCTTGCATTTATTGTAGATAATTATGTTTGTTTGTAAAGAACAGCTTTCTCCAATACCTAATTCATCATGTTTCAATTCGTGTGTGGCGAATAACATTCGAGAAATTCTTCTCTTCCCTGTTTTTTCGACCGTTATTTTGGCCTTTAATTAAATTTCACTGATCCTGGGCAATTATTCTTTCAGTATTAATTCAATTTAAACTGAGCAGAAAGCCTCTGAAACCGATTCCTTGTGGACTGGGAAGATGCATATTTGCCTGTTTTCGTCACATAAAACACAGATATTCATTACAGAAGAAAGAGAGACAGACTGATGGGCAGACAGACAGAGAGAGGGAGAGAGAGAGAGAAAGGGGGAGAAAGATAAAGATAGAGGGGAACAAACGGAGAGTAATTCAGAAAGAGACAGATGGAGAAAGAGGCAATGGGCAAATAGAGAGAGAAAGAGAGATAAAAATAGAGAGAAACAGAGTAATTTAGAAAGAGACAGATGGTGGATGAGACGATGGGCAAATAGAGAGAGAGAGAGAGTGAGAAAATAACATTATTCCATTCGTTTATTCTTATCATCGGATGAAGTATTGTAACGCAGTAGCTTTTTTTTTTCAATTTTTGAAAGTTTTTACTTTCGAGTCAATTTTTAAAGTTCGTAATGAAAACGAATGAAAATCAAGATGGAAGTGAAAACTAGTCAAAATTAATAGAAATATTGTATTACACAATTTCCTTTCTCTCTTTTTGCAATTCTCACAAAATACGTTATACTGTTTCTCCCGTGAATATTTGTTCAGAATTACAATTTTTTGTCTTTTCATAGCCGTCTATAATAACACTAATTTCCTTCTTTTTTTTTTCTTTTTTTCTTTCTTTTTTTTTCCTTGTGCCTCAGCATAATCAGTTAATCGACTGCCGGCAACATTTCACGAAAAATAACTTATGAGCCATGACACTAATATTTTCTCTGAAATTACCCCTTTATTTTTTTCTTTTTAATGAAAACTGAAATATCTTCTGGCGACTGTCACCGCAAAGGTGCAATACCGAACTGAGTCAATTATCTTTTTTTAGAAGCAAAAATTGCCTCTAATTTCGTTCCCGGCTGTCAGCGTTAAAATGAAATGACAAAAATGGCGTGAAGGAAGATGGCGCTTTTCCCCAGGTATAACATTGGAATAACAGTTATCGAACCCGATCGGAGGTTGAGTAACGTTGCCGGGTTACTCCGAATTTGTTAGGGGTTATTTGAAAAGAAAATTGAATCTCTGATTTGAAAAACAATTTTAAAGCTAATGAGATTCTTTGGCAGATATGAATAAACCAAGATAGATAAATAGATAGATACATAGATAGATAAAAAGACAGACAGATTGATAGATAAAAATGAATAAATCAAAATAGATAGATGGATAGATAGATGGATAGATAGATTTGAATAAACCAAAATAGATAGATAGATAGATAGATAGATCGATAGATAGATAGATAGATAGATCTGAATAAACCAAAATAGATGGATGATAAATAGATGGATAGATACACAGACAGACAGATAAATAGATAGATATGAACGGCCTGAGATTGATAGATAGATAGATAGATAGATAGATAGATAGATAGATAGATAGATAGAGCTAAGCTCAAATATATAAAAGCATATTACATTGCATATCTTAAAAGCTGATCCGATTCGATGTTTATCAAATATAATGTATCTAAATATTTTGATAATAACGATCATCTCCTGATAAAGAATAGCTTTGCAATTTTCTCGCATACTGCTGGCAATCACCATCTGAAATCTTTGAGTAAATGTGTGAGTGAGCATACTTGCCAAGTGAATCCTTGTTGTTTGAGTTGCAAGATGATTTAATATGCAATAGCCATTGGAAATAAGATGAGTTTCGATGGGGAGAGAGAAATTGTGTGAAAATTGCTTCATAGCAGAATTACGCAAGATGATCCTTTGCATGTCGATGAGTATTGTGCATTTGAAGAATCTGGGGACAGAGAGGTTAAAAGAGCAGAAAATATGACAAGTTTAAAGCATGATTTAGATCGGTTTAAGTGAGGATAGATTATGGAAACGTTAATCTTAACATTAAAAGAAGCATCAAGGTCAGCAGAATTTTTTTTTTAATTGGGGAAAATTGTGTGATCAGAGGAATGGAAAGATATTTTTTTGAAGAAATGGTTTAGTTTGGATGCATTTAAGAAATATAAGGAAATTTATCCGGACGGTTTTTCAATAACTTTAGAAGTTTCTACAATGTATGCGACTGAAAGTTATTTCTAAAACACTTTTGCATTCGTCTTGATGGACGATGAAGAGACATGGATTCATTAAAATTATCTCCATTGACTAAATATCTTGGTAAGAGCTATTCGTCATCAGCGGAATTATTTGGTCTGTGTCTGGAACTGACAATGTTCTAGGTGGTAGGTTAGAACATTTCAGCCTATCTCCTCGCCTGTATAAATGGATTAGTTTTACAAATTTTGCACTTTAAATGCTCCTACATTAAAATGTATATATATATATATATATATATATATTTCAGGCTATATAACACATCCTAATTTTCAAGTTAGGATTTGTAAAAAAAAAATGCACCATTTATTTGCTTCGAACATTTAATAGAAGGACGATTGATATATTTCCACTGATAAATATATAAATCCTGAGATATCTTGTGTAAAGCTTTAATAACTTAATCTGTGCAAACTGAGATCGATTTGGTACAAGCAGTTTGGGATACATTAGTTCATGCTGACGAGTGATCTACGATAGATTAAGTTTGATTAAGTTAGAATGATTAATATATAGATAAGTAGGTTGCCTAATGATACACTAAATACACAACAAATGCATATTTTTTCAGCACGGTTTCCTCCCTCGAAAATGCACTTAACCCAACGCTCCTTCATCAACCACAAAGATTGAACAGTGTGAAAACGTCAGTTAATAATTATTCTTATAATCACGTCAAGCTATTGGCTTACTGATTTCAGAAACTTGCTAGATGCAGGCAGTGCAGCAAGTACCCAATACATAAAAAAAACTTTATTCCAACGTGTTTATACATCTTCAAATTTGATAGAATTTTGATCATAGATTTCTGATTTCTATTCATAACTTTTCAATTGTCAATCTTGTTTCAGTATTTTACTTTGATTTTTGTATTTTTAAAAGTTTCCGAGTTTGCCAATTTTGTCACTGCATAAGGGTGTTAAAATGAACTTTTCAGATCGGGTACTTTATGCACTCACTCTTAGTAGACACCAACAGAAAGGCTGTGATTGATAATAGATAGGGTCAGACGTAGACAGATTACAGTATCTAGCTAAATAGAGTCTGTTGGTTTGGGCGGATTAAAAGCCAGACCTATATTCAATTCTATTCAGCTCATTGACCAGTGTTTCCTTAACAGACATCACTTTTACGAAGACTGATCTTTTTTTAGCCCCATTTTATTCAGATGTAACATTTTTTACCCACTTTACCTCCATTTCATTTTTTTTGTTCTGATCGTCGTCTGAGCTTCATTTATTCGTTCATTGAACCGAGGTATAAAGAAACGAACGGAGTAGGTTGAAAGTCAGACGGTTTAATCCACTGTTGTACGACCATTTTGTGTTATTTACATTTTTTTTCTTCTTTTCTTACTTATCTATGTATGGAGCGTGGTTTGCGTATTTTAGAGTGCGCCTCTTAGATAGGAATTATCAATTCTTGTTTGGGGTTTCAGTTCCTGTATTTGGGCTGTCGCATTCGTTCGTTTGTGGAAGTAGCCCCCATCCTCAGCTCCCGAAAAAAAAAAGAAGCAGAAAAAAAAAACGTTGAAATATATATTTAAAAAGTATTGAAAGGAATATAGTTGATGAAGATAGAGACAGAGAGAGAGAGAGAGAGAGAGAGAGAGAGAGAGAGAAATAAGATCGGAAAAGTTGGGGGTGGGTAAATGTCGAAAAAAAAAATCACCCCAGCCAAGAAGTCAACTCCAAGAATAAAATAGACGTAATTGATTTTCGTCTTTTTCCTGATCTTCGATCAGCCATCATCAATACGGATTTGTATATATATATATATATATATATATATATATATATATATATATATATATATATATATATAAAATTTGTTCTGAACTTGCTTTTTCTTTCTTAAGAATCAGTAATGTTTTTTTTTCTTTGTTTGTTTGTTTCTATCCACTAGTTTTTTCGACCCCAGACTACTTCAATATCATTGTGGCAATGTTCTGTTTTCTGTTCTAAGCCGTTCAATCCGACGAAGGCTTCATCCAACCCTCGGTTTTATCGTTATTTTTCAAGGTTTTATAAACTGGTAAAATGACAATTCTTCGATTGAATCTTCATTCAGTATCTAGTAAACGTGGTAAGATTTACGCTGGTCTACAAGCAAGTGACAAAAAAGTGCAGAAAGAGTATCATATACATTACCTATTGACCACAAAGCAAGCGATGTTATTGATATACACTTGTTTGTTTGGGTTTTTTTTAGGTGTTAGTAGAGTATCTTCAAGCCAAATGATTTCTTGGACTTAGGTGTAACCCAATCTTAACCCCAATTGTCACCCAATACGGTTATGTGCTATCATGGGCTGAGTAAATACCGATAAAACGGTTCATTCTTTCAAGGACCTAAACAATAGGGGTATATTTTTTTATATCCATTTTATAGTCAACAGATGTCATTGTTTGATACGCACGTGACAGAATTGCGATATCTCTGGTGAAATATTCCATCAAACAGCATTTAAAATACGAAATTGGCTTGTCTCCAAGAGTTCTATGTTACAGGAGACGTTGGAAACGGGTTCTTCGGATCCATAACTGAGACTTGCGATTAGCACTCTGTCCTTAATATGAATAAGTTGAATTTTTACCCTAATCAAAAATTTAATTTCGTTATAACTTTGGAAACAATTTTAATTAGATTTTTTTTTTATCGGAGAGACCTTTACTAAAAACAATTTTTTTTTCATTACAAAGATTCATGAAAATTTCTCAGAAAAAAAAAGCAAACTTTACGTACACTTTTTTAAGGGATTTGTTTTACTTCAAATTCGATACAACGCGGCCGAAATCGTAGGAGTGAATTACACCAAGCATTCCATAGACATATAGTTTGACGCCTGCAATTGTTTTTCATTCTTCTTTTCTGAACACATGAAAAGAGTTCTGGTGTTGGAAATGATGAAGTTCTCGAATGTCGGACACAAAATGTTTATATAAAAATGTTTAGCACGTATTCCTCTTTGGTACACTTGATTGGCTTGCTAACTCCTGCTCAATGACAAGGTTTTCATCGTCCATCAAACTTTGTCCCCTCTTCTCACTCTTCCTTTCCCTCTATTCTGCGTGTGTTTGTATAAGTAGCTCTCTCTCTCTCTCTCTCTCTCTCTCTCTCTCTCTCTCTCTCTCTAAGCGTGCACGAACACACGCCCACACACCAACACACAAATAATATACTTGTGGAACCTTCAAAACAAATTTCTTTCACGTTTCTCTGCGTCTCAAGGGATTTTTAATAAAAATCAATGAAGTTATAAACACAATTTTGTGTTTTGCATAAATATATATATATATATATATATATATATATATATATATATATATATATATACATACATATATATATATATATATACATATATATATATATACATACATATATATATATATAAATATATATATTTATATATATATATATATGTATATATATGTATATATATATATATATATATATATATATATATATATATATATATGTGTGTGTGTGTGTGTGTGTGTGTATAGTAGACTATAGATTTGCAACACAAACTAGCTCATGTTTCTGCCTTCTCCAGGCCTTATCAGTCCAATCAGTGAGGCCTGAAGAGGGCAGAAACATGAGCTAGTTTGTGTAGCGAATCCACATTCTACTATTTATCTCCAGCTCTACTCTAAAACAACTTAACTTAGCTGAATGTATCGACCACTCTATGAAATAAATCCATCACATATCAGAAGTTGCTTCATATTATCAATATATTATTATATTATGCTATACTGCTAGCCTGATCTGTACCATATGCATTATATATATATATATATATATATATATATATATATATATATATATATATATATATATCCTTACTTTTCATGTTAAAAATGATTCAATGGAATAATGTTCCCTTAAAGAGACAACGTATGATTCATCAACTGACCCAAATGCCTCATTCAATGTCGTTTTGTCTTGAACCCGGTGTCAATTTCAGAGTTTTCCCCGCACTTTCCACCCATTTAGTTTTAATTCAATTCGGTTTGCAGCTCACGATTTTCGTACAGGACATGTATTGCTGTCTCCATCTGGGCAGAGACCAAACGAGAATGGAATGGTAATTGCTGGAGAAGATGCACAGAATTCAATGAAATAGTGCTTGTATCCAAACACGTTCTCCGCCTCAAACAAAAACAGAAGGTTAATAGCTGCCATATTGTTAGAAAGACAATCTCCCATTCTGTTGAGAAACAAAGCCAGTCTGGTTGATTTCATTTTAGATAAAAATAAAAACATACGGAAATGAGAAATGCCATCTTTGTGGGAAAAGGAGACGAGGCTGTATATCACATACATTAACTCATATATTTTGCATATTGTCAAACGGCCATTTTTAGAGTTTATGCCAAAGTATTACTTTCCAGAGAAGCCAATCTAGTTAGTGAGAATGAAAACGAATTTGGACCCGGGCGAAGTTATATTTTGCCAAAAAACTCTGCATGAGACGTGAACATTGTACACAGGCTCTCTAAATTTTGTCACACAGCCAACTGAGTAACCCACTAAAGTGTAAAGAAGATTAGCTGCAAGGCTTTGTAATCAGTTCTTGAGATATTCAGCATTGCTCGATATGTTTATGATTGACCACATAAGTAGCGTAATACACAAGCTACAACGAATCCCCGGACACAACAATGCGTGTATTTAAATCATCAGCTTAATATTTCGAAATCTTTTTGTTTTTCCCTTTAGTTTTAATCCCAATTCCACACCAACTGTAAAGAGACCGAAGGAGTCAATCATAAAAATATGTTTCAGTCTATAATAAATCTGACTCGCCAATATTTGGACCAGCACAGATTACTTACATACTATTCATATCCCCCCTCTCTCTCTCTCTCTCTCTCTCTCTCTCTTGCACACATACGCACACACTCATACGCGTGCATACTGACTAGTATGTTAGTTCTTTGGACTCCTCTTTATTTCCTAATATATTGTGCTGTCTTCTGATCTGTCCATGTGATGTTGAGCATAATCCTTTCTTGTGCGCGTTGCTTGGTTGTAAGTTAGAGGGCTAGTCTCTTGGTTACCATAGATGACTATCAGGGGAATGCATTTGTTCCAGAGCTTTTTTTATGAAGGTTAAACTTGCTCTACCAAAGGCTGGTCAACTTTGAGCGTTTCTCCGCTTGATTTCTTCTTCTTTTGAGGAATTAATGGAGATTCATTGTCCTAAGTGGATGAACGGTTCTACTTTCCCCTCTTCTGTGTTCTCAATTTTAACCGTCGTGTGTTTGTCTTCAACATGTATGTTGTAAATGAGTCTTGTTTTACTGAAGTTCATATGGAGGCCCAGATTCTTGCTCTGTTTATTCAGTTGGTCTAGTATTACTTGGGGATCATAAAGTTCTCTGCAACATGGACCTGAGGTTGCTTCGGTATTTGGCATCTCTCTTGATTCCACTATTTTCCTAGTCTAAGTTTTTGGAGTTCATCTCGAGGTAGGCCGTAAAGAGTTTAGCTAAAGTGATATCGAATTGAACTGAATTTTATTCTGCCAAAAGTGTAGGCTATGTCTATTTGTTTTTTACTAGTTGAGCATAGACTTTTTCCCCCATTGTCATTTATATGGCCCCGTCGCTGGATGTTATATCTTTAACAAGACCTAACGTTATCGTGTCCGCTTTTCATCGGGGATTAGGGGAACCTCTAGAAGCAGTCCTAATTATGATACCTTTTGTTCATTCTGCATCCAGTATATATGGAGCTAATAACAAATTACCATAAAAGCACCTGTGATTTTTTTCGGGAGAAAATAAGTGATTGTGTTAGAATATTACTACGACTATCAAAATTCACAGAGATCTGTATTTCGATTATCTTTTAGTTGATCAAATTGTCAGATAGTTATTGATTCCACGTATACTGTCAATAAGATTATTTAATGGCGTTGCTCTGTAAGCATTAAATTGTACACTGTTGACAGATATCTTTGGAATGATAGTTTGAATGAATAAGTTGGAGAGGAGCATAACAGTTTATAATAAAATAGTAGATACATTTTAATCTCTGTAATTATTTACCAATTTGGAAATTAAATTAAATAAATGTACTACAAATCAATTTAACGAACTGTGCCCGCTGTAGGGAAAGGAAAAGAAGAAAAATTAGTTGAAACAATTCTGCAAAGTGTTAGTTTGGAGCTAAAAGTAAGATTTGGAATTTCGGGCCAAAAAAAGGAAAACAGGATTTACACTAAATCCCAAAAGAGCTAAATCAGCATCTGGAATTGAACTGGAAGATTCAAAGTCGGCGTAAGCAAAACTTCCTGATCAAATATTTTCTTAAAAAAAGTTATGGATGTCGATGCTTAAACGATAACATTTCAAAACAATCGGTTAGGCATTCCAAGGGGGTTATTTATATCATCGATCATTTCAATCGTAGAATATGAATTCTGTTCTGATACCCGTGGCCGTGAAATGTAACCTATTCATATTGAGAGCAAAGTATGGAAGATTCAGAGCAGAGGGTAATCCCATCGATTTACCGTGCAGGAACCCATAAGGAAGCAAAAAGGCAGACGTGTTTAAAAGTACAAACCCAGCCCATCTGTTTACAGTGAGACTATAATTTTCTCTAAAATTTGTTTTAGTCGAATATTTCGAAAAGTTACGTGATAATATTTCTGCAAGTATTTTTGTTTTTGTTTTTACCCATTACACATTCGTTCCATCAGGATATTTTTCAGTTTTCAAGAAACATATTTTTAAGCCTTGTTTGTTAATGGGGTTGGTTTCACATTTTGTATATTATACTAAAGTAGACTGTTAGTCCATTCAATACATTTGTTCGCTGGCTACACCACTGTTCACCTGGTTCTATTGTGCGACAAAACTTGAATTTTCTGAGAACACACACACACACACACACACACACATATATATATATATACATATATATATATATATCGTGTGTGTGTGTGTGTGTGTAATTTATTTGTTGAAGAATCTATAATACTCCCTCTCTTTGGGCATTTGACTTAGCTTAATTATGGATTAGGCGGTTTCAACTGAGAGTGGTCTTGCAGAGGTTGGTGGAAAGACGCTTGACTCTCTTTAACAAAATAGTGAGAGCCCAAAGCTAACGAGACTGTTCAGACATGTAAATTGTATCTCGCAGAGTCTCCAAGTAGGTAGACGATATGTCAAATGTGTCAGGCTGGCGCACAGGGTTGTGTCGGATCTGCACTTGAAATGTCAAGAAAGGATACTAACATAAAAGTATCGATCGCTGACCCAAGCTGTTAGCTCCCTCTTTAGGCCAATCACCCTTTTGCCTCTTTTACCGGTATCATATGCCCCGACAAAGGGGGGGAAGGGGTCATTAGCACCATTTCCCATTATGTTCTGACGTTTTAATATAATTCTTCTAGTGAGAATGATTTCCATTTTCTCTATTTTCTTAGATGATATCCTTATATGCGATGTCAATACTTAAAGTGAGTGCAAGAAGTATTCGATACATATATAAAAAAAAGTTCATTTCAAAATACCTATGCAGCTATAAATTTGATGGAACTCAGACCCTAAAATTTGAATTTTCTGATTTTTTTTAGTACACATAAATGCGCATATATGAAGTGCCTGTCGTAGTGTAACATGTCACTCGCCAGTTCAAGTCTATGTGTACTCTAAGCAAAGCAAATTGGATATATGTACGAGGCACATTTCATTAAGTGATTTCAGACGTTTCGATCTTTACACGAACTAACATGTATTTAGTTGATATTTGCGTAAAACATATGTCTAACCGCCTCACTGAACGAATCATCCCGGAAGGCTATTGGTTAGACATTTGTCTCAGAAAATTCATCTTGCTCGTCTGCCCATCATGAAGTACGACAATGTATGTTGTATGTTTATGCAACAGGCATATATATCGAACAATAGATATTTACGTCAGAATTTTTTTTCGATTGGGGATCATCAGTATAAGAATATTCTTTTGGATGTAATGGTTTTTTCCACCCGACAATTCCAGTGTTTTGGACCGTACCCATTTGCAGTACCCATCTGGAGAGAGCTGCAAGACACAATGGTTTAAAAGATGTGTTCAAAAGATAAACTAAGAAGCACAACAATACGAAAAATTTGTACACAATAAAATTTCAACATGACTTCCTTCATGGACATTGCACTTTCCCAAATTCAAATGTGTGAGTGTGAATGAATGGTGTCAAGAGAATTGTCGACCTCAAGGACTATAGACAGGTTCCCAGAAAATAGCTCTTCGTCCTATTGGGAGCCGAAAACTTAAACTGTCAACATGGCTTCCTTCAGTTTTAAAGTGATTCTTACTGGCTGGCTATGCATGTATGTGTATTGCAGACAGTCTGCGCTAATGGTGCGAAATGAAACTCACACATATATTCCTCATTATGTCAAGGGATGAAACTTTTTTTGAATTTTCGACCTGTTCCCCGAAGTGGGTTTTTGATCGAGGGGAATCAACAAAGTGATTCTATTTTGCTAAACCAGCACACAATATTTATCTGGCAGCGTATATGCTTTTGGGGGGGAGGGGGGTTAACATTCAAACTTTTTTGTGATCACCACCCAACAAAAGGGAGAAGTATCATCCATTGATCACGCTTTTATAGAAAACCCTACCTCTTTGTAAATGGCTGGAACTGGACAAGCACATAAAAAAATCGCTTACTAAATCACTTTTGTGCTACAGAAAAAAAGTTCCCATCACCAAAAGTATTATATCATATTCATTGCCGTAGGAAAACGTGATATGATTCTGATTGAAACATACAATATTCTGTGTACTAAATGCACTTTCATTTTCGGGAACATTCAAACTCTACTACTGCTACGTCACATTTGAACAGCTACTCGCATAAATAACTTGCATCATTTAAGAACAAACATTTCACAACTTAATGAGGCTAAGATTGAAATTGACGAACATCTGACGTTTCCGAATACCAATCAGATCGAACAATGAGTGCAGAATATATGCGGGATAATGCATTTTTCATTCGAAATCGACTATACTTGTAAAATTACGGTATCTATAGTAACAGGAGACTTCCACCATTTTTTCCATTGTATTTTTTCATCATCATCATCATCATCATCATCATCATCATCATCATCATCATCATCATCATCATCATCATCATCATCATCATCATCATCATCATCATTTTTAAAATTTGTATGGACGTATCCTTGCGCCTAATCTTTTCATATTGGACGCTGCAACGCCAATATCTATTGAACCTGTTCAAATCAGCAGATCATATTATTCTCTGTCGGTCACAATTTCCCATGATCTGTTTTACGAGCCATGATGTCAGTCGGTCATTTGCAGCGTGGTTCACCCATTGCCATGTGAGTTTACTCATGGTTTTTACAATATCTCAGGGGCCTGGTTTTTCTTTTCTTAATATACTCTGCCGTCTTGTGGTCTCCGTAAATGATACCAAGCAGAATACGAACTTTCAAGCTTCATGGACTTTGGACCAAAGATTTCTGTTTTGTGCGCTAAGTTCAATCATGTTTCAATATTTTTCTCTCTTTGTTGTGATTTTTAATCGTTTGTCAAAATTCTGCCAATTTTGGATTTGTTTAAGAATGTTGTAATCACCCTTTTGAAATTTATCGGACACCTTTCTGGATTTACTCTATGCATATCAGCTGGAACAGAATCTTCCTTTTCTTATCGGGCGAGTCTCAGAGGTCGCTTATCAGATCGAAAATCCCATTATGAATATATCGTCACCTTTCTTAAAACTGACCGTCTTAGATCAAGAAATTACACGACTCTTGCATTCCAACATTCAACCTAATTGTGTTTCCCCTCAACTGATACTTGAATATTTTTCACTTGCCTTCTTCCCTTGAGCATGAATATAGATGCAAGATTGACCAGTGACGTGAAAGGAAAATTCTTAGCCATGACATTGTAAGCGGGAAAGTTTTGCCGCAAGGAAGCTCTTTTCATGCATCCCAAGAGTAAACTTGGCGACATTAGGATTTAGAGATCTTGTAATGCAAGAAAGACGAATATATCTGTCAGAGGAGTATACATGTCATGTCTAAGTTGCTCTGGAAGAAGAGATACCCATAAAATAGACATAAAACCCTTATGCATATTAAGTTGTATACTTACCCAGCAAAAGCTCGTGTACCTCTAACAACTGACGATTCTTGAGTCACAAGCCCAAAGTAGATTTTTATAACACACTTTAATCATTTGATGATGTACTGTCATTACTTAGTCGTCAAATAATCCTTCTTAGCTTCATATGGCCTCACACTAACTTTTAGGTAAATTATGAACACCAGAGAATAACATATTCTGCTTCTTGATTCGCTGAACACTCTGAAGAGATCTTATATACATCAACATTGCTACGATAGCTGGACTGACAAAAAGCAAACCTAGCGATAGTCAAATTAAAACGTGATTAGATATTTTGATGTATCAAGGAGAGTCTACTATCCAAGCTCAATGATCAATTGCTGCGTCGCATTTGCAAATTGAAGACGAGTGGTGTCATACGGTAAAAATATTGATCGACATCAAAATGCCTTTTTCTAATGTGTCACTCAAACGGGAGATTTGCTCACCGGTGCATTGCACGTATTTTTTTAATTTTCTGTTCCATGATTTATTTTAATGAATTCTTTTTTTCCTCCCCAAATAAACAAGTTGAATAGACTTTCTCCCCGAATAAACAAGTTGAATGAACTTTCTCCTCAGTAAAATCCCTCAAGCTCGATAGACTGAAGGTAGTTCTGTACGTAGCAAAGGTTTTGTTCTCACTGAATTCCCGTAATGATTTTTTTCCATCAATGATTTGTTCTGCGTTGACATGAGGAAATAGTTTCAATGCAGACACATACTTCTTTCCATGTGCTTATATGGAACCTGTTTCTCTAACCTCCGGCATTTTCTTAATGCTTGTAAACAATATACTTCAGTTGACTGGTCTTACGGGCAAGAAAGAGCTGTGAAGTTTAATTTCACCACTGAATTCTGGAAAAAATGCACTTGGATCGCTTGCCTTGATCTGACATTACATATGCTTTGAATAGATAATGAAGACTCAGAGCAGTTTTAGAATCGAGGTATTATATGAGTCCAAGATTTAAAAGAATCTATTAAAAAACCAAAATGGCAAGGGGATGGTCAAGTGGCAAAAATGTCAGAAAATTACAGGACTCATAACGTACATCCCCAGGGATCATATCTAACAAAACTATGGCCGGCAGAAAATAAGATGGCGTAACGAACTAGATACGTTCAGGAAGTACTAGCGTAGTGTTATTCACAACAAAGAGGTCTGACAAACAGTATTCTAGTGGCAACACCTAATGAGGCCATTCCATTAATATTCTAAGATGCTTCCCTTGGTGTTCTATGTTCAATCACTCATCCTACCAAACTAATGATCAGTCAGACAAATGGACCAGAGCCGAGAGCTTTTCCCTCATCCTGGTTCCTATCAATTCAATATCCTTTCAAATTGACAAGGATTGAACACTTCCCTTTTTTTACGTAATTTCCCTCACATTAATGTACAATTATCTTATTTACTATAGACTACTCATCTATTCTATTTTCATACGCTCGTTAACATACGATTTAATTTTCATTATTTTTCTCATTATAGCAGGACCCAGAAGTGTTAATGGGATTAGGATGTCTAGTCACAGTTTCTTGAAATTGTCTAAATATTTTTACCAATTTTGCCAATTTGATTGATCATTTTTATGACTAAAAGTGCATTTTTTGGTATAAAATCAATACATCTGAACGTAATTAGTGCTAACCTTGAATAGTCTGATAACATAGTTCCATAAAATATATAAATGGTATTTTGCTTGTTTTAAATGGTATCAGTACAATATAGAACAAAATTAATCTCGTTTGTCAGACAATTTAAGACAGAGGCTCTTTTCTCGTTTTGATATCCAAATTTAGGAATGTTGATTGCATTTCGCTATCTTCAAACTTTAGAGTGGATAGCACTATAGGGGTTTCAAAATTCTCCTCCATCATCAATACATGTATGTGTATTCACATGTATGCATATATATATGTGTGTGTGTGTGTGTGTGTGTGTGTGTGTACATGTATACGTGTAGCTATATACATTATAGATAAACCAATATATATATATTGATATCCACGTATTTGTATATGTGCATATATGTTTTGTACATGCAAAAGTGTATACATGTACGCAATCAAATACACACACACACACACACACACACGCACACACACATACATACATATATATATGTATATATATATATATATATATATATATAAGTTAGATGCTTTGGAGAAAATGGGAACATTCAAGATCGAATGCAAAAAATCTGCTGCATGATGTTTACTTGCAGATATATCGATTTTCCAACAATTCCACATTGTTCATGACATTCACAAGACTTCCTCGATCCCGATATTTGTCGTTTCAATCGCTTGTCTCCTTTTTACTTTTTGTCAGCATCACGAGGCTTCCTCACCTTTCTCCAATTCCCTTATCTGAAAAAGAAAGAGAAAAATAAACACGGATAACGAAGGTGCTGACTTTTGCTCAGAAAAAAAAAATGCTTACCACAATGGACCCCGAGTTGAAAACAATTCTGTTGACAAAACGGTAGACAGTGCAGATTCTTACTTACACTACTTACCAACCTTGAGGACTATCTTCCTGTTTTGCAACGGACCTTATCTGCGAATATCACGTTTTTATCAGCCTTTTAGGTCCGTTGTTGGACATGGGGTGTAATTTGACTTTACCTTGCCATGACTTGTTAGCAATTGGAAAGATACACTGTTTTCCCAGAGGCGTCAGTGTCAACGCAACACTAACTACCACAGCCGTCGTTTGAACTCCATTCTCTATTTTGACAAACCTCCGGCCAACCAGTCCTAACTCGAACAATCCACTCTTCTTACTGATAGAAAGGCAATTAGGACCGGCCTCATCGATAAGATACCCCTGTATTTCTCACCAATGTCATTCGTCAGCGTTTGAATGAGAAACTCAGACTCTTATAGAGCCTGAGTCTCTCATGCTGATATTTGAAACATTCGGAATAAAACCTTTTTGAGGGATCGTCGTGGAGCTTCCTTCTTACTTTAATTCTTCATTGTAAACATCAATAAAGAGGAAACAATGGAATATTTTTTGCACGTTTCGTTCCCTCGGAATTGACAGGTATCTTTACCACCCTGGATGAAGCTATTACATTAAATATACATTGGAACATTTGTCGATGTCACGTTTGCTATTGCTTTAAGGAAAGCAAAATAATTCTAGCTGAAACCGAACGCGACAGTTATAGGGTCAGTATTGAGTTGGTGCAAAAATAATTGCATCTTCAGTTTTTAAAGCTTTGGAGCTTATTTTCGAATAAACTATTATTGTACCATGGTCATACATTTTACTATTCTATTATGTGAATCCCTCTGTAATCATTGAAGCTGAACGTTTTTTGTTTTATTTTTTCACTATCCATCCCGAATGGGAAAAAGTAAATTTTAATAATTTTGATGTATGAGTTCAGAATGGGACGAAAAGCTGAGGAAACTACTCACAATATCAACCAAGTATGTGGTCAGGCGGCAGTCAAGCTCAATATTGGTTCTAGAACTTTGAAACAGAGATGAAGCCTTGAATACGAGTAGGGTCGTGGACGTCCTTCTGTGTTTGATGGCATCCAATCTGTGGCCTGTGTTGAGGTAGACCTGAGCAAAATAACCAGACAGGTTGCAGAGGAACTTAATGCTGACCATTCAATAGCCGTGCAATGGTTTGTGTGGTAAAACGAGAAAAAGTGGCAAATGGGTGCCACACGAGCTGGCCAAAAGAAAATCGCTACTATGAAGTCTGCTGATGTTATCTACAGCGAATTCTTGAATTCTGGCGATACCTTCACACCAAAGAATTATTACCAGGAAATCAAGAGAATACATTGAGAACGTTCACGTTGGACACCGGTCAATCAAAAAAGAGTTTTCCTTTTCCATGGCATCGCTCGACCCTGAATGTCACACGAATTCCAATCAAGCTATAAAATTCTATCTTCATATTCAACAGACCATTCCCCGATCAATTAACATTCTTTTAAACAATTTTGACCACTTTTGCAAGTGAAGGTCTTCCATAACCAAGCAACATCTAGAAACGAAAAAATCATGGAATTCCTGGTTTCAAAACTCCAGAATTCTCTGCTTCCGGAATGAATGGATTCGTATCTAGCGGGTAGAAAATATGTAGATTCTGTTTTTATTTTGATTTATAA
>OY735211.1:29366328-29381328 GCA_963457665.1 Thysanoteuthis rhombus | reverse complement strand
GAGGATATCGAGATAGGTGGGAATGATTACTTGGAGGAAATTGTTTGAAGATTTTAGTGGTAAAAGAAACGGTTGTCTCTCGCCAGACAGTAACTACGAGAATATGAATTTGGCTTCTGCTGACCAGGCGGCAAGGTTCAACTGTTGAGGAAAAACCCTGGCCGTAGCTGAACCCTCACCGAGAGGAAGATGAATGAAACCAAATACTGAGATATTTCGTAGGAACATATTATTCCCTTCTTTTCATCAAGATGAAAGAAAATTCTAGCCAGAAACAAATAGGTGATAATTTTGACAATGCCCCATCCGCAAAATTACTGGTATGACGAACCATCCAATAGAAACTGTCACATGTCTTTTGGCATGCCAAGTCCGGGTAATCAATTAAAAAAAAATGAAAGGGGGTGATCAATGAATAAGTCACTGCTCTTGCATTCCGATGCCCAGCGATCACCAATAGCCTGTATGCTGCCGGAAACAAATTAAATACCAACCTTCGATAAATTTACTTTACACATCGGAACCCACCTCACTGAAAACATATTCGACGCCAAATGTAAACAATCTGTTTGTTGAAGACATAATAAAGTGAAATTGTTTAAATTTTCAGCCCTCTAGCTCAATGGGTGCAGCCTGAACACAAAATATATTTATGTTGACAGTTTTTGTGACAATTTCGATTAACGGTTTCTTATAAAAGAAACCTTCATGGTCTTGAGTGGCTGAATCAATCTTGAAGTCAACAACCCATTGAAAATTTGTGGCGAGAATTGTAGATGCAAATTCTAAAACAGTTAATCCTCTGATATATATATATATATATATATATATATATATATATATATATATATATATATATATATATATATATATATATATATATATATATATATATATATATATATATATATATATATATATATATATATATATATATATATATGAAGCAAACGTATGAAGAGGAATAGCCCTGTCATCGTTGCAAGTCTAGTGACCGGCTACAAAAATGTCTGGATGATGCCATAACAAAGGCCGGGCATCTGAATATTAATAAACTTTTCCGAAACGGTTTAATACTTTCTGCTATGAAATAACCAATATCACTGCGCTTACATTTTTATTCGTGGAATCTTAGATTTTTAGTCTTGTCATTTTTAGTTGTGTTGGAAGCTATTGCGTACGATCAGGAATATTAGGAATTACACGATAATTCATAATTATGACGGCTGTTGAATAGTCACTTGCCTCGCTGTAAATGTTTCATATATTTTCATTTTGGTGAATGAGTATGAATGCTATTTTATTTTCTATACTGTTGAACTTCGTTAGTTTTTGTATATATCGCAAAGATCACTTGATATTATTGTTTATATATATATATATATATATATATATATATATATATATATATATATATATATATTTAAATCAATGTTTGAATATATGTATGTATGTATATGTGCCAGTCAATGTCGGTAAAAAAAAATAAATCTTCATGTGAATGTACATATAGATTTGTGCATGGATATATACTAAATATAATGATCTTATTCAATTGGCATCGATGCATCCACGATATATATATATATATATATATATATATATATATATACATATATATACGAAGTATATGTATATACGTGAACATGTATATCGAAACAACAATATATGAGCCCTTATATACACATGTACATACAGATCAATGTTCATATACATACACATATAATCCTAATATTGCGTGTGCGAACAAACTAATGCAGACATATATATATATATATATATATATATATATATATATATATATATATATATATATATATATATATATATGTGTGTGTGTGTGTGTGTGTATGTATGTGTGTGTGTTACTGTGTGTGTATGTATCAAAAAATATATTCATATACATGCATATACATATATTTATGCATACACACACACATATATATACTAATTATTTGTATGATTTCTGTCTTTCTATATGTATATTATTATTAGTACAAATATGCACAAGGAAATATGCATATGCATATATCTATTTACATATGTATAAGAGCAAAACAGCATGTGTGTGAACAGACACACACACTGATATATGTATATATATGTATATATATATATATATATACATACATGAATACACACGAACACATATAGAAATCTTTTTTCAATACCAGTATACAAAGGC
Organism: Thysanoteuthis rhombus; assembly: GCA_963457665.1. Classification (NCBI taxonomy): domain Eukaryota; kingdom Metazoa; phylum Mollusca; class Cephalopoda; order Oegopsida; family Thysanoteuthidae; genus Thysanoteuthis; species Thysanoteuthis major. Next base: position 29,379,143 of record OY735211.1, on the reverse strand, counting down.
ACATACGTACACATATACATACTTACCCGTGCGTTTATATACATATATATAAAAACACACACACATATACGTTATATATACGGATTTTATTTCCAATTCATGAATACATGTGCATATACGAACATATATACGTACATATCCATATATCTAGATGCATTAATAAAGGAGAATAAAAGAGCGTGTGTGTAGAAGACACACACATTGATATACACACACACAACCCCCACACACACACATACATATATATATATATATATATATATATATATATATATATATATATATATATGTGTGTGTGTGTGTGTGTGTGTGTGTGTATATATATATATATATATATATATATATATATATATATATATATATATATAGTTGATTTATTATTATGATTTCTATTGTCCTTGTGACTTTTAATGGAGCATTGGTAAAGGAATCACGTCGACTAAACCTTTGCTGTGTTTGAAAGTAGAAAGAGGAGACTAGAAATGATAATCTAAACTAACAATAGCCGGAATAACAAACGCAGCAAAGAATTGAAAATGAAAAAGAAAAAAAAGCAGGAAGATTTAAAGCTAAACAAAAGAAACAAACCAAGAACAACAACCGAAAAGAGGTTGAAATCCCAGCAGGGGGCGCTGTGCATCATTCATTCGTACACTGATTACAAAGAGGTAACTGAATATGAAATTCTTGAAAACAAACCCGGCGAGAATATTTACGCTAAGACATCCCTCTCCTCAAGAGCAAAGATAGTGAAAAAAGAAAAAGAAAAAATGGAGATGGGATAGAAAGTGGGGAGCAGGGGAGGAAGGGAGAGTTGGCAGAACAGTATAGAATAAGGAATAAGACTTCAGTAGAGAATGTATGAAAGAAAGAGAGATTGAAAGAGAAAAGGGCCGACTCGGAGAGAAGAGTAAAATGAATCAGGAAGCTATTGTAAATAATATAGAAAGTGGAGAGTGAAGAAAATATCAGTTCTGATGTTGAAGAAAAAAGGCAGTGAAAAATAAAGAAAGAAATGAAGAAAGAAAAAAAGTAAGGAGCTAAGGAAAAGAGAAAAGATGAAAGGATCTATGAATGGCCGGTTTAAAAAACAAATAAAAAAAATAGAAAGCAAGTTGAAACATGCTGAAAAGAAAAAAGGCAGTTAGGGGTAAAAGAGAGAAAGATGGAATGAAATAAGTGCAGAAGAATGTAAGAAAGAAATAGCGTAACAAACCAGCAAATAAAAGACAGAAGATGTAGTTGAAGAAATCATAGATGACACGAGGGGATAGAAAAAAAATGAAATAAACGTGACTTAGAAATGGCAGAGTGTAGAGAGCAGTCATTGACAGAAATTGTATCCAACACAGATTTAAAAGAGATCAAATGGAAGTATATGGAGAAAGAAAAAAAATCATTCTGAACGCAAATAGCAGGGGTTACAACGTGGGTCTTCTCCGTTAGTTTTAACCTGAAGCTAGCATCCATAATTTGAAAGTACGGAAATCTAAAAAAACAAAAATAAGATTAGGTTGCAATTTTCTTTTCTGTCACTGAGAAAGATCGCTGGGTCTTTTTCATACTAGCTACGGAAACAAAACACCCAATCCAAACTTGAAGCAAAATAGCCCCTAACCCCAAGGCCTAACTCTAACACTTGGCTCAACTCTAAAACCTAAACTTAGGATGGGATAATGAAATGAACCTAATGGTTATAAAATATTCGGTCTCGACGGGACTAACAAGAAACTTGTCGAGTGCAATATCAATATATTCTTATTTCAGGATAAAAAGAGAGCATTGGTCGTTCTTCGAACACAATTGCAATAATCCAACAAATTTACTGATTACTTACTGATCTAATATATATATATATATATATATATATATATATATATATATATATATATATATATATATATATAATTCTGCCTCCTGGTACTGGATGGGATAAAGTCTATAGCCACACTGAAGAGATGTAATACATCGAAATAGCTGTCTGTGGATGACACAATTATTAATGCTCCTTTATTCAGGGTTGAGCACTCTCTAAGTGAGGTAACTCTTCCATTGTAAGCTTATGCTATGCTCTTCCATAGGAATAGAGCACTCTGGTGTATGGGGAGTTTCTGCGTAAATGAATACATCGCTTAGATTCAGCCTTACTACCCAGTTTCGTAGCCCAGAGGGAGGATATCGGCCTCCAGGTCCGATGTGAGGGTTTCAATTCTGACTCACGGTACTGAATGGGCTAAAGTCTATAGCCACATTGAAGAGATGTAATACATCGAAACAACTGTCTGTGGATGACATATAATTAATATATATATATATATATATATATATATATATATATTATACGCATATACATATATATAGAGAGAGGGGGGAGACAGACAGACAGACAGAGACCGAGAGAAAGATGGGAATAGAGAGAAACATAGTTTGAATGAAAGGTTAAAAAATTTTGTTTCTTCAAAGTGCTGTCAAAACTCGACCCTAAACCAACTGCACGAATTGGGTTTCTAACTGTCTTGGAGGACAAATTACAAGTTATTCTTCGTTTTGTACAAAGCTGTCTTCACTAACAATAATACCAGCATTCCTATAAGCATTATTTATGTGATGGTTCAGCTTTGCAGGCATTCATCCTCCAATGTAAGCCCACTTAACGCAGTTGAGAACCAAAGTAAACAAACATCAGGGAGATCCTTAAAAGGCAAACAACGTCAAAAGTCCAATAAACTCGAATTTCATAGGGTGGCAAGCCTTTGGCAGAGCAAGCTCAACCTTCAAAAATAAGAAGATCCCAATAATCCTAAAAAGAAGGGTGTATAACTAATGCATCCTCCCAATAGTCACTTATGGAGCTGAAACATGGAACCTAACCAAGAGATGGATCCGCAAATTGAGAACAATGCAATGTGCACATGATGGGCCTCACTTGGAGAAACCACAAGACAGCTCAGTACATCGGAGAAAAGACAAGAGTCAGGGACATGATATAATCTATTAAAAATCTTAAATGGCAGTGGGCTGGCCATGTTGCAAGAATGGCAGACAAACGATGGACATCACAACTCACGACATGGATCCCCCGAGATCATATGTGCAAGTGAAGCTGGCAGAATATTAAATGGAGAGACGAGCTGGACAAATTCAGAAAGTACTGGCTCTGCGACGCCCATGACAGAGAAGTGTGGCGAATCCCGGGGAAAGTCTATGTCCAACGACGGACGTTAAAAGAATAATAATGATGATGATGATGATGATGATGATGATGATGATGATGATGATGATCTTTTCACAAAACGAGAGAGAGAGAGGGGGGAGAGAGAGAGAGTCCCTGGAAGAATGTCTTTAGCTATGCTCTTCTAAAAAAAGGTTTTGAAAAAAAGCATTTGGTAAATGAAAAGTCTTTCACACTTCTAAACGCAATCTTAATAGTGAAAAGAGTACAGATATTCATGTTGTTTTCGAAAGGTTGCTTTACATCACTTTGCTTTTACGAGAGACCAACTTCATTCCACATTTACTGCGCTCTCCAGAATGGTGTTAGACTAACAAATAGAAAAAAAAAACTAAGACTTATATCGTACATTTTTGGGGTGCTCAAAAACTTATTCAATGAATGCCTGCCTTAATGTCAATGGTCAGGGATTGCCAGCTCATGTTGTGAATACAGAAATCTCAGAATGCAACAATATGCTCGACCGTTTAGTCTCACACATTTTCTATTAATCCTTTCTTCGTAAACACTCGGAGCTTCTTGTCCATTCAGAACTAAAGACAATATTTTCTAATCATTGTAGCTCTTTTAAATTATTTGTAATTGCTGCTTCACTGTAGGGTCATTATAATTTACGAAAAGTTCCATAAGAACATTCCTAATTCAGGAAGCCGAGCGGAACCTTTGCATCGAGATTGATTTTTGTTTCACCGGATTTTAATCGCAAGAGTTAGAAAAAAACACTCGCATCAATACAAAATGAACTGACATTTCTCTTCAACTCTCTCTGAAGAATCAACAAAAGTGTAATTGGGCATGATCTCACTTTTCTTTGAACGATGTCTCATCGAAAAAGTAAAAAAGGTACACACACATACACTCCGAAAATACACACATACATATGGGTATATGAAGAACATGTGGATATATCTGTGTAGGTGTGGACTTGTGACGTGTTTAGCACGAGTGATATATGTACATCTGTGTATGTACAGTCTGTGCATATTTGATATGTGTGCATGTGTTCGATGGTTTCATGTGTGCACGCTTGTGCCGTGTAGTTACTGAGTATTTGCATTTTCTATGGAACATACTTAGATAAAATGTTGTCATACCATAATTGCTTGACACATTTGCAACCATTTTGGATTAGCAAGACGTTGACAATCAGTTTCCAACTGAGTTTTCCGAGAATAAAACTCTGCAACAATATGGTATATGCTTGACAGCTGCCTAAGAAATCCAGGAAATTAGTTTCTTAGAATCAATCCAGGTTCTGACACCGGTAATCACGAGGTGTACACTGGACAGTACCAAATCAATTTTGAAAAAATGGTGCAATCACACCTCTTTTGCCTGCTTGGGACCTCACCCATTTATCCCAGCATTCTTTTTTTTTTCAAGTTTTCTCTCAGGATTTCTATTGGCTGCCCACTAGCACTCTTTTTGCACTCCACTTTTTTTTCTGGAAATCTTCTTTTGAGATCTCAATTGTCTGCCTGGTTGCGCTCTCCTTAATATCGCTAATCGTCGATATATTTTCCATTCCAATAGCCAAACAGTTGGAAGTTGCAGGTTGTCAAATGTGTGTGTGTGTGGGGGGGCTGACAGACATTTTTGGTGTGATGTGTTGCCGAAAAAAACACTAGACAAGACTTGATGAATCGGCAAGCACCGCTATTTCGAATGCAACGGTGACACAGTGACCCTCTGGCTTCTTACTACTGACTGAGTAACTTGTCGGGAGAGTTACTGTTCAAACAAGCACAGTCACACCCTGTTGATTGGTCGCAAAGTTATATCAAAGCTGCTGAAATGATTATCGTGATTTTCGAAAAGACTTGATCTTCTACAAGACCACCTACGGTTTTTTTTTTCCGACACCGTGTCTCTTTTGTTTCCCAAACTACCTGATATGTCTTTTAGCAGTCTACATGACAGTAATCTTTTTTGTCTTGAAGTAATGAAAACAGCAACGTGTGGAGAATGCCATATTTTAGTTAAGAGTTAATCTACCACACTCCTTCAACAATCCCACGTTCTTAGAATTCGCCAGGAAATGCCATATTTGCAGTGTTAAGCTAACTGCATAAAGAGGATAGCTCGGAGCAAACAGAAGAACGAGTAATGTAAGAAAATAATTTGTCAGGTTTTGACACGTCTAATTAACTACGAAGACAGGGATGTCTTCAATTAACCTCTTTCTAAGTTTATTACGCCGTTACGTGGTCTAGTTGAAAGATTATTAGTGGGGAATAGTTTCATTGGCTATATTTACGTGCTGTGAATTCCAGTTCAACCAGAAACTGGTCTTTTTTTTTTTCATTCATATCGAGGCTATACAAAATTTGTCAATTCGTATCAATGTTACACAGGTTCAAGCTGTTCCCTGTCACAAATGAGAAAAATCGTCTTAGCATGTCGTCAGTTCAATGTTGCAGGTGAGATACCTTGTCTTATGGTAGTGTCTTGTTCCTTTGCAAGATGGCAAAACCTCACCTGATAGAGATAATTTTTTTTACAAAGTGCAAAACAGCGAGAGAGTAGACATGGATGCACTGAATGTAAGCTGGACTTATACGTAGATATACATTTTAAGCTATTTCATAATTGATTAAAGTGTTAAAAATGATATTTTAACACAAATATGTACACTAGTAGGACCCATGTGTTGGGAAGTAAGATAATCACCTCATTCTATTACTTTTTCCATCCAATTTCCTTGGTCTGTTCATTGATCTTTCTAAATAGTATATAGAGATTACTTTCACACGCGAAGATATAAATGACCTTCAATGAAGTACCGGACACTTTTTTCTGCCTTCTCTTCTCATTAAGTCATATCATCTTTTTCCTGGCCCCCCTTCTCTCTCTGTCTCTCTCTCCATTCCTACCCTTTCAATTAATTACTCTCCTGCCTTGCCCTCTTTCAACCAACTCAAACACAACAAATCATTTTCTTCCCTTCTCCTCCTACCCCTTATCAAATTTGCTTAACTTTCTTTCCTTATTAACCCCTGCCCTATTCCCTTCCTCCCATTTCTCCCCCTTATCAAACTGACTTCGTTTTCACCCTCCCTTCTCTTTCTATCCTCTCTGTAATCTATCTTCTTCTATTTCTCTCCTTGTTTCCTTACCTGCTCATTAAACTCCACTTTAGCCCCTATCTTTCAACTCGTTCAGTGAACTCCCAACAACCCGTTTTTCTCTATTCCCCCCCTTTATAAAAATACCTATCACATAATGAAAATTCAATTTTTCAATATATAATTAAAAAAATAAAAAAGAGATTCAAATCAATAGGTTTTTCTCTTTTTTGCTACATCAAATCTTTACCCACAGATTTGTTATTTGGAATGTTAAAGAATTGAACTGACTTGTATCAATTAACCGACTCTAATTAAAAACCCATGCATATCTTCGGTTCAAATAGAGGTTAATTCTGAATTATGCATATATCAAGGGGTCTAATCTTTACGTCTCTGGATATATTTTTTGGAGGAGGCCTCATTCAAACCCCAATCATAGTTTATATCTTTTAAACCCTGACCCTATCTCGACATCATTATTTCCAAACCTGATCCCGAACTGTGACTATAATTGGATCGAGTACGAAGATAAACCATGGGTTAAAAAATTCACGATCAATTCAAAATGTCATTCGTAGGGACCTCATTAACCCTCTCCCCAGCGGGGGTTGCCTTATGTATTTTGCTATACAAGACCGAATGTCTATGGTCTCAAGTCCAAATTAAATAGCTTCAGTATCAAAATAATCAAGTAACTCAATGTCCATAATAAGACGGAGAAGTAATGGCTGGAAAAATAGATTAAAATACGCACTTTTTTATTAATTGATTGATTGTATTAGATTGAATATTATGTATATTTATTCATATTTCCTTGTTATTTTCTTCCTGATCTCTCCTGCACCATATTTCATATCAACTGGCAGTTCAGTATCCCTAAACAAATCCATTTGTTTATTTGATTCATTATTAGAGGTATCTTTGATAATTATTAATAAAATTTTGTAACTACTTGAACGATCAATTTTTGTTGCTTTTCATCACAACTACAATCAGGCTGGTTTTTCATCGGTAGTGATAGAATAAAATTAATAAACCTAAATCTAACCCATCTTCTATCCTGTGCCATATTTTGTAGTATAGAGTGGTTAAGTACCAATTATCCGATTTACTTATTTATTACTTCAAGTATTGCAAATCATGAACAATTCCAAATTTTTGTTGCTTTTCATAACAATTTTACTCCGTGCGGTTTCCTTTCAGGAGTGATCGGATAAATTGGCAGCTTAGATTGAAATAGAAAATAATTTCTGTGTGAGAATCGGACGCATAATTCAAATTAATCCCCGACAGCTCTTGCTACAAAACTACAAGTATCAGTAGCAAGCGTAAGTCCAAAACGAACGGTTAAACTAATCCCTTACCCTGATCTCTTTTGCACCTTGTTTCTCATTAACAGATAGTTCAGTATAGGTGATTCAATTTGTTTATTTATTTATCTCATTAGATGAAGCATTGTGAGTCATTACCAATTTTTTTTCAACTATTTATCTCCATCTCAATTTCTCCTGCTTTATATCGCTATCTAAACTCAGGTTTTTCTTCGGCAGTGAGTGAATAAATTGTCATCGCGGATTTGAATAATGAATAAATCCCTGCTGAGAAATGAACTGACAACACTTTGCCGGAAGGTTGTTCAGGTAAAGCTCGACTGATCTCGTGACTAAACTGCAGTGGTAAGCCCTAATCCAAGTCAATCACTTTAACTCTTCCCTTATCGTAATCTATCCAGTGCCGTGTTCAATATTAACTGATAGCTCACTCCAGGTAATTATCTATGTATCTATTTATCAGTTCATTCATCCATTAAATGTATTAGATGAAGATCTGTCTATTCTTAACAATTTTTTTTGCTACTATTTACATTCATCAAGATTTGTATTCATCTTATCATAACTAAAGACCAATGAATGAATAAATTACCATCACAGATTGTAATGATGGATGATTTCCGCGTGGGAATCCAACTCAAGACGCTCTATGCCGATAGGAAGCCATATTATGGTCCGATCTCTCTTGCCAGGGGGCAATTGGTATCAGTAACTGAAGTGAGTCCAAAAAAAAAAAAAAATTAACTTATCCCCTCTCCTGATCTTTTCCGCACCAAATTTGTTATTAAATGTTTTTTCTGTAGAGGTAATGCAATTCATAAATTTATTTTTTTATTATATGCAATATTTTAAATCATTATAAATAATCTAACACTATTTACCTTCATCCCATTTTTTTAATTGCTGTCTATCGTCACCTCTGTCTACTTCCATTCACTGAAACACTACGAAATTTCCTTTCTTCCCTTGTCTTTTTACCAGCTTATTAAAATTCGTATTCGAATGAAATAAGTAATATTTTCATTTATAAAATGTATAGTGAAAAAATCAATTAATTTTTATTAAAAATCCTGCTTTGCAAAACTGAATCTAGACAAGTATTTTACGATTTTTCTCATTTTGAATATGAAAACAAATTTAACCATATCAATTTATCGATTCCAATTCCCTTTTTTTGGTGGGGTTGAGACCAATTCCCACGGGTCAGAATAATGAATCAGTTCTGAGTGAGAATTCAATTCACGGCTCTACGCCAGAGAGTGGCTCAGTTAACACCAGACATATCTTCACACTTATCTTCTGGAACTAGTGGCAAGAGTAAGCTCAAATCAAAGACTCGAACTCATCCCCAGCATTTATGAGCCACGTTCGTTATTAAATGGTAATTCAGAATCGGTAATCCAATCCCCTTATTTTTTTCTTTAAATGAAGAATTGTCAATATTTTTGCCACAATTTAACTTCATCCCGATTTCTGTAGTTTCGTATTGAAACGAAAGTCAGGCTGATCTCCCTTCGGTCGTGAGTAAATAAATTAACAGCATGGGTCGATTGGGAATCGAACTCACGAATGAACAAAATTATTCACAGTGTGCCTTGGGATTATATCCTAGAAAACCTACGGAGAGAGAATGGGAATAAACATAGATGGAGAATGTATATACCACTTGCGTATTGTCAGAGGTGTTCCAATGGCGTTTTAAGTATCTGCAAAACTGCAAAACATGTTGACTGATCGAAACATGGAAAGTGGAAAATGTGAGCATAAAGTTGAACAAAACAAAGACAAAAGTGATGATCAACGATTGAGTCCCACCCCCAAATACGTAATTGCAAAGCTCTGCAAGAGGATAGTGAATTAATTTACATGGGACAGGTAATAAAGTTAGAGAAAGACAGATGGGCTGGAAATCATTTGATATGAATAGAGACATAATAAGGAGTATCTTGATAATGTGATTTCTGTGTACACGGAATGCATAATACCAGCTATGATTTCCGAATCGGAGCACGTGGAAATAAACAAAAGGGAATCGCAGAGAGCCATGGAAGGGGCTATTCTCGGGATAACTTCAGAAGATAGGAAAAGATCAGCATGCGTCAGAGGGAGGACTTTTATGAAGGATATCATACAAATATTTAAGTAATAAAAATGGAGACGAACAAGACACTTAGCAAAAACAGATGAAAGATGTAGAAACAGAATAACCGATTGATGCCATGGGCCAGTAAACAAAGTAGTAAAAGACCATACACAGGATGAATGGATGAGTTACAAATGTCCGGAAGTAAAACATAGCAAAGGTTAGCACAATCGCAGTTGTCACATGATGAGATGTGAAAGGCCTTTGTCCAACATGGAACATATAGTGGATGATGTTGATAATGACGACGACGACGATGACGATGATGATGATGATGGAACTTTAAAACAGGACTACTCTGTTATTTGTTTTCTGTGAGCGCAAAAAAATAAAAATCATTGTTTTTATATATTGAAAAAAAAAGGTTTGATTGATTTCAAATTCATGGAGGGAAAATGAATATACAATGCTAATAACTTGTGAAATTGTAAACGGGAAGTGAGTCTTTTACAATTTTGAGATACTACACATTGATCTTAAACTCAATGCTGCAAAAGGTGCATAACTATAGGAACCCCACTGCTCCGATCATCATCATCAGCAGCAGCAGCAGCAGCAGCTGCACCTCTTCAGCATTCCTCGTTGAACGTTCCCCAAATACTTAAATCAAAACTAAAAGAAAACATTATAATGGTACGAATGTTCTTTATTCGTTGTAAATTTTTCAAAAAATCATAGACAAATCTAAAATTCAAATCTTAAAATATAAAATTACCCAACGGACGCTTCTCTGATTACAATCCCAACTCAGATATTTTTTCTCCCCTGACTGGTTACTTTTTGGGGGGTTGGGGATCAACAAATAAAGAGCTGAAATATCACGTTTGATTTGTGTCAGTATTATTGATATAGTTGATTTTATATTTACTAGACATTCTTTTGGACATATTAGTTGATTTGTACGAAAATAAAACAGATTTAAACATGCAATGAAGACTTTCTATTTTCATCATTTCTTTTTTACGAGCAAAAAAAAAAAAAAACCTGCATGGGAGTTGGGAAGTGAAAAAACATGCTCGCAGCAAACCGATTAAAGCTGCTTCATCGCACAACGATGATCAGTATTTTTTTCTCCCAACCCACACTCTAGATCAATTCTTACCACCTGAATCACTCGATGGACACACAGGTTTGCGCATGATTGCTCCAATTAGGCAACGTTGAGTCCGGTCAATACCTGACCGTCTGGAAATACCAGGTACCATAAACAGATGGGGATCATGTAAACTGCTTTCTACGGCAATCCCGTTGATCGTCATGAGGAGGGGACAATCAGTACACTGCACTTAATAACGTTGGGTAAAGTTCCTTTCCATCATCCACTGGACATTCTGGCTGGTCAGACAGCAAACGACAAAAAATGAATGAATCAACAGTGTGTAATAAACGTGTTCTAGTGGCAAAGGGAGTGTACGCCAACAAATGCTAGCAAAGCATTCTTCTAAGAAGAAATAGTAGCAATTTTAGTGGCATGCGTGGCTATAATTCACTAATATTTGATTGGTCTGGCTCTGGTCAAGTAACTGATTACAATACTAGTTCTTCCATCTATCTGAGGATTGATCAGGTTCAACGTTTTTTATCTTCGTTGCTCCCGACAAGACTAGACGGAGGGCTACAAAGAATGTATTATGTATTCCATTCGGCACGAGTCAATATATTAAAGATACAACAATGAACTAATTTATCAATACAGAGCAGTATTACCAAAAAATGTAAGGACTACTATCATATATTCAATCACCCCCACAAAAAAAAAAAGATTGAATTTCAATATTCTTTTTGAATTTTGAATTTTTGAATAGATTTGTAGAATTCTTCAAATCAGAAGGAAAAAAAATGGAAAATATTCTGGTTGTCGAATTGAAATCCCTTTCCTTTGTCCTCTTCAATACTTTTGTCTTCCAGAGCCTCCTATCACCATTGTTTACCTTATAGTGCCCCACTTGAAGTCTTTTGATACCCCAGGGGATGGTAGGGCCTGGGTCAGAGGAGATCTTTTTTAAAAATGTCATTTCAGTTGTGACAGAATCACTACACATCAATACACCTTTCGTTGAATATCGTGAGTAAACTGTAATTGATCAGTTGATATTAATGTTTAATTTGTTCTTGTCTTAGAAGTATAAGAAAAAGCGAAGATGTGTATTGGTACAAGATTGTCAATTGAGTAAAAATGATGAAATTAACGTTGGGATTAAAACTTGAAGAGAAGCTAATGAGGTGAAGATTCACTACATTCTTTTTAACCGCAGGTCGTACTTCGAAATGGTTAGATAATGGTAATGCAGTGTACATGCACCTTGAAAATGTATTGGTGAAATTCAAGGCACAGTATATCTATCCATATATATATATATATATATATATATATATATATATATATATATATATATAATATGTGTGTGAGTGTATAATTGTGATCATTATCACTCTCTCTCTTCATATATATATATATATATATATATATATATATATATAAATATACATATAAAGAGAGAGTGAGAGAGAAAGGAAGAGGGGAAGGAAAAGAGGGAGAGATATTGATAATGATCACATATATTCACTAATATAGAGCTTCATATTTTCTAATGGAAGATTCTGCAGTACATCTCTCAGTAGCAACCCCTGGTATATCACTTGATCTTTTTCCCCTCATCCAGAGATTTTTCTCTCTACTCTTAAGCCCAAGACTTAAATATAGCATTGATAGATTCTGCTTATTTGTAACACACACACGCACACACACGTACACATCATTCACTCATATGTAAATAATTCTCTATGTCATTTTTTATCTATTTCTATGTATGCTGAAGTGTGTATATATGCAGACATTTTTCACGTCAATATTAATTCGTATCATGACAATAACCATACATATTCAGGCATGGATGCAGACATATATATATATATATATATATATATATATATATATATATATATATATATATATATATATATATATATATATATATATGTATATATATATATATATATATATATATATATATGCAAGTACATGAGTATAGAAACATAAA
>OY735211.1:29336328-29361328 GCA_963457665.1 Thysanoteuthis rhombus | reverse complement strand
TGATCTAGTAAAGTTGGTTTCATGCTTTTCTTATGAGTATTAGTATGAAGAAAACAAAAACTACTTCAACTGGCGATTGAACTCTGTTACGTCAATTTTATTTTACGTGCAGTCAACCGTTGAGCCAGCGAAAACAAAGCTTACTGAATTGCACAGTTAAGGTCGTATTATATTCATCATGATCAATTCTTTTATCAATATGCTGATACCTTTGTCCTTTATTGATTTAGTTTGTGTTTCCCTCCGATCAATGACAACATATATAATGTTAAATGTAGCTTTGAGAATGTTGAAAAAATTTATCGTGGCTAATCCATAGAGGGGGATATCCATGAGATAGATAGATAGATAGATAGATAGATAGATAGATAGATAGATAGATGCAAGGCCATGAGTAGCAGTTCTTGATACAGATGCTAGAAGAAGATCTATATCTTGCGTTCTGATACGGTATACGAACATTTTTTTTTCCCTGAAATTATATCGTCAGGTATCTATTGCAAAAAGAAAAAGAAGTAATATATATATGTATATATATATATATATATATATATATATATATATATATATATATATATATATATATATATATATATATATATATATATATATATATATATATATATATATATATATATATATATATGTGTGTGTGTGTGTATATAATACACCCTACAAGAAGGAAATATACACACCTGGAATGTACAAGATTAAAATCACTTTAAACTGTCGTTCTAACTGCATCATGTAATGACACACTTGTTCTAACACTAGGCTTATTTTCAAAACTATCATCGAGATTAACTTGCTGCAAAAGTACATCAAGATGTATGAGTATTTTTTTTAAAGTTTAAAAGTCCTTTCATTTGCTGACATTTAACCCATTTATGGGGCACTTGGCTGCGAAGGGGATTATATATTTTTCATTATTGATTCACTTTGTATAAGATTTGTGCGTTATAGCAGTAAAATTATTGTACTGTCAAATCCCCGGGGATTTTGCTTTATTTTTTGCACCATAGAATCCCTTTAACATGATATTGTCATAAGAGTCAACGGAATCCCTGAATCTTTGTTTTGATTCGAATGACATCGATTATTATCTAGATAATCTCCATCATCAATACTTCGGGCTTGGAAACGCTCAAGTGTTTCCGCCTAATAAATCAATAGTAACTGCTTCTTCACTTCCCGCCATTTAAGCTTCCGAAAGTGTCTTAAAAGAACGCTCTACTTCTCAAAGGTGTGTGTGTGTGGGGGGGCTGTATTCAATGAAAGATTGAAGAACAAGTATACTTATTCATGGAAGATTCATGGAAAAATATCCTCATCAAACACTTATAAAAGCAAATAAATACCAATTTTGAATGAGATTATAGACAGTTTTGATAGCAGGCGAATAAATAGAATTTTGATGACGTTGGTTTTAAATCTTTTGTCCAGGTTTTATAGAGTCATTACTTTGACCGGAGCATCTGAGGGTCTGTCAAATCTACCCAAATACGGTGAGCTTCTGTTGTGACAACACTTCTTATAAAAGTACTATTAATTTACTCACATTTTTTTAATTGCACGTTTATCTAATTCATTTATCATCAGTAAAGTTTTAGATAAAACCAAGAATCTCTTCCGGAAACGCAAAAATCTCAAGCCATGGTCAACAAGAGAGAAAATTGAAGGGACCGAACTAAATAACACAATCCGGAAAAAAATGAAAAGGAGATAAATGTAGCTACACGACAACAATCTTTGGAACAATTCTTTGAAAAAAGTTCCAAAGCAATTAACAGAATCCTCAATACAGGACGGGAACAAAGAACAAGTGTACTCGAAGAAAATGGTAATCTAAAAAACGGCATTGTTATGGTCGTCGAATGTGCCCAATAATTCTACCAAAAACTATACTCTAAACAAGAAATACAGAAAAAAAAACTAAGAAGAACAACGCACTGAATATGCAATCACTTCGAAGATTTCCCTGAGTTTACCCATGGGAGGGGGAACAAGCCATCGAACAGCAGCTTATTTATCAGACTACATAAAAACCAGGAGCCTTTCCAGCTCGAAAAATGGGCGAGGCAAGATGATACTAGTTCACCCAAACACTTCACAGAATGCCTCGAGATGATCTTCCAAAATCTAGATTGAGAAAAAAAAAGGGATTAGAGAAGATGGCAAATACCTTAATAACCTCACTTAGCTGACGACATCGTCTTTTTTTAAAAGAGAACCTTCATGGTTTCCATTCAATGGTTGATAAAGTGAATGAAAAAAGGAAAGAATGGCTTTCACATGAACTCTAGCGAAAGAAATCTCATGTACAACAAACATGAAGACAAACACGATCTGGAGAAAGTCGACCACTATGTCTACGTAGGGCAATGAATCTTCATGAAATCCTGAAAATAAGAAAAAATTAAGCCAAGAATCATTCTTGGATGATAAGCTTTGAGTAGCGTAAGTTCAGTCATCAAAAACAAAAATATCTCATCAGTCTTGAAAAGAAAAATTATACAACCAATGCATCTTCCGAAAAGTCACCTATGGAGCTAAAACATTGAATATAACCAAGACACTGAACCTCGAAATGAGAACCTTGCAACTTGCACATGATAGAATTATGTTCAACATCACGGGAGTCCGAAACATCATAGAATCTATGGTAAAACTCATCGCAATGGGTTGGTCATGTTGTTAGAATGACAGACAACCTATGGACCCGAGGACAGACAACGTCGCTCCCAAGAGATACATAGCAAACCCGTAGCCGGCAGAATATAAAATGAGGTTAACCAGACATGTTCAGGAAATATTGACTTTGCATTACCAATGATAAAGATGTCTGGCGAATATTCGGAAAGGGATACGTCCAACAACGGACGATAGAAATCATGATGATGATGATGATGATGATGATGATGATGATGATGATGATGATGATGGTGGTGATTATGGTGTTGGTGGTGGTGATGATGATTATGGTGTTGGTGGTGGTGATGATGATGATGCCTTTTCAAACTAAAAAGTAATAGATTCTTTTGTCAAAAATTTTCAATTCGTATGCTGCCTTTCTAAAATTTGATCTCATTTTTTCAATCTTCTTGCTATAGCACAGCCACTTTATGATAATGGCACTCAGCAGGGTGCTTTAATAACAGGAGTCCACTATATTAACTTGAATGAATCTTCATTGATTTCATCAAAACATAAGGGAAAAGTATAGCTGCATCCTTTGCTTACAGCTATAAAAGACAAATATCCTTAACGTTGACTGGGCGTAGAAAAATCTGATTCGAATAAATCAAAACTCCATGTTAACTCCGCAGAGGAAAATTTGACTGGAATAATTCAATGTTTTACATAAACTAAACGTAGAAATGATTTGACTGAAATAATCTTAAGCTTTACGTTGACTGAGTTTAGAAATATTCGACTCATAGAATTCAAGACTTTACATTAATTGAACGTAGAAAAAATGACTGGAATTATTTAAAGCTTTACATCAACTAAGCGTAGAAAATTTTCACTGGAATAATCAAAAGCTTCACATTAACTGAACGTAGAAATATTTGATTGGAATCAATCAAAGCTTTTCGTTAATTGGGCGTAAGAAGATCTGACTAGAATAATTCAAAGCTGTACGCTACCTGAGCGTAAGAATATTTGTCTGGAATAATCCAAAGCTTCACATTAACTGAAAGGAGAGAGATGTGACTGGAATAGTTCAAAGCTACACAACAGAAAGAATTGAACCTGGATTTACTTTCTAAAGGAAAAAAAAATGTGTGCATGGAAAAATATAATTGGTTATCTTCATTGCGAAAAAAATTAAACGGTGTTTACACCGAGATGTAATATTTGGGAAGCAGGAAAAATATTCACAGTACTTTTTATTGTATTCTCACTGACTATTTATTATTTTTTTCCAGACGAAACTTGAATTATCGTGAGAGCGTTATGAGAAGACCACAGCATGAGTACGAAAAATATATTCTTATTATGTGTCGAATATTTATTTATATACGTGTTTTTTGAATATACACCACGCTTGCATAATCCTTATAGAATAAGTTATATTCAGAAAGAGTGTTCATGTATTGCTTTCTATGTAATCAGTGCCATGTTGGGCTGTCAAAGGAGACGGTGTGGCTTCCAAGAGTGAAAGAGACAAACGGGAAACCAAACTTGATCATCGGTTTAATAATTTTATCCCCTAATTAGCCATTTACATATTATGTCTGTATCAGAAACTGAGTCCATTTTTATGTCTGCATAAGACATAATTGCAAGATAACGTTCTTTTGAGTCTTTCAAGGATACGTTCTCCTCTTAGGTTTGGTTTAATACGCCAAACTGATAAACTAGAGAATGAGAATTAGAACCTTACACATTGGGTTTGTCTAAAATTTCTTAACGGTGACTGCTTGGCCCATTTGAGACCGTGTCATATGTTTGACTGGGGATGCGTAATCTGAGAATAGTTCTAAAAGCAGGGGTGACAAAGAAAGATAGCCTATTGTTTAACACCGAATTCCCAAGTGTATGAGACTTATATAACTTGAAAATGATGATTCAAAATCATAGCTTTAATCTAGCATCAAATATTATCCATATGAATCGAACATCATACAATTAAAAATTTAGATCGAAAGTCAAGACACATACACAACACACACACACATACACACAATTATATATATATATGTGTGTGTGTGTGTGTGTGTGTGATATGTTTACATATTTCTCTTTATAACCGCTATATCTCTCATCTCATCTCCCATTATAGAGAGAAAAAAACTTCCATACCCATATAAACCAACTCATCTCTTAGAAATATGTCAGTTCGTAGATACCCCATGTTTTAAGATCAGCATTCCGACCAGATATATGGCTTTGTGAAGATTAACAACGATTCGAATACTTACAACGGAGCATTATTTTTAAAATGAAGATCCAATATTTCACTGTCTATATGAAAGCACAAAGCAATGGTCACTGCACTCTCTTAACAATACTTGCTGAAAATCTGCCCGATTGGGGGGGGGGTATGCCAGCTAGTTCCTGCAGAAGATCTGAATTTATTATTCATTGCTTTACTTGTTTAGAATTTGTTTATTTTCTATCCCACGTGGAGCAGTTCGATCCCACTTCATTAAAATTGATCGGCAGAGCAGACTATCAGGAGCATAGCTGCTTATACTCGGAGAGGAAAGTCTGGGAAGTGTTTGTGTGTTGGTATTACCTCACTACTGCACATACTACTTCTACTATCACTACTACTACTAATACTGGTACTAATCTTTTCTTTCAACTTTTTCATGTTTCTGTACTTTTGAATTATGGACGATTCCCGGAATTCTAAAGAAAATATTATTTAAATCCTACCCAGTGAAATGTCTGAAGTACCGGACTATTTTCTTGGAGCAAAATGCAATTTCCGGGGATAAAAGTTGCTCCAACCACTTAAGGCAGATTTATTTTACCATAAGAAATGTATACTTTTTGTGGTAGCACAGTGTATAAATACTCATGTAATGTTGCCAGTGCGTATCTATTTACATACCCTATCAACTTTCAGCCTATAAATCTGGAATGTATACGTCATTCTTATTGCTATAATCGCGAGGATGCTGGCGAATGTCGGCATTCTGGTCGGGTCAAACCAGAGTCTATGGTATTGTTAACAAATAGGAACGGTGGAGGTTCCTCTCTGTCGAAACGGAAGCAATACTCTAGTGAAATATTGGATTTCTCCGGAGTCTTCATTGCTATCGCTCTACCAGTTACCAATGCATATAGATATTAAATATGATATTAGCGAAGACGATTAGATTAGTCAAATACCTTGGGATGAATTCTCAAGGCTCAGACCTCAACATTGTTAATGCCTGTGAGATTACTGAAGAGAGTGTTGGTGATTTGATCAGATCTGATGTTACATTTTCCCTCAGTGATGGCTTAGTACTGGCGTGAAGATGCGAAATTCTAATCTATATTATCTATAAGGACCCACCTTCGGTATATTCGTTTGTAGGTTTGTTTGTTTCTTACTATAACGCAGCAAAAAAAAATCAAAGCACAATTATCATAATTTAGAGAATGAAGCAGTTTTCTGTCTAGTTGGGCCATGTTGTGGAGTAATCAATTCAAATATGAATTGACAGAAATATTCTGTGCAAGGGATATAAGTAAGGTTCATAAACTGAGGAAAGCAGTTCTTTGTGGGGGTAGAAGCTATCAATTATCATCATCATCATCATCATCATCATCATCATCATCATCATCATTATTATTATTATTATCATTGAATGATTTATATTAGTAAGAAGCAGGATCTGAGCGAGTGACAAAAGTGAATATCGATTTTCAATCTTTAAAGCAATCATACCTTTCACCGAGAGCAAGGTAAAGTCCGAAGTATGAAAACTGAGTAAGATTAAAAGATAATTCCCTTTTTTTCCCTTTCCTGATGCTTTTGTAGCTGACACAACGTTTCAGCCTGAGCCCACGAGTGTGATTGATGATTGTCTGTCATTTCAACTTTTGTCTGATCCATCTAATGTGCTTTTTCTATGTTCCTCCAATCTTATTCTGAGGGTGTGACAATTTTTGTCTCTGTTTCCATATTTTATGTAAGTGTTTCCTATGCGATATTTTATCATCCCTTCAATTCGTGAGAGAACAGAATGGATCGAGAAAAATGTTCTGATAGCAAAAAGCAACTAGAATGATTACAATAAGAGCTCCAAAGTAGTAATGACCCCCAAAATTAGATACGTTGTCAATAATAACACTAGTAGCAAACAACCAAATTAATAGATTCATAGAGGGAACATAAGAGAGAGTGAAATGACCCAAGAGCTAGAATAGAGAAAGCATGTGTTGGTAAAGCTAGGGACGATTAGAAGTGTACAAACCACAGTGCTGCGAGGAGGATGAAATGAAAGCTAAAGACCTGAGAATGCCTGCTGTTACTCAGTATCTAGCATTGACCGCCACACAGTGTGAATAGTAATTACTATATTATAGAGAGAACAGATTAGTAATGTATCGTTACTTCAAAGGCAAACCATCTGTGCAGTGTTATAGGGAATGCATGCTTAAAATACGGAGAGTAAAAAACCATTCTGGAGGTATCAAGCCAGTGTCTGGTTGATCAAGTGATAAAAAAAACTCTGAAAAACAAATGGCTCTCAGAGACTAAACTACAAGAGATCTGCAATGAAATAGAAAAGGAAGAAAATGACTTACCCAAAGAGAATCCCTCAGCACAATCAATATAGCAAATGTCAAATTTAGAAGAAATAGGAAGAAAATGAAAATCCCTAAAGAAAGACATACATCACAAAGAAGGAGAAAGACGCTGATATCCCAAGGGAGGAAGAAAAAGCTCAGATACTAAATTTGAAAGAAATCAAGCAAGAAGAAAGAACCGACACTCCCAATTCTTAGAGTCTAGGATAGAAAGAAGCTAAGAGAAGCAACCGAACATATCAACTGTTTCTTAGAGCATATTAGAATGAACAGCCTATCAGAGCTCAACAGCCTAATTTATGCTGAAGCAAAAACGGTAACGGAATTCTTCAAAACACTACAAAGAACTCCAAATAATTATAGTAGGGAAAGACCCAACTAGGAAACAGGATTAAAAAGACGAATTTCATAACTGCAAAAAGATGAAATATCCCTGAGGAATGCATCACGTATGAACAGACCACGTTTAAGACAAATACAAGATAAGACAAAAAGGTATCCATGTGTTAGTCGGAGAGATATACCAGTGGAGATTAATCGGAGATGGTCGACTGAGGATATACATGAAAAGGACTGTCCAAAACACATAGAATCACACATTCCAAAACAACGAGAGAAAGTTTTACCAGTTTTACTGAACGGAGAAATAAAGCAGAACAGAAAGAAGACTGTCAAAGGGACGAAGAACTTCTTTAACAGTATCTGGTTACACCTAAAAAGACACAACGAAGCCTTTGAATGGTTAGAGAGCATGAAAATGATTTCTTAAATGAAGGCAAAATAGCAGAATGGGTGACTAGAGACAGAACCAACCTCATCCAAAAGAACCCTTAAAAAGGGAACCTGGATGGCAATTATAGACCAATCACGTACTTACCACTCATGTGGGAAGTCCTGACTGGGCAAATAGCGGAGATTATATATATATATATATATATATATATATATATATATATATATATGGAAAGAAGAAGACTATTACCTGAAGAACAGAAAGGATTCAGGAAAGGAACCAAGGGGCCGAATGACTTGCTCCACATCAACCAGATGATCTTAAAAGAAGTAAGAAAAAAAAGGAGAACATTGCAATGGGATTTATAGACTATAAAAAAGCATACATGATTCAACACAGCTGGATACTCGAATACCCCAGAATATTCAAAATCAGTGAACCAGCAGTAAGACTCATCGCAACCTCTATGAAAAACTAGAAAATGGACTTGACTGTCAAGGGAGATAATATAGCAGAGGTGAGTATAAAAAGGGGAATCTACCAGGGAATCTTTCTGTCCCCATTACTATTTGTCCTAACTATGATACTGCTCAACAGAATCCTGAATAAAAAAACAGCTAAAGATACCAATTCTCCAAAGCAGAGAGAAAAATCAACCACCTAATGTACATAAAACTATTTGCAAAGAACAAGGGGGAGCTTGAAACGTTGTTCAACAAAGTGGACGAATATAGTGCTGACATTGGGATCGAGTTTTGAAATAAAAAATATGCAATTATGATAATGCACAAAGGAAGGCTCGCAACGGCGGAAGGAATCGAAATCCCGGACAGCAAGAACATTTACCACACAAACCGATACAAATATCTACGAGTTTTCGAATGTGACATGATAAGGCGGGAAGATATGAAGGAGAAAATAAAAAGAGATCATCTAAGGAGGTCAAAGAAAAATGATAAAGACCAAACTGAACTGCAGAAACCTTATAAAAGGAACGAATACATTGGCCGTATCGATGGCAAGATACACAGGACCATTTTTTGGTATAACGAAAGAAGAACTCCAGAACATGGAGGGGCGGTCAACGAAGCTTATGACGATACACAAAGCCTTATACCCAAGAGATTACACAAATAGATTATACGTGAAGAGAAAAGAAGGCGGCAGTTAACTCATAGAGGACAGTGTCAAGAGGGTCAAAGTAAGTCTAGGCAGCAGCAACAAACAACAAAACTGTGGAAGACAATAGAGCAACGCAACCAGCAAGGGAAGAAAAACGGGGACAGGAGAAAGTATATGGAGTATCTGAAAGATGGATACAGGATGCGACAGACTAGAGATCATAGGCATGGCTCCAAAAAGGAAACCTGAAGAGAAAAACAGAATTGCTCATCATGGCAGCTCAAAACAAATGCATCAGAGCGAACTATATCAAAACAGATATCGACAAAACACAGATAAACAACAAGTGCTGCCTATGTGGGGAAAGGGATAAGACTGTAAACTACATCTCTAGTGAATGTAGTCAACAACCCTAGACGGACTATAAACACAAACATGGTAGAGTAGCAATAAGAATATGTTAGAGACTGAGTAAACAAATTGAATTTGACCATGCGTGAAAGTGGTACCAGCATAAAAGTAGCACCAGTAAAAATAGGTTTCAAATGGAACCCGGATCCGTACGAAACACACCAAAAGGGAAAACGGAGGAACTAGGGATAAAAGAAAGGATTGAGACTGTACAGACCACAGCACTGCTAGGAACTGGACGGATACTGGGAAAAGTGCTAGAAGTATAAAATCTACGGCCGTAGTTGTTAGCAGTAGCCTAACAGAGGAAAAAACAAAACAAACACAAACACACTAATGACGGTGAAAGTACGAACGACAGCGCCGCTGTGATAAGTTAGGGAGAGATGAGAGGAGAGCTGAAGATCTGAGGAGACTTACCGTCAATCAGCAGTCAGCGAGAATTACCAGGCAACCTCTGTGAAACTGTAAGCCACAGCACTTCTGTGGACTGTGAGAGTGTGGAGAGGTGGGCTGGGGACTGGAAGATACGCTTCGTCACACAGGCCCCTGTGACAACCATTAAACAGCTGGTGTGAAACAATGAATCACAGCACTGTTGTGGATTGTGGGAGTCTTGAGTGGAGGACTAGAGACTTGATGAAACCTACTGTCTCAGACGTCAGCAACAACTATGAAACAGCAGTTTTGAAAATGTAAATAATAATAATTATGGCGAGTTTAAAAGGCAGATACAAGATGTAGCAGACGAAGAATCATGGACGTGGTTACGAAAAGGAAACCTGAAGAGAGAAACGGAATCGCTCATCATGGCAGCCCAAAACAAAACCATAAGGACAAACTACATAAAAACAAAAATCGACAGAACACAGACAAACAGCAAATGCCGCATGTGCGGTGAAAGAGATGAGACAGTAAACCACATAACTAGTGAATGTAGTCAACTTGCCCAGAAGGAGTAAAAGCATAGACACGATAGAGTAGCAACGATGATACATTGGGAACTAAACAAACAAATGGGATTCAACCATGCGGAAAAGTGGTATCAGCACAAGTCAGAGGCAGTTTTGGAGAATGACAAACACAAACTACTCTGGGACTTTGACATCCAAACTGACCACCTCATCCAGGCAAGAAGACCGGACTATTGTGTGAAGAGGAGTCCTTTAGATTTGAAGAGGCATACTGTCATTTATCCCACAGCAGTGACCATCAGACAACTGGTTTGAAATTAGGAATAATGATAGGATCCGCTGATTTTGGTCGAAGAAATCCAACAAATTATACGATAGACTCACTAACAAACTCCAAAGTTGTCGAAGCTAAGGCCAGGTTCAAGATTCAAGGACTAAAGGAAGGACGACCCTAATACATAAAGACACAGAGGAAAAAAAAAAAAGGAGCCAGGAAAACAACTTTAGACTGATCACTTGCCTACAATTAATGAAAAAAATCCTGACTGGACGAATAACAGAGAGAATATATATTTCAATGAAAACATGATGATTCTTACAAAACGAACGGTAAAGATCCAGGAGAAGAACCAAAGGGATGAATGACTTGCTCCACATTGACCAGAATATCCTAAAAGGAGGACAAATGCGGGGGGGTCAACTATAAAAAAAAGTACACGATATGATCCCACATAGCTGGATACTTGAATGCTTGAAGGGTGTTTAAGATCGGTGAACCAGGATTTATAGTCAACTGGAGAGCAGACTTGACAGTCACTGAAGAAAACTTACCAGGGGTAAGTATAAAATTGTGAATACTCTGAATGGGCTCTTTTTCCCCACCACGATTTCTACTAACCATGCGTCAGAATCTTGAAAAACAGTAAATACCAATTCTGCGAAACGAACTGGAAAGTAGGAGTCTCTATGTACGTGGTCAACACAAAAATATGTAGAAAGAACCGGAAAGAGCTCGAAACGTTGCTCAACAAAGTGAAAGAATACAGCCACGACATTGTAGTGAGGTTTGGAGTAGAGAAAAATGCGCACTAATCGTGGTGCAGAGAGTAAGGCACAAATCAACTGAAAGAATCTCATGACTGGACAAAAAGAAAAAAGAAAAAAAAACAGAGCATGGACCACTCAGGCCTGATATACATACTTATGAGTTTTCTAAAGTGAAACGATAAAACAGGAAAGAATGGAAGGAAAACATGAGGCATGGATACCTCAGGAGGATCAGGAAAATATTACATACCAAACTGAATAGCAGAAATCTGATAAAAAGGAATGAATACGTGGGCAGTGCCGGTAGAAAGATGCACAGGGTTTTTTCTTGGTTGAACAAAGGAAGAGACCAAATTAATTGACAGGTTAACAAAGGGGCTTATGATAGTGCGCGAGGCTTTACACCTTAGAGACAACACAAATAGGTTAATTTGAAGGTGGAAAAAGGCGGTAGTGGACTCATCAGTATAGGAGACTGTATCGTAAAATCCAAAACAGGATGAAATATAAAAATCGCCCGAAGCAGTGCAACGAACAACACAAAGTAGCGAACGAAGATGCAGCACAATGAACAAGGAAAGAAAAATGAGGATAGAAAAAAACCTATGCGGGCATTCAAAAAGACAGGGGCAAAATGTCGTAGACAAGAAATCATAGAAATGGCTACGCAAAGAAAACCTGAAGAGAGAAATAGAATTGCTCCCCTAAAATAAATGCCCTAAGACGAACTATGCCAAAGCAAAAAATCAACAGAGCTGAAACAAACAGCAAATGTGCAACCTGCGGAGAAAAGGGACGATAAAGTAAATCACTTGACCAGTGAATGAAGTCAGCTGCCCCGGAAAGAATTCACAAACAGACACGACAGGGTAGCAATAGTTATACGCTGAGAACCGAACACACAACTGTGATTCGACCATGCTGATCAATGGTGTGGGACTTTGGCATCAAAACTGACCACCCCATCTAAGTAAAAAGACCAGGCCTGAAAGTCATTGACAAGGAGAGTAAAAACTGACAGATAGACGTGACTGTGTCTGCAGATCACAATACAGAAGAGAGAGAAAAGCTAGGGAATTACCAGGACATTGCAAAGGAACACGAGAAGTGTGGGATATGGAAGTCTGGGTAGTGCTAGTAATAGTAGGCGCACTTGAGAATGTTCCAAGACACTGAAAACGATTTAAGAGGAACTGGAAATGAAGGAAGGACAGAGACTAGGCAGACCACGGCACTAAAGGGGTCTGCATGGATATTAGGAGAGTGGCAGAAATATAGGGGCTTGAGACCTGAGGAAAAGCTCAGTAATAAACCACTGCTTAACTTGTATGAAGCTGTGATAAACGGTACTGCTGTGAACTGTGTAGAGTATGAAATGAAGGGTTCGAGATTTGAGACCTACTGTCACTCAATAATAATAATAATAATAATAATAATAATAATAATAATAATAAGAAGAAGAAGAAGAAGAAGAAGAAGAAGAAGAAGAAGAAGAAGAAGAAGAAGAAGAGGAGGATGAAGAAGAGTCGAGAAAAATAAAGAAGTTGAAAAGAGAAAAATCGAATGACAAAAATATCAAAAAAACTGAACACAATAACAAGAAAAATGATTTAAAATATATCGGACATTTTTCCAGCAGAAATCAATCAACACTGTTAAATATTTTATCGGAATGTATGCAGCCTAAATCAATAAGAAATAGATTATCAATGACTAAAGAAACAAAAGAGAACAATGATCAAATTACAACCGAATTTTCTTCTACGTTTCTAAATGTAATTTGATTATTTTCCCAAATTGTCCACAGTTTTCAGCTATGTTTAAAATAATTCGTTGACTGGAAATTCCTTTGGAAACTTTTGCTAATATTTAAAATTCATTTTCAGACATAATCATTTCTGAACATTGGGACGCTCATATATATATGCAAATGTGATAAATCATTTAATAGGTACTATTTTTTTAGATCTTTTTTCGATTGAAAAATGGCTAAAATTACCAGTATTTCTAATTATATTGCAACGGCCACTTTGTTTAGAAGAGGGAAAAAGGAGGCTTTTGATGCTTCTCGATAGATGTTATTAATGTTACAGCTAATACGAATAGTGCGTAATGGCAACTTTTAGTTGTACGCGCGAAAACGTAGTCAAATCTTCCTTGGAAAAATAATAATAATCATATTTGCATATTTTCTAGATTAATCTAAGTCTAACTCTGTAAAAGCTACCAACTTATGCATGCATTACCAAACAAGCAGAATATCCTCTGAAATTAAATCTAGCCTGGCAAAGTGGATATTCTACTACGGTTCTGGTGTCGTCGAATAAATTGCGTACATGTATGATGGAGTAAGTTTGGTTATCATTTCGTGTCCAATGCAAAACTCAGTAAATACCTGTGAGCAATCAACAGTATCTTGAATCTGGGAAGAAAAAAAAATTAATGTTAAGTTTGATGTTATGTTGAAACAGATGATTTGCCTTGAGTTGACAGAAATCACAGGTGCGCGTCTGAAATATTATTCCCGTAAAAGCAAAAAAAAACAAACAAAAAACGTACAATATTCATCAAAATAGTGGATTTCATTAGATACGAGATTTTCCCTCCAAAGGAAAAAAAAAAATTCCTCAAGTGGATAAAGAATCATATCTATAAAATCATAAAATCGTTTCAATTTCCCTGGTTTCCAGCTGCACATCTCCAAAGCTAGATTTGATATCTTCTTTTTAATGCAGAAATGCGACAAATCACACCCTCAGTGATTTTCTACTTTAGAACCTTCAGAATTATGAAAAAATAAGCTGAAATAAATGAGTAAGAAGAAAATAAGATGAATGAATGAAAAATCAAATGTGCGCAGGATCATCATCATCATCATCATCATCATCATCATCATCATCATCATCATCATCATCATCACCAATCTCTTAATGTCCGTCATTGGACATAGACCTTCTCCAGGATCCGCCACGTTTCTCTATCATGGGCGTCGCAGAGCCAGTGGTTTCTAAATACGTATAGTTCATCTCTCATCTTGTATTCTCTCGGCCTCGGTATGGCATGTGATCTCGAGGGATCCATGATGTGAGTTGTGATGTCCATCGGTTGTCTGCCATCCTTGCAACATGACCAGCCCATAACCATTTAAATTTTCTAATTGATCATATGATGAATTGGACTCCCGTTTTCTTCCTGACATACTGTGCTGTCTTGTAATCTCTCCACGTGAGGAGCAAAATGTGACTCAAGGTCAGGGCTTTATGTGGGGAAAATAGGAGCAACCCATCAAAAATATCTCCAGCCAACGCAACTTTGGCTGCTGAGCAACTGTGGTTGCTAGAGCAACTGTGGTTGCTAGAGCAATCGGAGTCATGAAAGCGTCAGGACAAACTTGACTTACCCATCTAAGTGCAATGTGATACTTCTGGCCCGGGAAAAACTGCTGCCCTGCAACTGGGCCGAGTAATAATAGGAGAGCCCTAGGAAGTTCAAAAGCTCCCAATGCGCTTAGCAATGCACAGCCTCAATGAACCTTCATTGGTTAATGTATTGCACTGGTGCACTCAGTTTCCGATACTCAAATGAGGAAGGTTAGCATGATTTTCTCATGTTTACGTTGTATGTACGTCAGTCTGTCTCTTGATTAGGTTCCATGTTTCAGCTCCCTATTGGGAGGATGCATTGGTTGTGTAGCCTTCTTTTTAGGATAATTGGGACCGTCTTGTTTTTTTAATTTCAAGCTTGCTCCGCCAGGCGCTTGACATCTTGGAGTTATTATCCACTTGACTTCTTCTTTCGTGGATTGCATAAAGATTCGTCGTCCGAGGTAGATTTAGTTGTCTACTTTCCCCAGTTTTGCATTTTCAATTTTGACAATTATATCCTTATTCTCAATGTGAATGTTGAACATGACTTTTGTTTTACTGAAGTTCATGTGTATGCAAACTTTTTTCCGTTTTTTTATCTAGCATTAGTTGGAGGTCGTGAAGGTTCTCTGCAAAAAGGACAATGCGAATCTGAGGTTGCCTAGATATTCGCTTTCTTTTCTGATTCCTCTATTCTCCCAGTCTAGGTTTCAGAATATCATCTCGAAGCAGGCTGTGAAGAGTTTTGTTGAGCTTGTATCACCTTGTACTCATTTTTGTAGCTTGAAAGATTCAGAGTCTTTACAGAGTCTTAATTGGAGCAAAATTAATCTCAAACTAATTCCTGTATTTTTCTTCCTGAATGAATCCTTGTTTTTATTTCCCAAAAAAGAATCCTGGGAGTGCTGCACAGATCGATTGCTTACTTTTTATAACATTTTATAAATCGATAAATTGTTCAAGAGACGTGAATCGATGAACAGATCTGGTCAGTCACTCAACAGAAATCGTTACGTGACCCTACGTCTTTTTGTAGCCAGTTGTATTGAAAGTTATCAAATGAGAGAAGGGATTTTTTTGAAATTCCGCCCAAGACAACATTCAGCCAGCAGACATTAGTCACGTGATGATCTATATTGTGTGACTATCCATACCTGTTATTGTTAATAATTATGATTATTCTTCTGGCAAATCATGGTAAAATTTTTCTCATATTTGAACAAGTCTTTATTTCAATTCCCAAAACTGGACAATACTTTGTGAAAGAAAATAATTATCAAAATATCATCTACAGGTTGATGATGGATCAGCTAGGCTGATTCTCAAACCATATTGCAAAATGGACATTTTTTGTAGTAAAACTTGCTTGTTGTTTCACATAACTTAGCTCCTCACTACAGAGTGAATAGACGCGAATTGCAGAGTTTACTAAGTGTATATATTCCTGAATCAAAATTGCCGGGAAAAAATGTCGATTTCTCATGGGTTTGCAAGTGGATTACATAAAAAAAATAATTTCCCCGCTAAGGAAATCAATGGGGGCAAAAATAGGCCTCTGTTTAGAAACAAGGTGAATGCAATCAGCGGTTTTGGTTTGGTTTGGTTTGGTTCGGTTTGGTGTGATTTTCGGGGCGAAGTTTTATCTACTTTGCCATCTTCAGTGCATGATTTGAATGGGGAATGAAGAGTTCTAGTCGGCTTCTTGGTTTCTAGAATTCCAGTATTCATATACCCATTCTGTCAACAAGAATTGCTTCATTGTACCTTGGTAGAGCTGTGCATTTCTTTTCTATCAATGTAGTGTTTAGACATGAGTGTGTGTGTGACTAAACGCATGTGTTATTGCGTATATTAGAGAAATAGTTAATGTGTGTTCTGGTATATACTCTTTTCAGGGTGTATTGATCATATCAGCGCCTGAGAGATGTTTTTTTTTATCAACAGTATAATAAAATTAGCGAAGTTTGTGTGATTTAACGACATACACCTTTCAAATAGACCAGTTGTACACGATGTTCCAATGTCGTCTTTATTTTTTTAGTGTGATGGCTTATTCTAAAATTTGGTGTATTCTTAGTATTTTTGCTTTAGCATTGAATAAGGGTCCACTTAAGTTTGTATATCAAAATTTATTCGGCAATACTCAGGCGTGAATCAAGTTTATTTGATTCGGATATGTTTAGGGTCAAGTGATCAAATGGAGTCTTAAGCGGTGATTTTGTTATGATTTTTCAACCAATGCGTGGTAATTTTAAGGTGGCTGTATTCGATAAAATTTATAAAGGAAATTGTGTATGTGTGTTGACTGGATATTAAATGGGTGTTCTTGCTGTAGTTCAATATGTTATATTCTGAATTGTGGTGAGCTATTGTTCAATTTACTATTGAGTCCTCTGAGTGCTAGAGCTGCAAGGCAAATTATCCAACTGTTTTCATGGGCTTCAGGTATTGCGATTTTTTTGTTAAGTATGCACAGGTCGATTTTTTATGATATTAGAATCGGTATCTCTATTTGAATCGTGGCCTGTAAAGCAAAAATAATGTTCAACCGGGGGTACCTCACTGTCGTCTAATGTTCTCATTTTATATCTATAATCATTAACTGATGTTAAATAATCGTCTAACATAGAATTGTGATTCAGCTCTCCGTGTGGATTGCATATTGCAGCAAGTGTACTCAAATAAAGTTGACAACATCTGAGAGTTTTTTTGTTTTTTTTATTTGAGTTGTCTTTTGATAACCTTGTTGTTAATCACGAGCTTGCTACTTACCGTGTATTTGAAGTTCTTGGGACGCCGGTTAGAAGCTAAATCTGGTTCTCGGAACAAGAGACTGAGTTTTGGTTTTAAGTTTTAGGATATCCTAGTAGTGCTTAATTATTCATATCTTTAGAGTGAAGGTGTTAAATATCGTTATTGGGGGTATAATATTAGTTCTATCATTGGTAATTACTATTAGGGCGTCATATCTTGGGATTGTGATCACTCTGTTAATTTGATCTTTCACCCAATTTTGTCAGTAGACACATATCATAAAATGTTACATTAGTCTACATGTATTTTTTTTACAGTTCTTTCTTGACTGGGGATATTTTTCTTGGCTTCAATGCTTGAAAGTGAGGTAAACTTTCATTTAGGTGTTTTGGATGTGCAAATCTAAGATTGAGATAGTTGTATCAGTGGGTTGACTGTATAGTATGGTTTGTAATGTTCTTCTTTACATCTACGTAGATAGGGGGGTCAGAGGCTGTTTGAGATTATCGTTGATCCCCGGAGATTGTATGCAGAACTGTAGTCGGTGAAATGTGGTTGCGAGATGAGCTAGACAAGATCAGAAACTACTCGCTCCGTAACGCTCATAATACGGAGTTCAGGCGAATGCAAGAGGGGTTTGTTGAATAACAGGCGATAAGAGATGATGATGATGATGATGTTTAATAGGCGATGGATTGCCTCCAAATCTTGTGATCAAATTCAATTGATACATGATTATGTCTTCAATTTATCTATCACAGAAGAGAGAATTATAGATTATTTCTGGATTGATATGTGTTTTCATGAATTCACCCACGAAATGTTAGTGTGCGATGGTGCTGTGATAGTCCCTTCTGGCTCGCATTTGACTCGGAGAAAATGTCTTCAATCGAAGTTAAAGCTATTCAGTGTTAATATAAGTTGCAATAAGAGTGCTATTATTTCAGTTCATGCTTACTATACTCTTTTATCATAAACGCATTCCTTTAAGGTTGAAATATCTCCCTGGTGACCCATATTGAAGTATAGATATTTAGCATCCGTAGTGACTTGGATAGGATTTCGAGGTATCATTTTAATGTTTTCTTCTAGAATGCCTAAAAGGTTGTTATTCTCACGTTAATTGTTTTTCTATTGGGGGCTTTTTTTTTTCGAATGTTTTGAATAGTCTTTTTTTGTATACTCAAACAAAACACTCATATATTTTGTCATCGATAAATGTGAGAAGATTTCCTGGTATAATAATCATTCATAGTGCCAATTAAAATCTCTCGTGTCGACTTTTCCTTCTTTGTCTCATCAGTTGATTTCTTCCCTTTTTTGTAAAGTACCAACCGATGTTATTGCTTATCGGGTTTCCTGTACATTCAAATTTCTTCAGAGTTCACAAAAATTCCAGTTTCATTCAATCGATTGTGGTTCTTGTCATACGATTCTTTCACTGTTTTCAACGTTTGCGACATTTCTAATAATCCAATTTGAATTCTTTATTTTTCAAGTGTCTAATATGAAGCAAAGACAAATTTACGAAAAATAATGACTGGCATCTCTATGCAACATTTGAAACAAAGTAAAAAATTTGGCTGGAGTCAATCCTCTCAATACCATAATTCTTATTTAGTCATATGGCTATAGGATTGTTTATTTTATTTATCGTTTTAATTGATAAGATCATTTATTCTATTTATTATAATAGATTGGGTTGTTTAGGAGGAAAAAGCATAACTCAACAAATTAATGAATAACCAGAGAGGAGAAAGGAAGAAAAACATTTTTAGGATAATAGAGGCTATCAAAAAAAAAAGAAACAGGTGTTCAAAACACACCTGAGCCACTGATCGTACCTGCAAGCAACGAATTATTGCAACAAAAGCTAGAAATGGCTAAATTATCAAAAGTAGGGACAAGCTATCAAGATTAGGTGAAGAATACCCTGCAAGTATTTTTTTTTCACTCCAAATATCAAAGCGCAGCAAACTTATAAGCCAACAGATACAATTGATGTTCCTGATATAACACGAGACGGAGTAGAGTTTTCATTAAAGAATATGAATCCCAGGAAAACTGAAGATGAGGATGGCATTACGACAGACCTCCCCGATGCAGCACAGATCTTTCATTAAAGAATAGCACATCTATTCTCACAGTTCACACAAGAAAAGTACCCAAAAGCCTCCGTCAAAGGATAGCGATCTTACTCCACAAAAAAGGACACGGCCAACCCATCACACAATTAATCAACATTTATAAACTTTACTCAGAAATACTCACAGATTAACAGGCAATGTTGATGGAAATTAGCGACGCTAAAATTCGGGCTTAGGGAGAGGCTACTCATCAATATACCACTTACATATACTGAATCACTGAATCAAAAAGTCTTTAGAATACAACAAACCACTTGGTTTGGCTTTTGTACATCATGACAAAGCTTTTGCCTCGGTAGAAGATACTGCAGTCTCTGAAGCGAGAACAAGGTGTTAATTAGAAATACATGTAGGTCATTTCAGAACATATTCGAAAAAGCAACTGCTATAATTAGATCACATAAAGACACAAATAAGATAAAGGTAATAGAAAGAGTGAGACATTGGGATACAATACCACCTTGACTATTTTCGACGAGTATGTTTAGGTAAAACTGACTTGGAAAGAATCGGAATGAACATTGACGAAGAATATTTAAATCGCTTGAAATTTGCCGAGGCCATTTTCATGACGTTGGATGGATCGGAAGAATAACAAAACATGTTGACTGATCTGATAGAGGAAAATGAAAATATAGACTTGGAGATCAATAGAACAGAGATGAAGGTAATGCTCAAAAATAGAATTCCCTAACAGACCACAACAGAAGAGGGGGAAACTCTAGACGAGATTGACGAATACATCTACTTAGGACAGATGATAAAGCTGGGGAACGACAACGAAACAGACCGACGCATAACGATTGGTGGTAAATAGTTTGGTATGAATAGAGACATATCAGACAGTACTTTGAAAGCCAATGTGCTGGAAGTTTGAAACATAAAATGAATGTATAATACCAGGTATGGCAAACGGATGGGTAGCATAGAAATTAACAAAATGAACTGAACACAAAGTTGAAAAACACAGAGAGCGATAGAAAGATCAATGCTATCTACAAGAGATAGAAAAAGATCAATATGGAACAGGGAGAGGAATAGAAAGATATCATACGAATAATTAAACAACAAAAATAGAGATGGACCAAACACTTAGCAAGAAGAGATATCAAATAGAGAAAACCATTAACTGAATCGTCCCCAGGGTAAACGCAGAAGGAAAAGAAAAAATGGACACAAAATGGAGAAATTGCATAGAGAGGTTTGCTGGAAAGACGTAGTAGAAGTTATCACGGTTGCAGTCATCATCGAATGAGATACGTTGGGGACAAGAGTCGTTTGAAAAATTAGACTTATTACTAAAAATACAAAGTATAATCGGATATTTCAATGGAGTGCACTTTGCGAGTCTCTGAATCTACAATCAGAATACTATCCTAAAAATAATGTAAAAAAGCTGTGTCAAAATTTTGCTTACATGTGCGATGATTCTCGAAAGGATTTTTGCAAACCTACCTGGAGATATTTGTAAAATACTCTAAGCAATATATATATATATATATATATATATATATATATATATATATATATATATATATATATATATATATATGAGAAAGCTTCCCAGCTTTAAACACAGAACATTACAAATGATTTTCAAAAATTGTTTGAATCACTTCAGGCACTTATTTCCCAATATTTGTTCATGTCATTTATGTAATTTTTCTACAATGTTTTTTTTTTTTGCCTGATGGGGGGCAGTTACATATAATTTGTTATTAGAACCATAATAGTACCATATGGTTATTTTTTTTTGTTTAGATCATGAGATGTTTAATCATGTAATTATTTTGGGAATTATCGAAACTGATCAGTCATATTAACACGTCACCCTAACAGTGTTGATCAAAAACCACCTCCCATTTAGCTATGATTCATATATACATAGCTTATGTCGCACATAAACGTATTTTTTTAATAAAGGGTGATGTCATTGTATCATTCATGGATCTTATTTCATTTTTCACATCATTTTATCTTTTGAAATATGCTTTACTTGCGTGGGTTACACGTAAAAACATATTTTGCTATGTCGGATCAGTATAACAAACGTGACTCGCTGTTTTATGTCACTTCTATTGAGCGTTCACTAATGTGGATATTAGATTTGTTGTGTTGGATTTTATATCAAATTGTATGGAAACCAACTTATGATACTATCTTTAAGAATACTAATTCTACCGGAATACTTTCTCCTCTACCAACATCTTCAACTGGAGAATTTATTAATTTTTCCAATTGCCTTAACATTATTTTTTACATCGTAAACCACCTTACTTCCACCAATTATTTTAGATTATCAAATAAAGTGTCCTTTTATACATGGTTGAAAAGAAACCATAACATTTTCTCGTAGATGGTAACACTTCAATGGGCAATGCCATTAATATACTTCTACAATTCGTTACTTGGCAGTTCATTGTCGAGCTCCCATCCCGCCAAATTCAATTCTAGTCACATTACTATCAGTATGACTATAGATAAGCGCATGTCAGTATGTTTAAACGCTGATTTGAAGTGTAAACACATCACTAATGTCAGTTTTTTTTTATAGTGCATCGTTGGTAATGTACGTTTTCCAGGATTCACTAGATCTCTCTATCATGGGTCTCACAGAACCAATATTCTCTGAACTTGTCGAGTTTGTTTCTCCATCTTACTTTGGTTTCCCATGTGATCACTGGGGACCCATTTTGTAATGTCATTGTTTTTCTCCTAATATATTGTGCTGTCTTGTTATCTTTTACGTGTGAGATAAAATGATCCTTTCATGTTCACGTTGCAGGATTCACAGTTTGAGGGTCAGTGTTTTGGTTAGCTTCAATGTTTAAGCTCCATAGGTGACTATCCAGAGGATGCATTGGCTGTATACTCTCCTTTTCAGGACTTATAGAATTTCCTTGTTCTAGAAAGTTAAGCTTGCTCTGTTGGACAAGGTTCTTTAACTAAGATTCTTGACACATCATTATCAGTGACAATTCTAGTTGTTGAAGTAATTACGAAACAGGGAATATAACTGAGAGACTGTATATATATATATATATATATATATATATATATATATATATATATATATATATATATATATGTGTGTGTGTGTGTGTGTGTGTGTGTGTGTGTGCGTGGGTGATATCATAAAAATACATTATATTTGCAATTAAATGTACATATATATGTGCGTGTGTTTTTCTGTTTATTTATTTAAAAAAGTAGTATAAGTATATTATATAGTTATGCGCATCTTAGTATGTTTACAGAGTAATTTTGAGAGTCAACACAAGGTACTGTCAATTAAAGTCCTTGACGTACCATAATAACAGTTCTAGTATTCAGAGTTATATTATCGAAAGTCACAGGCACTGGAAAATTTTTTTTTAGCATGTATTCAATACATAGTCAGCAGCCAATCACAGAGTGGAACATTGTTATATAAAAAAAATCTTAGTGACCTCACTATCTAAAGAATAATAAGTATACTGAACTGCATCAAGGAACTTTTCACTAATCATCTCACAAAAACGCTAGATGAAAACCAACCACGGTAACAAGCTGGGTTTAAACGGAGCTACTTGACCAGTGACTATACTGGATATACCCTGTCATTGATGCTATTATTCTTCTAAGTTTGACCCCATATATATCACTGCAGCTCTTTCACAGAAAAATAAAGACTCAGACCCCTTTCCGCTAAAAATATAAGGGTAAAGATGAATGCTAAAAGGTTGATATACTTGAGAATCGTCAACCCTACTCTCTTTCAATTTGTTGAATTAGTGTGCATACGTTTTTTTTCTAAACTATAAGCATATCATGAAAGCTGTCATATGTGTGTGTAGGTTCCTGTTATCTTCAAAGCAAACAAAAAGGGGCTCTATATAACATGCATGAAAGAGCACTATATTCATGAATATACATGTTTAAGTTTAAGTGTGTGTTCTCAGAATATTCAAAGACATAGTATATACGCATTGATACACATGTGAGTGTATCATTTTGTATATATACATATGTATACATATATCATTATATTTTTTATTGCAATTTCCTGCCATCTAGTAGAACCCTCACCAATATAGCTAGGAATGTTGTCCAGTCTGGAATGAATTGGTTCGTTTTGATTCTTTGTATGAAAGGACATCCAGACATTAATTTGTATTCGACGCAGCCAATGTTAGGAAAACCCGATAAAACAGAAAAGACTTTCAGAAAAATATTAATTTTTTTGTATGTTTGTGCCTAGGTATACACTAAACGTACATTAAAATCAAAGGAGCTGGACATTATATAAAATAGTGCGGACAGGTCTTTACATATATATATATATATATATATATATATATATATATATATATATATATATATATATATATAATTGAATATGACTACAAGGGAGACGAGAAAAGTTTTTTTTTATGTCCTTAAGCAAAACAATGTTTACTCATTTACCAAAAAAGGAAAAGAAGATTACATCTTATGTATTGCGACTGAAACTGCACCTTCTTGCGTCCAGAAGTGTTCCTCAACAATTGACATCTTTCTGTCGCTGCTAACAACGTCTTGGAGTTTAGTCTATGATGTGTTGATCTTTTGTTGGTCTAACTGGTTATTCAATACCAAAACTGATCTTACACTAAATCCCAATATTAGCCAGTTTGATTCTCTGTAGATCCCCAGATGTTCCTGTTCGTTCAATGCTTTTTATCGCACATAATATGATCGATAATCTTCAAACGGTGTCGAAAGTAAATGTCTAAGTCTAACCAGAAGCTATGAATTCGAATGCTGAAATAAAAATATATTTTTTTAAAAATTTTATAAAATATGTTCTGGTATTTGTGCAAATAATTATATATATATATATATATATATATATATATATATATATATATATATACATATGTGCGTGTGTGTGTGTGTGCGTGTATGTGCGTGAGTGTTTTGTGTGTGTGTGTGTAAATGGAGAAATGATTAAAATAGAAACGATCAAAAGGAAACGAAAATTTTAATACTATATTCTGTATTGCATTATAATATTTGGTTAGAGGTTCCAAACTATATTCCTCAGATATCTGAAGATTCAGAACGTTTGGAACTACATAAAAAGTACGTCCTTAGATAATGAGATTCTATTGCAACTTCCATTAATAAAACCGGGGCCCGCTGACCCTTGGTCGATGTGTGATTTATCTTTCACAACTATAAAACTATCCAATACGATTGAGAAAAATAAAGGCGTTGGCTGCACAGTACCGT
>OY735211.1:29296328-29331328 GCA_963457665.1 Thysanoteuthis rhombus | reverse complement strand
CGGTGAAAATGGAAGCCACGCACGGAAATATTTCCAAGGAAATAGAAAATTATTTTATAGCCTAATTCCGAAGGAATTGTGGGTAAATTTACCGTTGATGGAAGCCATATTGCACAAGGCAGGCGCACATGCTGATAAATCTTACCCTCATGAAGTCAATCATTCCAGCGAAGTATAAGAGAAGAGACACGTCCTCGGTAACGTTTTATATTTTCCAACACCGGCGCCACCTCTTTCAAAATATTTCCTCTTTAGTCATTGCGTTTGCTCTTGCAAATTTGTCTCGAGAAATCGTGACGATAATGAGTTTCGATGGACTGTTGCCGGCACCAACGTTATTTCATTGTCAACTACTTTCGTCGGCTGGATTGTTTCTTGATTGCATTTCTTTTCAATTTCTTCTCTGTGTTATTTCGTCTTCTTGTATCTCGGTCTTTCCTTTTTCTTTTTTCTTCCTCCACGTCTGCAACGCCGGGAAAAGGTCACTGAAATACCATGCAAAAATGTTAGAATAAGCAGAATAGACATATTTACTGTGAAAATAGATAAATAAATAAATAAATCGATATGAATCGAAAAATAAAGAAATATATCATTTGAGAAAATGAGAGAGTTCTAGCAGTGTTAATGAAAGTGTTATTTTATTTCTGGTATTACTGCTGAAATAGGTGTGTCTTCTGTCGTTGATCGTGCCACGAGGGAGAAAAGATCCGAACGATGATGGCACTTATAGAGTCTCTATTGCCATTGAGAGGAAAAAAGCAAACAGTTCAATCAAAATAAAGATATTACAAATAGTTCAACATTATTTATCAGCTTCCTTACGTAGGAATATTCAGGAAAACGTTTGGGAAATAAAAGAAATAATGTTGAAACGTATAGATCATTACACCCTCATATCTACCATTCTATGTCATTCACGTATCTACTTTAAAAATTAGTATGTATCCATCTATATTGGGCATCTCATCGTAATGTTCGATTTTCGGGTTATACTGGACTAACACAAGCTTGATATATACGTAATGTTGGATGATACGTATACGTTACGTGCAACAATACACAAATTTGAATCGAAGTGCGTTTAGAAAAACCATTGGACAAATATAAATAAATATAAATCCCCCATTCAAAACCACATTAACAAGAATATTGTACGTGTTATCAAAAGTCCGTAGAATGTTCATAGACATATGAGTTAATAAAGGCAAAAAAAAAAAGTAATCAAGTGTTGTCCAAGATGCATGGGTGCTTTCAGTGTCAAGTAAACGTACCGTATTTTGTGTACGTATACAAGCGTATGCATATTTGTTGGAACACCGAGTAGGATTAAGAGAAGAAAGCGGTTACTCACTGTTTATTGATGTGTTAGTGGGTAAATCTGGGATTATGCAAACGTATATATATATATATATGTATGTATGAAAGTCCACTTGCTTGATAATTGGGCACTGTTGGATATATCCGACACTTAATTTGTTGATATTTTTGTAAGGCCTGATTTTGCACAATTTTTGTTTAACAGAGATTAAGTGGTCACCACAGTCAATAAATACTTGTATATATATGTGTGTATTTGTACATGTGTGTATCTATATGATAGTTGCAGATACATTTTATTATCATAGTATTATTGTATCTGTCAAATCTAATGATTATATATATATATATATATATATATATATATATATATATATATATATATATATATATATATATATATAACAAAGAAGTTAACTAAAAACTGAATTTCTCATATCATTTTTGGGAGACGCAAAATGGAAAATATTGCATTTTAGCTGCAACAATCATTACTACCATGGATAAAAGACGTAGAATAAAGCAGGGTCCCTTTTTTCAAAAATCGACTTTAGTTTCAAGCATAAAAGAAATGTGCATTTCTTCACGTTGAGCGTTCTTTCTCAGATTCTTCATTATGTTCGAGGCGACTGTTTAAATCGTAACACACAGGCATCTATCAAAGTGCAAGAAAGAAATGAGCATGCATCGAAAAAAAGCGTGGCTGAACTCGAACATACCAAATGTCCCCTTGAAGTGAAAACCACCAGCAAAACATAAGCCATTGTTCAACATGTTTTTTTGGGTTTGGGAGACCGCAGTTTTCCATATGCAGACTGACTCTCGCAACGCTCACGTTCTTCAAAAACTTCCACCGTCGTTTCCAAATATTATATCTTCATCTTACTATTTCTTGAAGGATTACGAACAGACGTATTATTTTCAAGACTCATGGAAGAATGGTCACAAAACCCAAAGTAGTTAGCACGGAACTAAATGTGTTGCGCAAACGAGTATAAAAGGAATCGTTGCTGTAACCACGTACTATCTTGCCAAAATTCCATACGCTGTAGTACGAGCATGATCGGTGATTGGTCTTGCATTTATCGAATTTATCATCGTCCCTTTCTTCACTTTATTTATCATACTTCGTTCGGTAAATGCCAAGTTGGTCGATCTATGAGTTCGTTCAAGTTGTAATTGTTATTTCGAGTTTTGTTATATTGATCGCTCACTGCATTAAAAAACATTAATTACAACTGTCACCAGAGTTTTAAACATAGGTTACTTCAGGTTCATGCCTGGCTATGTATGCATCACACGTACCAGACACAACCAATGGAACGGAAGGGCTTGGATTTTAAACAGACCACTAATCTACCTAGGAGAACGAATCTCCATGAGACCTTCAGAAGATTAAAAAAATTGTGGAGAATCACCCCAGGATGATAGGCCTTTGGCAAATCAAGCTCAACCTTCAAAAATAAGAAGATCCCATTGATGCTAAAAAGAAGGGTGTACAGCCAATGCATCTTCCCAATAGTCACTTATGGAGCTGAAACATGGAACTTAATCTAGAGACAGATCCGCAAATTTGATAACCATGCAACGTGCACATGAAAGAATCATGCTGGGCATCACATGGAGAGACCACAAGACAGCACAATACATCTAAGAGAAGAAGTGAATCAGGGACATCATTGAATTCATTAAACAAACTCGAATGGCAATGGGCTGGCCATGTTGCACGAATGGCAGACAACTGATGGACATCACGACTCACGACAGGGATCCTCAAAGATCACATGCGCAACCGAGGCTGGCAAAGTATTACTTGGAAATACGAGCTGGACAAATTCAGAAAGCACTGGCTTCACGACGCCCATGATAGAGAAGTTTGGCGAATCCTGTGGAAAGTGTATGTTCATCGACAGACATTAAGAGACTGATGATGATGATGATGATTCCCTATTATGTCTAAGAGAAAACTAATTTGAAGTGTAAATTTGTGCTAAAATGATTGCTTAGATTGTATCTGCTCGTTCTTTTGGGGTAAATTCTTACTTTTTAGCTGACTCTTCCATTTTTTTAATGTGATATTGTACCAAAAGACGTTGATCATGTGACATATTTTAATAAGTGACCATCCAGACATGTCCTTCTCTATTCTATAATTGAATGAACCATAAAGTAATGTTTCAGTGCAAAATAATATAGTTATGAATTGTGTATCATGTGCGTTCGGAACAGGAAAAATGAATGTCACTGATTATCATTCTCCAAGGCGAGGAAGTAGTACAGGTTGTTCATAAGTTACTATACAACTTCGAAATTCAATAAATATACAGATATTAACGAAATTGCATAATAAAGACAATGTAATTTTTAAACATAGATACACTTGTATGTGTCTGGTATGATTCGTTTTCAGAACCGGTATTCAATTGCTAGCGACGTACGTCAGGATATTTCTACGTTTATAGTAGATATGGCTTCGCAGATTATTTGCTTCTTCTTTAACGAAGCCCAAGAAAAGGAAGTCCTCAGTGGTTGGATCAGGAGGCCTATGAATGGATCCATCCCTTCCGTTCCATCGTTTCAGGTACCTGTCTGGTAAATAAATATTGTCTAAATCTCCCCCGTGCCACCAAGTGCGGCAATGTAGAAGTGTATTGATATTTGTAAATACAACTTTATTACTGTTGAAATGATAGTTCATTATGCTAAAAACACTATAAAATATCGTAATATATCTGTCTTTTTAATAGATTTTTAAAGCCATAAAGATAATTTATGGACGCACTGCATTGGCCAGATTTTCAAGAATTGTTTTTATTTTTTGGCCATAAAATGGAACTAAGTGATTCAGGGTCACTGACCGTCATTGTGTTGAGCATGGAAAGTGTTTTGGTATTAATTTCAGAAATGTTCTATCTGCCATAAAGTGTAACTAATTGATTCAGGGTCACTAATTATCGTTTAATTGGACGTGAAGGGAATTCTGGCAAGAGTTTTGGATAATGTTTTCATATGAAGTAAAATGTGTTGCTTTGTCAGCATAATGTTGTTTGGTTTGCCTGAAAAAGCGAACAAATCAAGAATTAGCAATGGAATCGAATCAATTTTAAGTGAACTCAATTTGTTGATCTGATTACATACGATTTAGACGAAGCATCTCATGAAATTCAAATTGCCAAGGGTTCACCCACCCATACCCTCTGTCTGTCTCTCGGCATTTTAATTTGTCAGATGGATGACAGATTTCAACGGTTAGTTCTCCAAACTCATTAGCTGGAGCCCGTCTGTGTGTGTTGTTTCTTCACCTTTCCTAGAATGACAGTTATTGGACACAAAAAGGACATCTCAAATCAGAGGACACGTACGTGAGATGGAACTTTTAAAAAAAGGCTGAGAATACAGAGGGAAAGAAAGGATTCGTGGATGGCACAAGGAAAGGAGCAAGTACAAAAGTCGAATGAAATGAAAAGTGTAAGTTTTTCTTTGAGGTAAGTTGGAGGGATAATACATTGCGATTAGATCTAAAAGAGACATGAGAACATAGGTGCAGAAGGACTTTCAGTTCAAGCACAAATTCTGTGCGCGAGATCAAAGCTTACAAGAATTTGAATCTTCTTCATCATCTTTTCAAATCGATCAGAAGCTCAATGGGTCCCTCCAATCGGGAAGGGGTTAACAATGCTTACCGATGAATATGCTGTTCATCAAAAATCATTTTAGGAATAGATTAAGATTTTTTTTTAATTCAGAATTGAGCTATATTATTCAGAAATAGTTTCCTTGTTTGTATTTGATGATAATTTACAAATGTTTGAACTGTTTCACTCACTTTCGCATCTTGTAATTTCCACTTCTTCCCAAACGTTTAGGAAATCGAATATTCAATTCAAAGAATAATTTCTTTGCTTGATGTTGATATAGGCTCTCCCTATATGTAATTATTACCAGATTACTATCAAAGGACATCAGTTTCAGAACAAGGGTAGACAGCAATATTATAACATAAATGGAATCAACCGAGGGATTCTGTTCCTCTATTCAAATGTAATTAGCTATCACACATGGGAACGGGGCAAAACTCTTACCATTAAATACTACAGTGAGCGATTGGTAAGATTGAATGGTCGATTGCACGAGACAATGCTTTTTTTATGGGTAAGAAAGTCGACTTTTTTTAACAATATTCGTCATGTTACAAATGGAAGTGTTAAACAAAAGTGGGATTGTTCTTCCTCAGATTAACCCATTGAATCAAATTAAGGAGCGTGTTCGTCACAGTGATGCCTGAAACGTTCTG
Organism: Thysanoteuthis rhombus; assembly: GCA_963457665.1. Classification (NCBI taxonomy): domain Eukaryota; kingdom Metazoa; phylum Mollusca; class Cephalopoda; order Oegopsida; family Thysanoteuthidae; genus Thysanoteuthis; species Thysanoteuthis major. Next base: position 29,325,714 of record OY735211.1, on the reverse strand, counting down.
CACACTCATTAAGAGTAAATACTAGCTGCTACTGTTCATGTTTTCTGTTTCTCTCTCTTCTTCGGATTCCGTGTCTTTCGACTTAGAATGACTCAGTATTGCACTACTTCTGACTATCCATTACTTCCCTCATTGCACATTCGCAATGCAACCCGGTCCTTTCTTCAGTGTTGTATCATGGACAACGTACATTTCTTTTCCCGACGATGAATACTTTTAGTTATTTTAGATGTTTCACCTGTATTGACAGTGAATTATAAAACGTATAATTGAAGTGGATGGCTGCTTAAAAGTCTTGTTGAGTCAGATGTTTATTAGATTTAAACCAGAGCAAACATTTCTCTACAGACTAAACAAGGAGACGAAAAGTCTGGTTGTATCAAAAAAGTATACGCTCAATGTAAGTTTTTACCTGCCCTTGAATAAAGAATATCCTCGCCGAAGGCAAACTATTGGCCCTTTCAGTCACCAAGTGCGCTCAAAAGACAAACAAAATTAGATGCAAAGAAATATTTATTAACTTTGTCAACTAAACTTCCAGAATGAATTCAATTACATTCGTTCCGAAACGGAAAACTGACTTCAATGCATTTCCTTTTTATTTTATAAACTAATTAGTCACTGAATCTCTCGAGCGTATTTTCTGCCACTTATCAAACAACAGGATAATTTCAAACAGTATTGTGTACCCCTAACTATCAAAACCACGCGCAAACGCACACACACGTACACTCACTCACATACATACACACATTCATATATATATATATATATATATATATATGTATATATATACATATATATGTATTGTAGTGCAAATGCTATTTCGTCTTCTGGTATATCTACGATATCACTATTATCTGTCAGCTTATCAATTTGATATCTTATGCATATATGAATAGTTACACATAGGTACGGAAATGTATATACATATATATATATATATATATATATAGATATATAGATAGATAGATAGATAGATAGATAGAAAGATGTGTGTGTGTGTGTGTGTGTGTTTGCGTGTATGTTTGCAAAGAAACAATATATACGTTATATAGAAAAATTTTGTCCATGTTCTATGCATGATTTTATTTCCACAAGACTAACCATTTCACTAGATCTTTCTGCTTGAAATGTTGTAACTGAAGATGAAATTTCTTTATTTCATTTTGCTGGTTGACTTATTAAGTTACACATTTAATCCCGACAGGACACACTCGCATTGAAGAGCCAATTCAAGGTCAATTTTCCACGATGCATCGTGAACAACAAAGCCGAACTTGTTAATCTTGTTATTTGAGAGGTTTGGATTTTTTTAATGTAAATTTATTCGTTTCGATTTCCTCTGTGCGCTACCATTCGTTTTTAACGCTTTCTATGTACATTCTCATTGAGAGTATACTCGGGTCACTACAACTGAATGCGGAGATCGACTTTTTAACAGTATTTAACTTGCTATACTCCCTTGTTTTAACTTTATGTAACTATGTGACTGAGTCCCCTGTCTCATTGGTGGTCTCTAGGGAAAAAGGTTGTGCAATAGATTATGATTGTAAAAAGTCGAGTAGTATTGAAGGTTTTAATCTTTTAAGAGTTTTTTTTCTCTTTCTCCCCATTTTTACGATCCTCGTTTCTCATTTTTATAGTCCTTTTGAGATCTCCCACTTTTGTCTTGTTTCCTCCTTCATTTCTTTCTCTTTCATTTTTCTCCTCTTCCCTTTTCAGTTCTTCTCTCGATCTTATCTTTCCTTTCTCCTCTTCTTTCTTTTTTTTCTATTTTCTTTTGTCTCTTCCCTTTTCAATATTTTTTTTTCCTCTGGTCTACTAAGCAGTTGTTTCTTCTTTACTCTCTCATCATGGTGTCATTTTCTTTTTTTTACATTTTAAACTTGCCTTTGTTTTTCCTTTCTATTGCCTGTCTTCTTCTTTTCTCTTTTTTCCTCTTTTCTCTTCTTTTTCTTTTCCTCTTTCCTCTTTTTTCTTCTTTTTTTCTCTTTTCCTCCTTCTTTTTCTTTCTCTCCTCTTTTTAACCCCCTCCCTCTATGACATACTTCGAAGAGAAGATCGTTGACATACATCTTAATATTCTATCACTGTTTCAGCTCTTTTTTTGCCGATAATCGATTCCACTAATTTCATTTCAATTGTCTCTGTTCTATCTCAATATTTCCTGTTTTTCTGTGTCTTTCCGTAAAGTTGTTCATCACGGAATCACTGGTTGTTTTCAACAAAATTAATTCGAAAAAGTCATCGACACAATTTATTTCGTCAAGATTTTCCCCCACAGCATCCATACATTTCATCCATTTTGGCTGGAAGTTATTAATCTCTTTCCTATATTTATTCAACCAATCAATAATTTTTTTTTTCATAGGAACTTTTATCAATTGAAATTCTGAATTGAAGAGGTGTTATCTGTAACGAAATGTCTTAGTCGCTGGAAAAGAAGGCCAAGTCATACACAAAAGTGCCAGATAGAAGGACAAGGGTCAATAAAGTCTCTATTTAATTCATGTTCAATGTTTGTAATATTTCTGCAACAGGATGTTGTAGGCCGAGTGGTTAAAGGCAGAGAAATGAAATTAGCGAGCTGAGTTCAAGTCCCTAGATAGCTTAGGTCTACGTTATACAAATACCGTTGGGAAAGGTATGGATCGATCTCTCCCTCCACTAAAAAAGCGTATTTAGAGAGGGGCACTGCTTTGGTTGCTTGTCACATTTCAGTCTATTTCATTCATTACACAAACCTCTTTTGGAGTCTGGTATCAAGACTGAGGAGAATGAAAACATTTGCGATATACCATGCCCGGACAGGGTTATCTTGCAGTAGCCAGTGTAAGGGCTCCATCATAATTTGCTACTTTTGCAACAAAGCATTAGATATTATAATGCCAGGGAATTATCTATATATTAGGTTTGAAGTAAATATATAGCTGTTTCTGCGTAACATCGTTGTGATCATCTCGTAGATCCCCTCTGCTAATGCATACATCTGCATAACCCTTCAAATCTCTACTTATCCTCTATCGGTGTAATTTGAATAGTTCATTACTTGTATGGTTTGTTTTTATCAGGTATCAAAGCAAACTTGTAATTCTTCACTCTGAATGGTTTGTTAACGTTAACAGCAGCTTTAACAGCGCTGTGTCCTGATTGGAAATTGTATTAAAAATAATGAAATTTCTTGGGTGGACAACATCGCTGTTAAAGGCTGACAGAACCCATTATATACCTATATACATTAGATTAGCAACGTGCAATTATTTTACTAAGTCTTCAACTTTTGGTTATTCTTTGCGATGTAAAAAAATCAAATTTCATGTGGAATGACCTAATCAAACCAATTTTGGAATTTCCTACGTGTAAATATCGTGATTACTTGAAAACTGGCCAATATAATTTGCCTTATATATCAGTCAACACACAATGCAGTACAGTGTCAACTGCAATGTATATTTGATCAATGGTTTGAGAAATAATATCAAAGATTATATAGATATTACTTCTTGCTCTTTCTATGAATATTTCTCTTGGCTTCCAATCTTTGGTAAAATCTAAATTCAGATACGAAATACTTAAATCGACAACACTGGAGAGAAGTAGCCAGCATACCTCGAAGAGGTTGTTTCATACCTCGGATGGATTTATTTTTACATGACTGTTATAGCTGGCTGTTCCATAAACTGTTAATTCTAGCCCCTTCTAAAAATGCACCTTCTGAACGGCTTAAGTCCAAGTAACTTATAATTAAGTATCAGGCTGCTGATGTATCCATTGATGTTGTGTATATTTCCTTACTTATCCATGACATGAACATTTTAGGATTTTAATTTCTTAATTAGATCCTTTTTTTTATTTTTTGTTTATACTGTGTCTCTCTTTTAAGAATTCTTTTTCACCTTACGTCAACCATTTCCCCTTCTATTTCTTTCCCAATGAACTGAATCAATCTTTATATATATTATGTTCTTTTGGGTTGTTTTTTTTACTATTTTCTTTTTTTTACATCCAATGTATCTTTCTTTATCTCGTCTTGATTTTCCCTCGTACGCATTCTTATTTATCTATTTGTCTATTCGATACCATCGTTTACAAATTAACCCATTATTATTTATCACAATAAGCTGCAATTTCCTTTTTATACTCTTCCTTTTGTAGCAGGGGATCACCACTTTTCCTGAACCATACACCCTTTTAATTTCATTCTTCCATCCATTCCCACAACGATTTTCTTTTATTTATTGTATTCATCCTCATTTTGACAACTTTCTTCTCCTTTTACACCTTTTCTCCTCCCAGGAAGCCATAAAAAAGATTCCGGTATCATTATTAGATTTTTACCATAAAAATTCAACGACATAGTACCTAAAAAAGCAAAGAATTGTAAAATGGCGGGCAGGCAACGTAAAGAAAAAAAAAGGGTTGATCAATTAGAGTGGAAATGCAAAAGGTTTAGCTTATCAACCGAATGACGTCCTATCGATAATGTAATTATTCTCAAAAAAGAAGTCTTACGAAAACTGAAGGAAGGCCATGATAGAGAATTATTTCTCGCATTCTTGACACCGACAGCCGTCAATGCAACGAGACATACAAACACTTATATGGATATACAGTGAGCACAAAAAGTATCCACTCATTGCTAAAAGGTTGTTCTAACGTACACAGCTTCAAAATGGATGAAATTTTGTCTTAAAATCAATATCAATACAACAAATACGAAAATCGAAAACATTTCAAACAAGATTGGAATCTGAAATTTCTATACCGAAACCAGAAATAAGAAGTAGAACAAATATTCAATAGATTTCAAAAATAAATAAATAAATAAATAAATGAATAATAGGTTTACTCACCTGTTACTGGTACTATGTAATCAGGTAGTACATATTCTATAGTGCGGTTGCTTGCAACTAGATTGACTCTTCCATCGACTTGCCCGGTGAGATAGGTGAGCAGGAGCCCAGCAGGAGTAGAGGCAAGACCTGACAAAGTCTGATGAGCCAATGTGAGAGCCGACGGCACCCACATTTTATCTTTCCTTTAAACACATACTGTACATTCTTTCTTTCGTTTGAATATATCACAGTGCATTCTCTCTTGAATAAAATGTATGAGAGTACATTTTTTTACATACGTATGCAGGCATCTTACATATTATTGGCGGATAGAAGCTGCTTAGTAGACGGTTTATCTAGAAGAAGGGAAGCACTTACTTAAAATCTGAGTAGTTTTTTTTGGGGGGGGGGTAACATGTGGAACACTGAGCACCATTTATCTGTTATCAGCTCATATAAAAAGCGTGCCGAGTCCTAGACAAGCCACGAACAAATTACTTATGTGATTAGTCTAACAGCTCAGGTCCGATTTTTTCTCTATTCCATCTTGCTATTCCGAAAAAAAAGAAATGAAAAAAAAAGCATACTGGCAATAGAGCCTCTGCAACGGGAAAAGGCAATGAATATTGATGTGAGAGTCCTCTGATTGTAACAAAGCAGGTTTACTTAGACGAAGCTGCTTTCACCAATCCGGTGAAATATCATGCTAATATTCCAAACTCGACGGCTCGCTGGTTATTCAATCTTGCAGTTTTAATATTCAGAAGAGCATTGAAATGCCTAAATCTCGGAATGTACGAACGTTACACGACAACTCATCCAACAGAACCAGAAGTTAAAAAAATGAAATAAATGAAATAAAATAAACAGCGGCCATAGCATAAGCTTTAAGCAATTCGGAATTTATATTACTTCTGTAAATGGAACTCATCTCATTAGTACCTCTCAACTAAAAGAAAAAAAATGTCGGATGAGGTTTCACACTCTTCTGAATCGTCAAGAGTGAACAAGGACATTGCATCTCCGTGTTATAATTTTCGTGAAATCACATCTTGCTAAATCCTGGTCCTCGCCTTTTTTCTGTTACACGTGAGAGCTGTTATGCACCGACCATGTATAGATCAGTGCTGAAAGTCGACGAATTCCACGATCGTTATTTCTGAGATTCCTCACATTGATAATATTGTCTTCATAGGGTTCTTTGACGCTTGGGTTTGAACTGACCATCCAACTTGCGCTGAGAGTTTGATCTTACAATCACCAATATTTTCTTCCAACGGGCTGTATTATAATAAAACATAATCGATGCACTGAAAATCCTAGAACTGGCATATGATTGATTAGATCATAATGAAAATAACGTGATATGAAATACTTTTTGAGCACTCTTTTCTTCCATATCACTTGCTATCTTTCAGGCCATGTGCTATTACGAATTAAGATGTAAGAGGTTTTAAATCATTCTTGATGCAATTCAAACTCCGATGAGCTGACCATGTGAACAGAATGAGTGATACGGGACTACCTAAAGTCTTCATATACCATCGACTATATGACGGTGCACTGAATTTAGGTGGGTCATTGTTGTGTTTCAAAGACAAACTGAAATGCTATCTCAAAACTATCGATATCCTACGTGCCACGAACCACGAAAGTGGAGACCTCGTCGCCGGAAAGGTATTGTCGAAATCTCACATTCCTCACTTAAGGTACTTCATGATGACCAGAAAATCTACATCTGAATTACTAGCTGTTTCATCTAACCACTCAATCACTTTTGCAGACTGTGGACATATGCAATTCAAATACAGATTGGTGATCTCTTAAGAGATACAAACAGAAATTCTAACCTCAACCGACAGTTGTGCCATCATATATGGTGGCCATGCCAATGAACTCTTAGTTTTCTGTGCGATAAATACGTCTTATACAAATATTTCGAAGATGAATACAGATGAATGAATATCTTTTTCAAGCATTTACTTATTGAGAAATACACTTTCTTTGCATTGTTGTCTGTAATTTTCATCTATCTGAACACCGTGTGGTGGTATGTTTAAATCTTAATAACTGTGTAAAATATCTCTGAGTTTTGTCGTACTTCTAAATAAAGGAAGCAACGAATACGTTTGATTTATATTATCTTCTTTTAAAAGATGACAATAAAACATAAAGCTATTTTCCTGATTTTCCTATAAACTATTTTCAGAAGTTTTGGCTTTTTTTCTATTTGAAGGAAAAAAATATCGTTCATGTTTACAACTTATCAACTTGGATGAATTATCATTGGTAAGATTTACGAGATATATCTATTCAAGGCAATCGTGTACATTCATCGTTGTATATATGTATGAATGATTGTGTAGATACAAACGTGAAGCTGATATATTCAGGTGTGAGAGCTAAATTGATCATATCATTTACCCTTCTTTCTCTTTTTTTTCATTATTTTAGCCACAATTCGACGACTTTTGAGTTTATAACTTGAATCAAAGTACTATCAGAGGGTAAAGTATCATATATTTTTTACACTAATCGTACCAGATTTTGCAACTAAACGATTATTCAAATTTAAAAATGCCAGTAAATTTAGATTTCGACAATATTTTGTGCTTTAGATTTTAGAAGTATAATCGGCGATTAAATTTAAACTTTAGATGAAAAAAAGTTGATGGTTTTATCATTTCACACATTTAAAGTCAATTGAAATCGTATTCAATTGAATTTTATTATTTTGAAAGATAACCATTTGAAATCAGTTACAGTAAAAAGCTAAAGCTACTAGTTTCGTCCTTTTTGCCTGCTTACATATAGCTAAATACAGACATTATATATTTTGTTTACGGATATCAATAAATATTCTTATTCATTTCATACAAAGACTTTTGTTGGTGACCTAACGGGGTGCAATCGATAGGAGACTAGACTGGAGAACTTTTTCTTCAGTGATGATTTTGGTCCTGATTACGTTCCCGCCAAATATAGTTTTGTGTCGAATGTTGTGCACTTATCATGGAATGATGATGAACATCTTGGATCCTTTTTTAAGTTCCTTTCAGAGAAGAAGCCAGAAAAAAAAAACAGTTTTCGACAATCGATTCAATCGTATACCAAGGGACGCATGTTATGATTTTACTTTATAGGATATATATATATATATATATATATATATATATATATATATATATATATATATATATATATATGTATATATATTGTTACCTCCGGGGTTTCAGGTGCAGTTGCAAAAAAGATAGGCTGCACATTTAGGTTCACAGCACGTTGAGCTGGAACAACGAAGGAAAATAAGAAAAATGTAATTTATCCTTATATTTGCCGATAAAGGAGCTTCTGTTTTTCGATTCAGGATATTTCGTTGAAGCAAAAAATGCATGCAAAATATCAAGACAACCAGTAGGTGTGTTTTGGGCACTTTGTACATTCCAAGGTCCTTCAGCTATTCTATTCCAAGTACTATCTGTAGTCTGTGTGGATTTTTCTATCGACCTCCCTGCTACAAACACCTTAGGACCTCTTGCCTATTTTCCTGGCCCGCCCAAATTAAAAGTACCCTGATTATGAATGCAAAAGATTTCAGATATATTGCAAGACCTATTCGGATTCTGGCATTATTTGATGCCACTGACGCTGTTATGTGTTACACACATCGAATGACAATGTATAAACTTCCATTAAACTGGAAACTTTCTGTTCAAAAATATAGCTGATCTCTTGATTTTCGACCTAATAAAGAATATAGCTATATGATTCCATCCTTACAGAATGAATTTTATTGAACCATCACGATCTGGAATGATTTTTATGAACCTATGCAATTGAGAGGAATGTTTTTTAGGGCAAAGTCAGGGATAGTTGTTGCTAGGGTGCAGTCCACTGAGATAGTACCTAATTACCTCGAGATATCAGCAATTACAAAAGGGAGCTGTACAGGATGGGTCACCCCTGGGAAAACGACTGTGCATCATCTTTTCACAACACTATCTACAAGAATTCATTAAACCATCAACACAGCTTGTATCTGAATACACCGTTGCTTCATTGTTCGAAATCCTACTTCAAACATAAAAATGGGCCTCACACATTAAAACATTCTTCTTGTTAAAATAAAATAATACTGCAACTTACATGTTGTGAAGAATCAAATTACAAATAAATCGAATAATTTCCTTTGATGATCTCGCCACAAAATTACAATTTGAAAATTGTTTCTATTCTTCTTTTTTTGTTTTTTTCGAAAGAAAAAACCCTCTAATTTATGAAGAGTTCTAAAAGACCCAGGAACCAGTGAGTATTCCTACTTTGAGATGGAACTGCATGATTGAATGGCTGTTTGATTCCTTTTTATTTGTTCTTTTCTTTAAGTGGAGCAATTCAGATGAAAGACATAAACCTGTAATAGGACTGACGAAATTGCGCATAAGGAGAAGCCTTGGGATAACAGCGATAATATTAACGTTATTAATATTTAGACGTAATTAGCCTCGAAGTAGTAATTCCCATCCAAAAGCATCGCAAATGAATATAAAAGTAGTACTAATTACAATATTACCAAATACAATAGGCATAACAACAACTACAATAATAATAATAATAATAATAATAATAATAATAATAATAATAATAATAATGAAAATAATGTTAAATGAATGAATAAATATAACTGCTAGAAGAAGTATCATGACAAAAATGTCCGCCATTTCCTTTATTTTGATTTTTCAAGTGTTCATGATTTCCATTGAAAAATGACAATAAAAAGAGTTTGCACGTAATAAGGATAATTAAGTAGACGTGCAATTGAAATGGTGTTTTTAAGTGGCCAAATGAAATTCTTCTGGCAAGAAATGGAATTGTGGATAGTGGAACTGAATTCATCGAGCGACGCACAGCTAGTTTTAAAGAAATATTTTGTGAAGCCGTACTGAGGGTATCAGAGCCACAACCCGATTCCATGCGGTAGAAAATAGCCTACTCGCACCTAAACTCACTGATATTTGTTGAAGACTAGTTCAGTCCGTTCCAATCTTTTCAGCACAAGAAAAAACTTTTCATAGAATTGGAAACCGACACTCTTTTAACGACGATTATCTCCAGATTTGTATCCGCTACAAATATGATTTCAGTTGATGGATATTTTTATTAGTGCTACGTATTGTCTGCTCTTAATCCCAAAATGACCAAATTGATTGCATTTCCACGATAGTTAAAAGTTATGCAGACACAAAATGAAAGATGTTCAAATGGGGCACCTTCTCAACATAGTGCTGGAGGAGCTCTTACTGCCTGGAGCTTTTTGTCTCTTTCCTAATCCCTAGTCTCTCGCAAGAATTGCAAAAGGTTACGCGAAAGGAAACAAAAGTTATGAATTCGAGTATTAAGATCCTTCCTTCCCAATGATAGACCTCGAAGAAATTTGATTCTGAGGATAAATTTAATGTAATCTTCAATTGAATGGATTCTAGTAAAACATTAGCCATTCACCATACTAGATGAATATATTGCATGCGATTAAACAAAAGATAATCAAAATTCTTCTCACAAAAATAGTCACATCAGGACTAGTAAATCTTCATGAATATCGATAAGTAAAACAGCGATCTTCCTGAATAACAAAGTTTCAGAAGCATGCTTGACGCATAAACATTATTAATTAAATGAAAACATTAAAAAAATTAATATTTCCAGCAGATATCCCTTTGTAGAAAAAAGTACACTGTATTTTAAATTTGGAAAGAAAAAATCAACAAAAAATTTCAAAAAGGAAATGTTCCAGTTATACTATATTTCATTCAACTCAATTTTTTAACGAGTCGTCTTCAGTATCAATTAAAATTTCCGACTGATCTAATTACTCTAGGGAGCTATCTTTATGGAAATGCCAAAATTTTTCGGCATGCTAAAGATGTTTTATCGAGATTTCATAGAATTGAAAGAGAGGAGTAGATTACATTTCCATGAGTTATTAACTCAAAGTTGATCGTGATAAAATTTATAGGTTTTAGACATTTTATCGTCATTTTTTTTTGCCAAAAGCCTGCAATAGATCCCACGTGTATAACTTGCTCATTTTTGTTGAAATATCAAATGTATTCTGAAGAAATGTTTTGACAGTAGTAGCCGAAAGGTTATTACATGAATTCAGGGTCGGTGTCCCCGACTTTTGTTTAACAACTTGAGAGAAATCCTGTTTCGTCTGTAATCTGTGATATTCATAGGGTTGTATTAGTGGAGACAAGGAAGAGACTGTAAACCACATAAAGAGTGAATGTAGTTAGCTATCCCAGAAGGAGTACAAAAACAGACGGGTAAAGTAGCCAAAGTTTTACTCAGGGAACTAAGCAACCCCTGGGGATTCCACCATGCCAAAAATGGTATCAGGAAAAATCAAGGTGAGAAGATCAGACCCGATAGTCCGGGACAAGGGAAAAAAGAACCTGCCAAATAATAGATGTACCTGTTTTCCCGGATTACAGAGTGAATATGAAAGGATGTGAAAAGCTATGTAAATATCAGGACTTGGCAAGGAAATGGAACAAAGTGTCGAATATAAAGGTCAGAGTAGTACCAATAATTGTAGGCGTACTCTGAATCGTGCCAAAAACAATGGAAGAGAGATTGGAGGAGCTGAAAATAAGAGGATATTTCCAACTATACAGTACAACACTACTTCCAAGTTATACAGCAGAAATCTGGATGAATACATCGGCAGTAGTGGTGGCTGAACACACCGGATAATTCATTTTAGATGAACTCTAGATGAATTCAGATCAATTAACTACTGAACAAGGGAGCCTTTGATAATGCACAAGGCTTTATGCCTCTTAGATGTCAAAGATTGTGAATAGCATAATCAGTGAATGCAATAAAAAAGCACAAGGACAGACATAATAGGATAGGAAATGTTTTATACTGGGAACTATGCAAATGGTTAATATTCGATCACATACTCAAATAGTAACAGCACGAATCAGAAACTATCCCAGGGTGCTGAAGCTATAAATAAATCTTGTACCCCCAAATCATAACCGAGTTGCCCATACAAGTAAAAAAACAGCAGACCTGGTCGCCGTAGACAAGTGGAAGAAAAGTTGCCAAATAATAGACAAATCTGTGCCTGTAGATATGATAAAGAGTGAAAACACCAGAACTTGGTGGGAGAACGGAAAAGAGTTATGTAGTATGAAGCCCTGAGTAATACCAACAATAGTAGGTGCACTGGGAACTATGTTTAAGTCATCGAAAAAAAGATTGGGGGCGCTGTAGATAAGGGAAGAATCTTGACTATGCAGACAATGGCACTACTAGTGTTTCCACATTCGCTTTCCATTTGAATTTTCACTGTAAATGATGTACAATATATCAGCAATTTTCATTTTAGTTCTGTTATATCTATTAAATGATAGTAAAGATAAAATGTGTTGATCCTTTTCGCCTGATACTACTACGAATGATAATGATAATAACAATTAGAGTGCATGAAAAAGAACTCAGGGAAATTGATGACAATGGAGAACTAATAGTACTGAATGAGACCACATTGGAACACACTCTAAAAGAATAGCCAACTAAAAAGCACCAGGATCTAATGGGATCCTCGGATATTGGTTTGAGAAATTCATCACACTACACGACAGGCTCACCTATCAACTCAACAGTTATATAATTGAAAGTGAAGTCCCAGAATCGATGGCCAGAGGCAGATCCATCCTCATCCATGAGAACACTGGGAAGGGGAACCAACAAGCAATTACAGACCAATTACATGTCTACTGCTAATAAGGAAAATCTTGACCAAATAGATGACAGATGGAATATATATATATATATATATATATGTATATATATATATATATATATATATATATATATATATAGAGAGAGAGAGAGAGAGAGAGAGAGAGAGAGAGAAAGAAGAGGACAATCACAAGAAAAACAGGAAGGATACAAGAGAGGAACTAAGGGGGCAGATGACTTGTTCGATATAGACCAGATGATTGCAATGGAATGAATAGACTATGAAAAAGCGTAGAGCATAATTGCACACAGCTGGATTCTCATATGTCTTGGAATATTCAGGATCAATGAGCCAGTGGTGAGATTTATAGAAAGTTTTGTGGGAAATTGGAAAGTACACTTGATAGACAGGTGAAAATCAAGTATATGAATGGGTATTTTCCAGGGGAGACATTCTGTCCCCATTACCATTTGTTCTTGTTTGTTGATACCATTCAACAGAATCCAGAGAAAACAACAAAACATACAAATTATCCAAAGTAAAAAGAAAAGTGAACTACCTGATGTTTATGGATAATGTAAAACCATTTGCAAAAACCCAGAGATAGCTCGAAATGTTGTTCAATAAAGTGATTGGATACGGTGATAACATCAGAATCAAGTTCAGGAAAGAAAAGTAAATCATTGCCCAAAGGGAGGCTAGCAGCAGGAAGTATCAGCTTGCTGGACAACAGAAATATAAGAGCATTGACAACACGGGACTGATACAAATACCCGAGAGTTCTCTGAAGTGACAAGATAAAACAGGAAGAAATGAAAAAGAAATTAAGAAATGAATGCATTAGGGGAATAAGGAGATTTCAGGGACTAAAATTAACAGCAGGAACCTGATGAAAGGAATGAACACTTTGGCTGTATCAGTAGTTATATATTCAGGATTATTCTTTGGATGGATAAAGGAGGAAATTTGGTCAATGGACCGGCAATTAAGAAAGTGTTAACTGCACAAGGTTTTACACCCAAGTTATTAAACTGTACGTGAAAAGGGAAGAAGGTAGCAAACGACTCATTAGCCTAAAAACTGTGTTGTAGAGGGCCGAAATAGGTCTAGAAAAGTATATGGAAGCAAACGTTGAAGACATAAAAAATAGTGCCCGCAACAGCGCATTGAACAATAAAAAAAAACAAACGATGGAGCAGCACAGCAAACAAGGAAAGAAAAATGCAAACAGTAGAAACTATATGAAGAGTTAGAAGAAAATACAGGATGTTGTAGACAAGAGATCATGGAAACGGCTGTGTAAAAGGAAACCCGATGTGGGAAACAGAATCACTCATCATTTCAGCCCAAAACAAATGCATCAGAAGAAACTATATGAAAGCAAAGATCAGCAAAACAGGCAAACAGCAAATGCTGCCTACGTGGGGAGAGAGATGACATCTTAAACGACATGATTAAAGAATGTAGTCAACTAGACCAAAAGGAGAACACCGGCACGATAGAGTAGCAACAATGATACAGTGGGATCTGAACAAACAAATGGGATTTAGTCATGCAGAAAAGTGATAAAAGCACAAACTAGAAATGGCCCGGGAGTATGGAAAACATTGATTACTTTGGGCATTTGACATACAAAAGTGATCAACCCATGCAGGCGAGAAGACTGGACCAAGAAATTGTGGACAAGAAGAGGAACACCTGCCCAATATTAGACATGACCGTGCCTTCAGATCAAGGATTAAATAGGAAAGATTGAAAAGGTGGGAAATAATAGGACCTGGCAAGAGAGCTATAAAAGATGTGAAACATGAAAGTTAGGGAGGTACCAGTAATAGAAAGTGCACTTGGAAGCGTACCAAAGACACTGAAAGCGAGGTGGGGGTTCAAATAAGAGGAAAGTTACGACTATACAGGCAGCAACACTGCTGAGGACTGCCCAAATATTGAGGAAAAGTGCTGGAAAAATCAGAGCTACGACCCCAACATATAACATGATTTCATACTGCTGAATATTCGTAGTTAAGAAAAGAGGAGGGGAAAAAATTCTAAAGAATAAAAAAATGGTGGTGGAGAAACGAACCACAGCATTGCTGCGATTGGTGAGGGAGGGATGGGAGGTGGGCTGAAGACCTGAGGAGACTTACTGTCACTCAATCTTTGGCGATAACCACCGAGCAACTGGTATGAAACTATAGACTACAGCCCTATTATGGACTGTCTTAGTGTGCCACCCCGCTTCTAACAAGTGCACAGATACTCAGGAAAGTGCTAGAAATATAGGGATTGCAACCCTAAATCTTAGCAGTAGCCTAATAGGGGAAGGATAATTAAAGTGAAGATGTAAACCACAGCACTGGTGGGAGAAGAGAGATGTGGACTGAAGACCTGAGGGGACTTATTGTCACTCAGCCTTCAGCGATGACCACCGGGAAACTGGTGTGAAACTGTAAACCACAGTATTACTGTGGTCTATGAGAATGAGGAGAGGAGGGCTTGAGACTTGAAGGGACATGCTGTTGCTGAACCTCCAGCGGTAACCACAAGGCAACTATGTGAGATTGCAAATATTACTACTACTACTACTACTACTACTACTACTATTACTACTACTACTACTAATAATAATAATAATAATAACGATAATACAGTGACCTAATAGAGGAAGGGAAATGAAAGTGGAAATGTACACTGCAGCACTGGCATGATAGGCGAGAGAGAGAAAAGATGTTGGCTGAAGACCTGAGGAGACTTATTGTCACTCAGCCTTCAGCAATGACCACTGGGCAACCGGTGTGAAACTGTAAACTGCAGTATTACTGTGACCTATGAGTATTAGGAGGGAAGGGCTGGAAACTTGGGGAGACTTGCTGTCACTCAAACTCCAGCGGTTACCACCGGGCAATAATAATAATAATAATGATAATAATAATAATTATAATAATAATGAATTATTGCACCAGTCTGATGAAGCAACGACATACCAATGTAACAAAGCGGATAAAAAGTTGTCAGCAGCAGAAAACCGTGAACTGTTGCAATAATACCATATGTCTGAACCAAAACAGAGATACAGGTAGATATTCTACTCAGTATGGCTTGAGTGACACCCCCTCATCAATGATAAGTGGGTAGAGATTGTCAAATCAGTAGAGGGTGATAATGAGAAATAAGTGGTTCTCCGACACACTAATTGAAGAAATAAGAAATATTAGCTTAAGCAGAAATAAGCAAAAACATCACGACATAAAGCTACACAAACTTCGTTATGTACAGATGTCTCCAGCACTTCAAAACAATGAGCAGTCAGAAAAATCTTTTCAAACAGATTCAACAATCTTAAATGATGATCAACTATGCTTATTGCAAAAAATTGACCAACACTAAAGATTGTATCCCAATCCCATCCATTAAATCTTGAAATGAGAGAAAATTGAGAGAAGTTGTGGCAGCAATTGATTGTTGGAATACATATCAACGGATAGTGTTATAGGAATCAACAATCTTGTGTATACAGCTACAAAAACGATAGACAGCAATGAGATTAAAGTAGTCAACCATGAGAAGCAGAAGAAGGAGAAACCTGCATGGAGAACTTGCTTACATGGTGGATTAAAAAAGTTACGAAAGCACCTACAGAGATAAGGCAAGCTGAAAGACAGGAAGAAAAGGTGAAAACATAAACAGAAAATATCGCATCAGCAAAAGACCTATAAATGTTCGCACACAGGAAGATTAAAAACAAACAAACAAACAAACAAACAAATGAAAAAACAACAATAATAGCCCCCGCAAAGACATTGGACTAGCAGGTGTGAAACATTTCGCCAAAACAAATTATTTCGAGAGAATCAGAAGAAACTTTACAGCGATCTCTCTTTAAGCTACTTGACAAAACTGCGAGAACACAGTTCTGGAACAAGCTGGGGAAACAATCCTAAACAGCTTGATACAATGCAAAATGGTTTCCATAAGTGGAGCAAAAACTAAGCAATGATAATGGCCAGCAAGATCTTAACACTAGACGGATGTAAAAAAAAAAGCAACGAAACTTGTAAAAAATTGGAAGTCAGGAGTTGAAGATGAGGTAAGAGAATATTACGTACAGCTTTTGATGACTGTTGTTGTGTATTTCCTCTTATCTTCCTTTCGTCTATTTTGAGTAGTTTTTTTTTTAATTCAGTTGCTTCAACCCTTTTTCTTGGCTTTGTCAATGGCCTAAAATTTCTGTATTTTCGTATGAGAGTCTCACAGAGTTAATTGGTGGTTGTTTGCGCTCCAACCTAAGCATATTGATGTTTTTTCATCAGACTGGTTGCTATTTTGTTGTTTAGCTCGTTGATCTTCTGTTCCAGTTCAGTTAGGAGTTCATATCTGTTTTTCAGTTCGTGATTGATGAACCAAGTGAGCACTTCTCGTATGCTAAGTGGTAGGAGTTTGGTCAGGAAGATTTTCTTCCGTTCTTTCCAGGTATTAATTTGAATATCGAACGTTATCATTCTCAGGTAGCTCCCTACATTAAGATGATCCAGGACCTAGACGCCTTTGACAGTGTCGCTTTTGTCCTCTAAATTAGGTTCCTGGTTTTGTAGTTGGGGCTCCTTCAAGTCAATTTTCTATTAGATTTCTTTTTGAAAAAGGTGTTTTCATGATTTGGAACCCATTCACTGTTGCAGGATTAAATCTTCACCTCTTTCGTTCTGTATTTTGTCATCAAACTTGCCGATACAAGTTTCATTTCCTTGTACTACCTGAGCATCGAGGTTTCACATATTGATGCCGAAGTATTTTTGGTGTCGTGGACTAGGGAATACAAGAAGAAGGTGTCAATCTAGCCTTTAATGATACTCAGGTTGTACTGTTTTGAAAATAGTGTGGTGACACTGACTACATGACCTGATAGCTTTGAATCGTTC
Source organism: Thysanoteuthis rhombus (assembly GCA_963457665.1). NCBI lineage: Eukaryota > Metazoa > Mollusca > Cephalopoda > Oegopsida > Thysanoteuthidae > Thysanoteuthis > Thysanoteuthis major. The sequence goes on along the minus strand of OY735211.1, from coordinate 29,308,210 downwards.
ATCATTGACTTGAAAGGTTTTTTTTTATGGATTGGGATGCCAACCTCAACTCCTTTTCTTCTTTCTTCCTGGAAGCTTTGCAGAAGATGTTTGCTATTTAGTTCGTCAAGTTTTACTTCAGCTCCCTTTATTTTGCTAATACTGATAACGATCTATTTTCTGTCTTTTACCTTAGCCATTCCGATGCATATTAGTCGAGAGTGTTCTGACTTGGAAGTGTCAATGTAAAGTGATACTTTCTTATGGCGTTCTTGGACATGTTTAGGCTGTCACCTTCAGAACAAATAACCCCTACCTAAAGCAAGTGAAGAGACCAGGACCTTTGAAACCGTTGAACCAGCAGGAACAGTCAGTATTTGTTTTGGTTGTCACCTTTCAAGTGCATCACACCAACGAAAAGCAAATGTGGCTGAGCCTGATGGGATCGCTGACCCAACAGGAACAACCGGTATATTTTTGAAAATGCTAAGTATGAGGAATGTTAGGCCATATCTTGTCACTCTGGCCAATAATGAGTTCTAATATCAAACCATCAAGTTCTCTATCCGTGCTTTTTCTTTCCACAGCTAAACTGGATCTACGAGTAGTTAGGAGAGTGTTATAGGTCTGACCATACCTTTCCCTCAATACTTCAAGTTTTAACTCAGAAAGAGTTAATTGAAACTCCAGTTAAGTAAATACATGTCAAATTGTAACGAACGATTAATGGGAATGTCCGTTTGTCTTGCTAATGGTCAGTGTTAGAAGGGTGAAAGAATTAGTGTTAGTAGTCAGACTGACCTTCCTTACTGGGAGTTGGTGAAATAGTTCGAATAATTCTATATTATGAAAATTCAAAGTTATTTACCCATATTCAGCTAGTCTGTATCTTTCTACGCTTGTTCCATCGGCTTTTTAGAGATCACTAAATTGGTTTGATTCAGTGCACGTAACCACATTTTGTGCAACAATTCAATACCTTAGCAACAGAAAGGTTGTAAAAACAAATTAAGAAGAGCAAAAGGCCACTTTTTCGTTATAGAATGATCGTGAAACAAGCAAAGAAAAAACACCAAAATATAAGAATGATATGGATTGATTATTAAAAAAGACTCTGTTTCGTATTTGTGGTTATTGAAAAGTTTAGACAATAACAGCAGCAAAAAAACAGAGAGTTTTCTGTTTGTTTGTTTATTTTGTTTTTGTTTTTTTGTTGTATTTTTTTTGCTTTATAGTGAGAGCTACAAGTTTGTGGAGGACAACTATGTCTTTCAACTCAGAAACAATTGGAGATGTACAAATTAAACGAAGCATCTTCTAGGGAGATTCACTTTAAACATCATTATTCCTAATGTCGAAATAATTCATCTGCTCCATATGGATGACTTAAGGATGTAATGCAAAATCAGATAAAAGGGTGGAAAGCATGCTGAATACTGTCAGAATATTTTCTGGGGATATTCACATGGGAATTGGACCGAATAAATAGGTTACTATTAATAAAGGAAAACTGATAACTACTGAAAATGTCCATCTATCGTCAGGGGGAGCAACTAAGGAAACTAGATTTAGATGAAACGTATGAATACTTAAGGATTAACCAGTCAAATGAAATGAAGAATAAGGAAGTGAAAGAAAAGGCTATATCTGAGTACTTAAAGCCATTACGATCTATCTTGAGATTTAAACTTAGCAGTACCAATCAAATAACCGCTATTAACACCTTTGCAACACCATTAATAACATATACAGCGGTAATAATTGATTGGATCAATGAAGAGCTTATGCAAGTAGATAACAAGACCAACGCTTCACCCAAAAGTGAATACTGACAAGACATCTCGAGAAAAATGTGGGAAGAGTACTCTTGGCAATTGAGGATTTAGAAGCGTTAGTGAAACATTAAAATCAGAATATGTGGATAGATGTCGAGATCCACGAATGAAATGCTACAGGAGGAAAGTTGTTACAAAATGAAGAAAGTTGGGTCTCTGAAATCAAATATTTGATTTATCTTCGAATATTCAATTTTATTTTTAAATTGCATTCTCTTGTTAAGGATACTTTTGGCACAGGTGCAATTAGAGTTATACTTAAATACTTGATCATAAATAAATTGAGGTTGCTTTCAGCCCCTGTAGATAGATAGCCGCCTAATTGAAAAGACATTGGGATGAATAAAGTGAAGAGAGGTTGATAGAAAAGGGACAGCGTATAAGGATTCTCACGATGGAAGTAAGAAAGATAGATTGTAAGTTTAGTTGCATGAGAAACGAAAGAAAGCCGGTAGAGAAAAAAGGGTAAGGGGTCATTTACTTCCGGTATCAGATAAAAGAAGATGGCAAAATAATTTAGTAAAAGAGATAGCAAAAGAAAAGTAACCCTTGCCTTTGAAAAGGAGACCTAAGATTGATCACCATAGCATACAGAGCTTAGAGCAGCGGCTGTTGGTCTATGGCTCAGCCTCCAACCCATAGCTGCAGGCAGTAGAGGGACATGGAACTCTCCCTCTCTCTTCATACACACACACACACACACATATATATATATATATATATATATATATATATATATATATATATATATATATATATATATATATATATATATATATATATTTCTTTCTTTCTGTGAATGAGGATTTCGTTTAGTTTTCAATTGAAAACTACCTATGTATTTTCAGTCGGCCAAACAAGAAAAGTGAAGGTTTGAGTCCGAAATCCCAATAATTGTCTTTCGTTACCTTTGATGGTGTTGCTGTGGTGTGCAAACCTGCTAATAACGTCATTATCGTTTATGGTCTTGTCAAATATAATCTGCCAAAAGCCTCTAAGAAGAGGAAGCAAAGGAGAAAGCAGGACAAGACGGAGAAACAAAAACAAACATTGTAAGTGAGTTGAGTAAGTTAACTAAATGGATCTGTAAGCATCTCAGTGGTTTTATACAGCACAACTCAATCCTGTAACGGAATCAGAAAGAAAAAAAGGAGAAAAAGCCCACTGTTGAAGAATGAACTACAAAAATCGTAGGAGAAAAATCGATCAAGATCGCACCGACCATTATTTGAACACTAGGAATTGTAACTACAAATTTCAAAAGGACATGTCCTCAAACTGAACGGAAAAGACAAATGCAAAAGAATGTACTCTGGAAAATATCAATGATAATTAGGGAACATCTTGAACTGCTGCGATCAATTTGATCTCGATTTTCGAATAAATGAAAAAAAACGAAAAGAAAAATGCATTAGAGCCTTGATACCCAAATAATAATGATAATAATAATAATGATAATAATAATAATAATAATAATAATAATAATAATAATAATAATAATAATAATAATAATAATGATAATCATGATAAAATTCTTTGATTGAATTATTAACTTAAAATCTCATTATAAAGGATCTTTCAAATCTTGGTAATTGAAAGTAATTCGATATGAAATACTTGTGTTAGCTAACGCACTATGCACAGTGAATTAATTTCATTCATTATATTCTCGACTTTCTTTGTATTTAATTCCAGTCAATCGTAATTAAAGCTTCTTTTTTTTTGGGGGGGGGGGCTTTCTTTTCTATTTTCAACACTTCCTACCCCCACGCTTTCTTTCTGTTTGTCTGTCAGTCTTTATCCATTTATTTATCTCTCTACAAAATTTTTTTTCTTTTCCTATCATATAATACGGTATTTTTTTTTCAATTGTATGAGAAAAAAAACTGATCAAAAATTGGGAAGGGGAATATATATATATATATATATATATATATATATATATATATATATATATATATATACGAGGTTTTTAGACTGGAATATTTTAAGCAAAAAGCAGGATCGAACCCACTAGTAATGGTTTGCAAGGCTTTAACTTATTTGTTGCCAGGCGTGAAAATAGGAAATATCTTGGTGTAAATGAATGTTTCATGCCAGTTGAATGATCCTTTACTGCACTGCTTTTGTAGTTTTAAGAGTGACGTTGCACTGCAGTAAAATCATCGTTCAAATTCATAGCCAAGGGGAAAGTAATTTTCGGTTCTATTACTTTAGCCGAACAGGTAGAATGATCTGAGTTGTACTGTACGGCACAGGTTCATTCAATTTCGAATGTTCCCTAACAGAAAACCCTCTTTGAATTGCAATGAGAACGGTAGATTCTGACCAGATAAGGATGTTCGAGTTTGAGTCGTACTTAACCACACTTTTTTTCTGATTCACAAGAGGAATTTATTATTTATCACCGAAAATGACCACACTCTGTAATGAAAAAGAAGATAACGACAACTGTTTTAGAAGAGGTTTGTTTCTTTAGGAACATTTTCTTGACTTTTGTATTTTCTTCAATGTTTGCAAACAATTTACAACAGTTGAATAATTCTACCAGCAATGAAGGAGCCCAGAACACTTCATGGTCTCGACTAAGATTCATCTAACATTTATGATGAATACTTTCAACCGATTAAATAGTTGATCATCTAATGCAAATTAAACTATCTAAACTAACAACTGCCTGAATCTGACGTTCAATCCAGTAATTTTTTCCAAAAATTAAAAATATTCAATATTTGAGAACATAAAAGCAGATAAGAGTTCGACGACCCAGTACTTACAATTTTCTGTATTCACTTGTAATCCATTTTACATCGTATTGCAATCTCTCGCCTTAGGCTGGCTTTGAACCAATTGGACCAATTAATCCCAATTCGCCCAGGGCTTCGTAACATTACTAACATTTTAATTGGCAGATCTACTCTGAATAAATTGAAAAATAAACATAATCCCATTTAGTTACGTTTATTGAAAACAGCTCTTTTCTTAGACGTACTTTTTCGTTCGTTCACAGGCTCTTAAAAATTTATCCATTTTTCTTCCAATTTTCTCATAGTAACCATATGACGTAAAACAAACACAGGAAAAACTTGAAAGTATGCAGGGAGAGTTTGAAATTCTATTCTAGCTTAATATTCAGTCAATGTTTCTTGGTCGGCGCAGATGACGTCCGTGGGAATTTTGGGAGGCTCAAATAGATTATTCAAATCTCTGGAACAAAGTTTATATAAGAAATGTTGTATCGATCCTTCGTTAGAAACCTCAAAGTATAAGATTGATGCTCATCCTCGTGTTGGTTGCATGTCCTCTTATGTAAACTCCATACAAAAAGAACAGCTGCGCTTGCCCCACGGACATCATTTTGAGAAAGGTTATGATTAACGGATCATCTGAAAAGTGGAGATCAACAATGCAACAACCATATAGAAAGAGACGAGGCAATACATTCATATAAATTCAGTTTGTGTGCACAAGTTACACCGATAGAAGAAAAGAAATATTTGAAATTCATGACCGTCAGGGGCTCTAACCACTGACCTACACTCCCCAATCCACGTGAATGCAGTAAAATTCAAAGATAGCTCCTTATAAACATTAGACATGCTGTCAAAATAAATATCATATCACTTCCAGTTTGCAAGATAACGTACGTCGAAGTATATGTTTTTAATGAATGTCGGATTAAGTCTTAAGACTATTTATAGAAAATTTAATACCTATAGAGATATTTTTCCAATCAGAGTTCATTGTCAAATGACCCAAAGTTATTCAATAATTTTTGGTCGCAAATTATGTTTCAGTTACATTTTAGTATCCCTCCTGCAATAACTAATAACATTGTAATTAACATGTTTTCGGGGATGGAGGAATAAAAAAACCCCAAAAACATCACACTCACACGGAATGCTGGCAAGTTCGTTTGAAACGACGCAATTTGAGCTTTTCAGAAGTGCGCCCCCATCAAGAAGAAAACGACCAACAAACAACATTTTCTAAAAAAAAAATTTTAAAAGAGAAACTCTAATAATTTCACCGATGGAGTGAACAACCTTGAGCAATATTTTCCATTTTTTTTCACATACGTTTGCAAATTTAAATGGCCTTCTTGTGATATCTGGACTTTGGTTCGAACCAAAATTGCAACAAAATCATTTAATTTCACAATACAACAACGATTATTTGAACAAAAACGTCTGGTCAATTTTCTCCGACGAAAAATTATCGACAAATCGTCCTAGTCTTTTTTATAACAAGTTTTCTGAGTTCAATTCATTCATTAGCCAAAATAGAAGTTTTATAATGGCATAAGTTTCCAGGGGTTACGGGATGGGATGTAGATATAACATTGATTCCCCCCCATCTCTTTCTCTCTCTCTCTCTCTCTCTCTCTCTCACTCTCTCTCTCTCTCACACACACACACACCCTCCACACTCTGTCTTGCCCAACGAATTTACACAGTTCAATTGAAGTTAAATCTTCACTTATGGAGTATTCAGTTGGTCTGTTGTAAAAATTAAATCCCTGTCACTTTGGAATTGAATTACTAGTGATCAAAATACTTGCTAAAAATTCAACTGGAGTGCAAATTATCCAGTTGCATTTGCATAAGAAATCATACAAGCGCGTTATTAAGCATGTCTTCAGGTCACCTGGGTAAGAACATGCAGCACGCATCATCTACTTCGAATATAAAGTTGAGAGGAAAAATTTAACATCAATAAAACTCTCAATAAATTTTGTATTTCATTCAATATTTGTTTCTCTCAAAACAGCAATATTGTTATCAAAACTGTACGCACCTTTGGCTATTTTCTTCTATAAAACTATTCGAATACAAAGACACATCGAATTCATGTTTAAAAAATGTGCTCGCTTCCTCAGTTGCACATTTCGTGTTTGTCTGTATAAGCATTGTTTAAAGCACTTAGGTCTATAAATATTTAAAATCAAAATGACAACTTTTTTTTCAATGATCTAGACTTTTAGAGAAATAATAGTAACGTCGATGACGTTAAACGGTTGAGGAGTGAGAATCGATTTTCTGAATTAATGATTCTATAAAGTCTTTTGCGCTGCAAGTAATGGGTTATTTGATTTCAAATGAAGATCTGGAGATTATGAATAAATAAAGACATTTAAAATAAAAATAATGAATGGGGCGGGATCTGGAAAGTACAAAAATGCATGTAGAAGAGAAAGAAAAAGAGGATTGAAAAGTGAAGAAAAAGATAAAACACTGGAAAGACAAAAAAGTGATAGATAAGTGAAGGTATCCAAAAAAAAAAAGGAAAAATAGGAATGACATAAAAGTTTTACGAACAAAAGGCAAACATGAAGAAAATTCAGAACACCAACATAAGTACGAAATGTTTAAGATTGATTATAAAATTTTAGATCCATTTAAGGATAATGAGATTGATGCACTGATAAGACCTGAGTGAAATTGATTAGAGGATAAATATCTATAAACCATGTCACAGAAATAAAAATCGATACGTGGGATCTAGAGGTATTGAAACTGTAAAACAAATAAAATGGATTAAGGAATATGAAATGAAAAGTTAAAATGTAAGTAGGAAAAAAAAGGACGAGAAAAAACGGAAGAAGAAATGAGAAAAATGGAAGAGAAAAATTCCCACGGTAAAAAAAATAAGAATAAAGAAAAGAAAGAAAGACCCATGGAATACCTGAGAAGAGGAAATATATGAAATTTGAAAAATTGGAAAAGAAAATAAAAAAGAGGAAAAAAACCCAAAGAAAAATAGGGAAACATTTTGGGAAATTCAATGTAGCGACTAAAGCAGCTCTGGGTACAGCGAACAAGGCCAAGCATCAGACTGAATCAGCATCTTCAGACGAAGCCATCAGGAAATACAAACACACTCTGGCTTCTGCAGATCATTTTCCAACAACGAAACATATATTATTTCTTGAAACATAACAGCTGGCGACGAGGACATAACTACACTCAAAGACTTGATAGAAGCACAACTACAGTCGACCAATAGTTGATGATAACGAGAGCCTAACGATATAAACTGAATAAATTGAATTAAAAAACAGAATATGGAGCAAGACAATTTGAAAAAAAAACAAACAACAAACAGTCCTGCTTAGTGATTTATCAGTTACCAGCGGTAATGTTCAGTGTTAACACTTGGTGAAAGCCAGAAGATTATATGTTGTCTCTCGATTCAAGTATGCCATCTTCTTTCGGGAGATTGTTGCAATACAATCTTCATATTTCCTCTTTCAAATGTAGTAAAAAACGGAAAAAAAAACGTCATAGGAAAAAAAATTAGAAAGTAGAGAAATAGTGCGAGAAAAAAGAAAAACTGCTACAATGTTCAGGAAATATAAACAAAAACACATTAGAAAGAATTGATAAACAGAGGAACATTCGGTTAAAAATGGAAAAAAATATTAAGACAGAAAGAAAAACAAACTAAAAATTGAAAAAAGAAGAAACAATGAAATAGTGGTGCGAATAAAAAAAAATGTAAATAGTAAGGAAAAATACAAAAATGTATTTTTCACTCATCACCCCCCCCCCCGCCTGAAAGACAAAACAAAATTGAAAAATATGAAAAAAGATAATAGAAAATAGATAAATAAATAAATAAGATCGAGAAGCTCTTAATAAAGGAAAATATATTTGTCACTAATACACGCCTTATTCTACAAGGAACATTTTAATGATATTTCTTTCTTGATAATCACTGGGTTTATCATAAATTCTTGGTTGACAGTTATTTTAGCCTGATGATAACTGATATCTCTGTGAAGTAAGAGATGACAGAAAAAATGTGTTTGTGTCAAAGGAGGAGAGAAAGAGAGAGAGAGAGAGAGAGAGAGAGAGAGAGAGAGAGAGAGAGAGAGAGAGATTGCGTATGAAAAAAACGGTTTGATGTGTGGGAACACAAAGATAGATAGTTTGAAAAAAGAGCGTTAAGGAAAAAAAGAAATAATTTCTGTACAGGAGAGAAAAAGCGATTGAGAGGTGATGGTGCTTCCATCAGATAGAGAGAAAAATGGTTTTCATATAGAAGAGAAAAAACGATATTTCGAGGGTTTATGTATAAGAGGCATAAAGTGAGAGAAATACGGAAGAGCAGGAAAGAGTTTTTTTCGTGATGAAAAGAAAGAAAGTTAGAGCTAGTTGAAGAGATCTGCATGGAGTAAAAAAAGAGAGAGAGTACGTGTATAAGAAAGACTGAGAGATAGAGAGAGAGAGAGGTGGAAAATTTGTACGAAAAGGAAAATATGGAAATTTTTTCTTTCATAAAACGAAAGGGTGGTATAAGGATGGAATGTTTTTCACAAAATTGATAAAGAAAACGAAACATTGCGCTCATGAGAAATGAAGAGAGATAAATGGGGAGGGTTAGCAACAAGACAAAGGGGAGAAAGGAATCGGACAAGATTGATAAAAAGACCTAAAGTGGTGTCGGAACAAAAAACGCAATATCATTATCTTTGCAAAAAATCGTTTATAGCCTCATTTGTCTACTAACTTAATCAGCAACGCAAGAGAGAAAGAAAATAATCAACTAAATTTGAATCTAGGTATTGGTGTGAAAATATAGAAGAAAAACCAAGAAATGAATTATACCTTGCAATGTTTCAATATTTTATAAGATCTCACATTATTATAAAGCAGAGCTTCGTCTTTCTAACGTCTTATCCAACGGCATTGTGATTATTGGCCTCAGGCATTGGAAAACAAACTTATGAAGCCATGGATACGTGGCTCTGATTTGATTATCAAAACATATAATTCTGGTATTATTTCATTATGATCAGACCAAAAATCATTCTGACAGATTTACCAAAAGCTAAATGTATCAAACATATTGAACAGATCTCCGTTTCTCATGAGAAAGAAAAGCAAACAACAACACCAATACTGACGACTTTGTATCTTATATATATATATATATATATATATATATATATATATATATATATATATATATATATATATATATATATATAACGCTCCCTTCTTTAGGGTAGAGCTCTTTTAAGTAAGACACTCATCCTTTATGTGCTTAATCTTCCAGTTCTGTGTAAGGCAGGAGTAGAATATTTGGCTCAAGGTCTGAAGCGGAGGTTTCGATCCTACTTTGCAGTCCTGGGAGGGATGTAGGATAGTCTATACAGCGAAACAGCTGTCTGTTGGTGACACAATCATTAATCATATATATATATACATATATATATATATATATATATATATATATATGTGTGTGTGTGTGTGTGTGTGTGTGTGTGTATCTGTGTGTCTGTGTGTGAGACTGTACAATTCAAAGACAGATGAATACATAATCGATATATACGGAGGTGAGTCAACGTTATTACTACAAAATCATCGTAACATTCATTAAGTCGGAGTACAGTGTTGGTATCATCGGTTGTCTCAGATTGTAATCCTTTGAATTTGTCCTGAGAGGACAAGATGACGGCTGTAAGATGAATCAGGGTAAGGTTTAACAACAAAATTCTCTTGGGATAGCATTTGCTGCCGCCGATAAATGTACGGTGTATTGCAGTGATTGGGAAAAATTACTCGGTGGTCAGTACCTGACCGCATCGATACCCTGGAATTTTTCAATTTGAAAAAAAGGAATTTCTTTAATAGATGCCTGTGTGTTCTATTCCTTTGGGAAGATCTGTTAAGATTGTCTCTTTGGGAATCCCGAAACCCCATCACCTTCTGAATTGATCTGCCTGTCTTGAATTTAACTGGCCAAACACATCCTCTCGATTTGTTTGCACTGACCTCAAAGTTGTTTTTTCCCATGACACAAAAAACATTTTTTCATCAATGTACTATATACATACACACACACACACACACATACACACACACACACACACACACACACATATATATATATATATATATATATATATATATATATATATATAGTGAATGTGATATTGTTCATCCAAAACATATTTATGATCATTTTATGCTGCTTCAGAATTGACAGAATACGCACCAAAGATATAAATATAGAAATTAGGAAAAAAATTGAAACAAAATTGCATATCAAAAGGATTATGTACCGGTATCTTTTGTCCAAATGATATTAATTCTCAAGGTATATAAGTAAGTTGAAATAACTTTTTGAAATGTATTGCTAGCCTCCTTGGCTAGTCAATCTATGAGACGCTGAGGCATTTGCAGAAACCTGTATGAATCTATGAAGTCTGGGAGAAGTATATATATATATATATATATATATATATATATATATACATGTATGTGTGTGTGTGTGTGTGTGTGTGTGTGTACGTGTGTGTTACTGATTATCATGATTGACATGTGCGGATAGTTCTCGGCATAAACTCAGATTCACGCAGTGTTGTCTTTTTGTATCTATCGTTCCCAAGGTCTAATTGGGGATATACAATCGTTTGCTTCAGGTAAATCGCAAGAGTAACGAAGGTAGACAGCGGGTAACCTACTCGAATAGTTTGAGCAAATGGATGGCAGAAAGAGTACTAGAAAGCATAAAAGAGCAAAAACTGCTGAAAGCCACAAAAAAAGGGGGTGGATTTGTGGAGAGCCATGATCACCTACGTCCTGAAGGGAAATGGCACATAAAGCAAGAGAGAAGCCAAGTCTATGGAAAAACCAGCGTTTTGAAAGCAGATAATGAAGGCTGGAAGGCTTGTACAGCTTCCACAATCGGCAAAGTAAGAACCTATTTTATACTGTCGTGTATTGATAAAACAGGAAATATTATTGTAGATCTATATCCCCACCTATCAATCTTCCGCTCATTATTTATTGATATTCAGCCAGCAAGCCCGTCCCTCTTTCGCTTTTATCCCTACCTCCCTAATCTTTTTCTCTACATGTTTTCTTTCTGTTTGTTTCTCTTTTCATTATCCAATGGTTTCCTTATTCCTGACCATTCTTCTTTTTTTGCACTTGTCTCATCCCCTCTCTCTCTCTCTCTCTCTCGCTTTTCCCAGTTTCCTTTAGCTTAATATTATTGTAAAGGCTTCTCAGCCATCAGCGTAACTGATTTCGACGCAACGCCGGGAGTCGGGTAAAT
>OY735211.1:29258828-29293828 GCA_963457665.1 Thysanoteuthis rhombus | reverse complement strand
AATTGGACCGTCATTTTCCGTTCGACAGACGGGAATACACATTTGATGTATAATGTTACCTCGATCAAAACCTTTCAGTTACGGTCTTATATGTATGAAAATAAAATCCTCTGTTTTGGAAATGCAAACATCTTAAGAATCATCAAAATCACTTACTGATTCATTGATGGACAAAAATGATTCGGATACATTTGGTGATATCCAAAGCAAAACAATCGAATTTATGAATTAACTGTTTTTTTCTTTCTTCCATGAATTTCTCACACACTTGCTTAGTCGCTTTCAAAATTTGAAACTACGTCTTCTGTTTTGATTTCTCTATCAGATTATCTCTTTCATAAACTTATACATTTTCGTGTATATACGCTGAATTTACTTCTCCCATTTTCTTCGGTTATGCAAGAAAATACATTTTTCCAAATTTGTTTATTTTGTGAGTTAATCCCTCTTTTCAAATTTACTACTTAAGAAAATTTACATGCAGTATTTATGTAATTTTTTTAAAGACTGTATCTAATCAGATATTTGATTAAATGAAATTCAATTTCGATTCACACATTTTCTTCGTATTGTTGAACATTTTTTGTGGGGGTTTGAATACAATTTTCTTCTGATTCCACTGGATAGAAAAATTCTGATAGAATCAAGAATCTTGGATCAATAATATTGTCAGTTTTTTTCAAAAGAATTGACACCAAGTTATCTGGAAACATGTTGTCTTTATTTTAAGAATTCACAACCCTGGTAATTCTATTATACACACACACACACACACACACACACACACATATATATATATATATATGTATATATGTATATATGTATATATATATGTGTATATATATATTGATATATATATATATATATATATATATATATATATGTAGTCGAAATAATTAAAAGACCTGAAAAGTAGTCTCTACGAGACTACTTAAAAGCACTTTAGAATAAAGAATACATATATATATAAAATTCCATGTCATTTGATTAACAATTAAGGGTGGCTCAGTTTGACCACTCTTGTGAATAAACTGGAGAGATTTCCTAATAGAAAAACCTACAGTTTTCTGAAAAAATAGAGTTAAAGGTTCTACATACCGTCTAATACAAACACTATACATGCTACTACTTTCATTTTTCTGTTTTAGATCGACATTACATTGTTATGTTTGATGGGAGCAATACTCTGTTCTGCCTTCTTCATCGACAATTTTCATTTTCAAGGCTCGCCTCCTGAGCTCCTCATAGTTGTCTTCATCCGACCAATCCTGCGGATTCCTTTTGAAGGAACCTTGATTATCCCCGTATCGAAGAGGATCAGTGTCGTCTTCGTGACGAATAATGCCGCGTCACAATCCATCCGATCACCTGGCATATTGATGCATCGAAGAGAATGACTTTATGAGATTTTAATCTGATGCTCCGACAAGTAGCAAAGATGGCATTATGGAGTTGCTTTTGCTGCTTTTCTGACTCGTCTTTTCGGGATGTATTTCCGGTGTTCGCAACATTTTCATTTTATTTAGTTCATTGAGAATATACCATTTTCCGCCAATGGGGATTCATATCAGCATTTGATGTGAATTAAACTGACAAATAAAGCCAGCTTTTACCCTCTATTACTCACGTGGCCTAGGTTGGACCTGATTTTAGTCTATAATTCTCATTTGCCATCCATCTACTGAAGTTAGTTGAACCCGGTTCTCGAGTGGAGATTTGACAATCAGTTTCCCACGCCAGGAAGAGTGAAGATAGTTCAAGTAGGATGAATTGCGTGCAATGCAGTGAGTAGAAAGATGAACAATTTTTTTGTATTTTTTGAACAAGATTTCTGTTAGTGGGGCAAATTCTTCGTCTAAGAAAGATCACCATTCATTTTTAATCTCTTGTCAAACCAATTGCAGAGCCACCAGGTGGTTCACATATTAATCAAAAGACATGAGCAAGCACAATTTCAAACATGATGTCGACTAGTTATCCAAATGGGCCCAACCCCCGATGTCTCTTTTGTCCAGACACAAGTCTCAAGACGCAAACCTGTATTGCATGCAGTTTGGTCATATACTCTGTCTCTCACAAGTTGTTATTCTCGGACTGGTTTTCCCCCTCCTGCTCACCTGTTGACGGTAAATAGAGCTTGAATGTCACCAAAGACTGATCATGACCCTTTGTGAAGAATGATATCATGAAAAATTCAGTAGCCTATAATATTTATCAATTTGGGTGGAATTTTGTTCACAATACTCACGTACTCACAACAAAGTGCTTGTGGATGTTATCAACTGCAACTTTGAAAATATATTGATATTCTGGAACATTTTATATATATATATATAATGTGTACTTTAGAGAGTGAGACAGACTCGGGAGTGAAGTTTTTGGTGGTAAGGTTTATTAATCCTTATATGTCAATAGTCCATACATATTTCGGGATTCTTCCCATCATCAGTGGTGTGTGCTGCGTGAGTGTGTATTAAAATGTACCATGTGGAACCAGAGTCCACTGCCAGGGGCTATGCATTGTGGGTAAGTTTTGTTGTCAGGGCTACTAGAGCCCTCCTGCTGAATGGAAGAATGAAAGAATGACCAGCAGGTATCAGGACTTTGGTAAAGCAGCAGCAGTTGGTCTTGGGGAAGGGGTAGTGATGTGAAGTTGGATTTTTTGGTATGTTTGGGGTAGTGTAGAAGGAGGGGTGGTGAGGTCAAAGAGCTACATAGGTATCAACCTTAAAAGTTACTGAAGATGTTTAGGCTATGATTTGAACAGGGGTTGTAACAGGCTAAGGTGAAGTTTTTCCTATGGGTCTGGGTGACTTTGAAGCTTCCATTATTGAATGTGTCTTAGATGTGGGTGTGAGCATATTAATGATAGGAGTTGTGTATATTAGGGTTCTGTGTGGTGAGGGTTGTTCAGTTTAGTATTTAATCCATTAGGGTACACGGTTTTAAGTTTGTTGATCCACATGTCTTCGTGTTTTTCTAGAACTTTAGTTATATCAATTGGAGTAGTTTTTTCTATTTTTTCTATGATGGTGAAGCTAGCGTCAGTGGCAAAATTGTGGTCAGGTGTGCGAAAGTGTAGTTCTACGGGAAGTGGGCTACGATTATTTTTTGACTTAATCCTATGTCTATAATTGTTGAGTCTAATATCAAATTGCCACTCGGACTTGCCTATGTACAGTAACTTACATCTATTGCACTCTAGAAGGTATATAATGTTCTTACTGCGGCAGTTGCTATTGTGATATATGTGGTAACTCTCTTTTGTGGTAGTGCTTGTGAATGTGTTGGTGTACTTGAGGTGGTTGCAACATAGACTGTTTCTTATGTTGCAAGGTGTGCAGAATTTAATTGTTCTAGGTGTATTTTTGTGTACGACTTTATTGTTGACGATATTATTTCTACTGATCATGTCTCTGATGTTTTTGGGTCTGCGGTAGGAGATAACACATGGGTCTGTGAATGTTTCTCTTAGATCTGTTTTGATCGTGAGATTCCACAGAGGTGATGTTTCTTTCTCGTTCAAACAATGAGACCATCACGTCTGACCACCTCATATTGTGCGGCAGGGCAGAAATATTCCAACTGATTTCCAGCGGATTAAGATCAACGATCGAGCGTGTCAAATGTGGAAAAATCCTCTGCTCAAAGATGTTCCACAGTCACATACATCATTTGAGGTGGACTTCAAGGTTAACTTTCAAGGGAAATCAACGTTACACAACACAAGAGATAAACGACACAATTAAACTATTAAAATCAGTTGCCGAAAATTCTTTGCACTTACTTGGACAGAATGAACCCGGTGGAAGAAACATTTTTTATATTGCTATTCTATGATTAATTTTGAAATCAAATCACTAGATTAATTCCAAGTTAGGACTCATATTTTAAGAGAGAGTAACTTTGAAAAGAGCTGTGTATTTTGATCTCAAGTCCAAGCCCAATGAAGTTTCAAACCTAATCTTTTGGTGTTGAAGCTGTGCAACCTGCATTTATGATTCTTTTTAAAGATGTTTTCTTGTTTGAAACTCAACTGTCGAAATGGGTTATTCATTTGGACAAAACAACATTTGTGTAACGTTCAATCAGAAATAATCTCAGTAACCAAACCTCACGATATTAGCAATCTTTATATTATTGTACATCATGAGATGAATAACTATCTAATTGTGACAGTGAATAAAAGTTGATAACTTACAACAATGTACAACGTAAGTGATTGATAGTGAACGAAATGAACGGATACTGG
Source organism: Thysanoteuthis rhombus (assembly GCA_963457665.1). Lineage (NCBI taxonomy): Eukaryota > Metazoa > Mollusca > Cephalopoda > Oegopsida > Thysanoteuthidae > Thysanoteuthis > Thysanoteuthis major. The sequence continues at coordinate 29,289,576 of OY735211.1, read as the reverse complement.
CCCAACCAAAGGATGGTTTTCATCCATGGAAGGTGATGCAATATGTAAGGTTAGATTGGAAGCGAGTCCAATGCAATGAGCTTTTCTTTTCAGAGAACAATCGATTCGAAATTATACTGCTCTCATTTGTGTTGCTCGATGAAGATTATGTTGAAAGTAAAATAATAATATTCCCATAAAACCTTGTTTAAATAATGAACTATATGTTTGGCATGAACTATATAATAAGAAATGGAGTGGATGTTTGATCAACATGGCTGGGGTGTCATGTTAATGTACGTTTTTCGTTTTTGAAATCCCATGGTAAACAACCGTTGACCCCAACAAGAGACTATTTATACATCGAAACATGATAACAAAGGATAGATGAAACAAGGAAAAATCTTTTAAATTGCCTTGAGAGTAATCGGGAAATAAGTGACAAATGCAACACCAAAAAGTATTTTGTAAATTTTAAAAAAATGTTTCGTGTTTAAAGCTGTAAAGTTCCCTAGATTATATAAACGTTTGTGTGTGTGTGTGTGTAGTAAGTAAGTAATATGGGAGAAGTTGTAAATTTTTCGCTGTTGTATTTCTTCTAAATATAACGTAATCAATGATAATATTTATTTTCATGTTTCAGATGTCCTCGGCATATGTCTTCAACCTTGTCACACTAGTTATCGCGAAATATTCAAAGTCTGTATAGTGCCTATGATGATTATTAATATTTTTCCTATAATCGGAGTCGTATCACTATATCAGAAATAGCTTTCCAAATTCCTATTTTCAAGGTCAGCAACCCCTTCCCACTTTACTCGTAGGAGTAGACTGAGCCTTAGACAATCATTTTACTATTTACTTTTAGTGAATGATTTATTATAAACCACTCCGATGATGGTAAACAATAACCAAAATGAATACATAATGCAGTGACATCAGCGTAGAAAATTAGTTTTAAGATTGATTTCGGACTTCTACAATCCAGCAAAGCTCTCTTTGAGTTGGTAATCGGCAGGTTCTTGAAGTCCGGTTTCCTTTTTTCCAAGCAAGACATTAATTTAAGTCAAATCAAGAGGTTATTCTTTATTCCTGCTGTTTACTCACTGCCGTAGATTGATGGCCTGCGTTGAGTAGTGGGACATGTGGTCCTAGTATATATTGTGCAAGCCTCATTTGTTGGTATTCAAGCCAAGATTACAGCTAAGCTTTCGTTAATTTAAGGGTAAGCAAGCTTGTCCTTATTGACAGATAGGTACAACTTTTTCAGCCAACCATTGCTGGACCATAGTTAAGTGTAAGATAGTATTAAAGGTAGTGCATATTTCAATGTGTCCGAGCATCTTTCTCCCACATATCTAGGTTGTGGAAATATTTTTCCAAACTTAACGCTTTTAATGCGTATTTTCGACTCATCTGATCACTTTCCGAATCGTTCCTCCATAGTTATTCGCAAAAGTTACTTAAAAATAGCCATATTTTAAACTCTGTTAAAATTTCGGTAGATATGAACGATATACACAGAATTTTCGATGGAAAATTGACATCTTAGAAATGTTGGAATTGGCAAAATCAGCATATTATCCGATTTCAATGAAATCGTTTTATTTTTAAAAAATTTGGAAAAAAAAGAGAAGATATTCTTAAATCAATTCTTTTTTCGTATGATTCTTATCCCGTCTGTTATCATTTTGATGATTTATTTAATTCATACATTGGAGATTTCATTGATTTTTACACATTTGACGGATTAACCCCTCGATATATCAATCATGTTTACCATTTTGAAAAAGGTTTAGGAACTGCTCGAACTGAATTTAATCGATAAAAATGATGATAAATCCTTTAAAAAATATCCAGCATTTTTTTTTCTGATCAAAAGCCAAAATTATAATTGATGGAATCAAAATAAAAATAAAAAATTTACCAAATGTTTTCCTGTTTTTTCAATACCAAAGTAAGACTCCCATTTAAAGCTATTCCGGGGCACTTTTCTAAAAAAGGTGAAAATAATTAATTTTTTTTTTATTGATATCTGGAATAAAGATTTTCGTTTTTTAGATTCGTCCTCTTTAACTAAATATCGAAAATTTTATCAGAATTGGATGAGATGCTGACTTCAGCCATATTTTCAAATTTCTCATGAGTTAATTTTCCAATTAGATTGTCACCATATTCTTCATACCTATAATTCAGTAATACAAACATTAACCCTGCGTGACTGTATAGTGTGCAAGTATCCTGGTTCTAAAAGTATTTTATCAGAGGATAAAGCTAATGTAAACTAATCATTCTGTAACTTAATCCTTCAGAGTCTTATTATTATCACTTTGGAGCTTTAGTTGCCATACCTTAAGATCCCCAATACATGAGCTCTGATGAACTGAAATCAATCGAACATGAGTTCTGCTCATCACTTTATTTCAGTGTTAGTGTGCTGTCCTAGTCAAATATATTTCTTAGCAGGGGCTTGGAAGTTGTGGCATGAAAAGGGTTTACAGTGTGTCGTAAAACCCGTGCTCATCCCAAAATATCGGGCTTACGGTATATAGAAAAAAAATCACTCAGCCAAAAATATCGGGCTTATATTATAGTGAAATAAAGTTAACTCTGAAATATTGGATATACAGGTTCTAAAGCTTAACACCATCAGATATTCCAAGTCATTCATTCTATTGACGTGTCAGCGAATGTAAAATGTTTACGGAGCGGAAGCAGTCGTCTCATATTATTCTTTGACTGAAGAAATGCAGCCTGTCTAAAATGTTCTATGCATTGCTTCTTTTGGCAGAAGTATGAGGTACTCAACAGGGATAGAATGCACTATGCAGTAGTGATCATAGTCATTATGCTCATTTGCATACTAAGAGAGGATTTCTCAGCGATTTCACGGCATGCCTGTGTAATTTGACTGGAATTCCTACATTTTTGATGTTTTTGTTGATTTGTTAACAGCGATAAGGGACTTGAAGTATTAAGATTTGTCAAGAATAGATTTTGCCCAGGTGAAATTTTAATCGAAACCAAATTAGTTGATGTGATGATTAATTGACTGGATTATGTAAAAATATTGCTCGCTTATTTCTGGAAATATAGTGAAAATTGCATTTCTTTACAAGCTGAGGTCTTGACAAAAGTTCAAAAGTCTCATTTAATATTTCATAAATTAGAGTCATTCATGAATGAGCAAATATATCATGTTGAACAAGGTAACAAGCAAAGAAAGATTGCTATTTGATGTAAAAAGATAGTTAGTTACCGGCTATTGTACACAGTTGATGGTATCACCTGTATTTTAGACAGAAATGATTAAACTCTACAAAAAAAAAAAAAAAACATGTCAGGCACTTTGAAATCAGTAAAACTTAATATTTATCGATAAGGAGGACCCAATTCCTTCTTATAGCAACATTTATTTATCATTTTCAAGTTTCCAAAGTATAAATAATCTGATATAACTTTTAAATCACCACGATAATAAATGTTCAAGCTGTTTTTCTCGTTTTTTTTTCTTTTTTCAAACAGATCATTCATATTGTACTTTGATAAAACACGAGCAAATAAACAAAGAAAAAAATTCTGAACAATTACTTATTTTTTGAGGTATTTGGTCGTCATTTTCATTCAGAGCCTATCTCTAAATGACCATCCGCATGAGCTAAGTTCCCACAGGTGTATTTTCTTTTGTCTGCAATATTAACTTCATATAGATGAGGATATGGTAAGACTTGCATTATCATTGAATGAGTTACCTTAACATGAGAATGAGCGTGGGTAAATACAGAAAAACAAAAAACAGGATTTTTTTTACAAATACCATTTTCATTTAGGAGATTTATTCGCGAGTGGATAAATCCTTGTTACTGGAATTGTCCAGTTAATATGTTTTTTGTTCATTTTTTGAATATGTGTGCAAATCGGACTGACATTTGAACGTACAATTTCTACTAATGATTTGATCACGAATGTAAACAGGTTTTCTCACCCGTTTTTCGTCGGTTTCATTTTGTTAACAGAAAATAAGATTAGCTGATAATTTTTTGCAATTATTTTCTGTTGTAGAACACTAATATTCGATACAATAGATATATTCCATGTTATATACGATTTCATTGACACCCGTCACTTTATCCAAAAATTCGTGAGAGTACCCGAAGAGAGTGTGGTGGATGTGTATTACTACTTACTATAGTTTTGTAATCAAAAGAAAATGTGGAATTGAAGATTTGTGACGCAAGATCGTATATATACCTATTTATTTACTTAGATTACGGTCATTTCCAGCAGATATATTTTTGTGATTTGGACAGTTATTATAATTCTATCTCTTCACTTTCACTCCATCAGCTGCTACTGAAACAATGAATTGTTAACAAGACGTAAATGACGTCAGCAAATCTGGAAGGAAGCATAAACTATTTTAAAATGCGTAGATGGAGCGCAGGGAATTTTTTTTTTTTTGATCATCTAGCTTTCTTTCCTGCACGAAGGGGGGAAATTAGTTGCGTTACTGTAACATTATCATACGTTAAAACTGTCTTTTTGCTATGTCAGGCTACGTATTCGTCCAGCAATAAGACATCGGAGAACTAAAAAAGAGGTCCTGTTGGATGGACGGGGAAGAAATGGAAAATGGACTTGGAGGAACCCATTCACGAAACCAAGAACGACCAAGTCGATTATATCCTGGCTAACAAGCACGACACTGTCAAAAATATTCAAGTCGTAGATTGCGTCAATGCAGAGAGTGACCACAGAATTGTAAAGTTGTAAGATCCAAATTTATACGAAAAAGGAACTAAAAAAAATGTTCAGCACCAAGGGGCGACATCTAAACCAAAAAACTCGCGCGACCATCTAAGCCCAAACTGAAAAACAGGTATGGACTTCTTACCGACAAGGCAAACTCAACCTTCAAGACAATTATGAAACTTAAACATGGAACCTACCAAGAAGACTGAACCTTAAAATGAATGCCATGCAACATACAGAAGAATGGACCATAGTCAACATAACATGGGTAGATCATAAGACAATACATTTAAGGAAAAACAGAAATGTGAGATACGATAGAATCCATTAGAAAACTTAAGTGGTGATGGGCTTGTCATGTTGCGAAAATGTCAGACAACTGCTGGGCATCACGACTCACGACGTCCATCCCCAGAGATCGAATACAAATACCAGGACCGGCTGACCACGAGATGGTGTGGCGAAAAAAATAAATTCAGAAACTACAGGCTCTGTGACGCCTACAATGGAGCCGTCTGACGAATCTTTGCAGAAAGTTCATGTCCAAATACAGACGCCAAAAGATTGATATATCTGAACAGCAAAGGACATAGTGGGGGGTATAGGAAGCTATTTAATTCGCAAGCAAGAAGAGATTTTATAGTGGTCAATCACACGGACGCAGCCTCATTATGAAAAGTTTAGAGGAGCCTTTTCTCCCCAAAACAACGCTTTTTAGCCTCAGCAACTCTTTCAAATATAATCCCAGGTTAGCTTACGGGGAAAACGGGAGTGAATTATTTTTCACACTTCGTATTCGTATTTCTATCTAAGTAGGAGAAAAAAATAATCACAACTATGTTTCACAACGTTTTCTTCCAGATTCTTTTCTATTTGGACACAATATATATATATATATATCCCCCAAAGTTATTCCATGAAAGTTGTCGATGATTACAATTCATCTCTTGTTAAAAACATCATCAAGTGATTCCACCATCAGAGACTCCGTAAATTTATAAGTGCCTCAAATTTCAACATGATATAGATCCATAAATCATATAATGAGTGAGAAATTTGCAAAATGTCATATCTGCAAACATAATGAAAGATCGATAAAACCCCTCATATGATAACTCGTAGAAAAAGATAGGTTCATGAGACACTACGTTTAAAAATATGTACAAAAAGCAATTCACAAAACAATTTGTACTCTAAAACATACTAAAATAGGTTTTCAAGCGTATATTTTTACTCAGATAATCTCACTAAATAAACATATACTTTTTTGTTATATCTATAAATTGATAACACGTTATATCTTGTTGGTATAACATTCTTATTTCATTATTGCTTTTTGGTTGTGTGTTTTTTTTAACTTGTGCTCGAATCGATTCCCACCTTTTTCAGTTATTTAGTTTTTGTAAAATATCTGTTTTGGTACTTAATAACAGCTGCCAATTTTCATGAGGTAAAAACAATTTGAATACCGAAGTTATAAGAAATAAAGAGAAGTTTATCATGAATGTAAGGTTTGTCAGACATGACGATTTTGTCCATAACCAGATTGTCAAGGTTTGTTTTATCTATCATGAACATTATTATGTCGAACTGGACCCTTATTTTCTGTTTGTTGTATCGTTGAAAGTCTGTCCGTCGTACTAAAATACAGTGCTGTAGTATTTCGGTCACTTTTGTTCTGATTTTTTTTTTCAGGAAAATATCGACCTATTGTCTTAAAATTCGATTTATTCTGCTCGGTCGTACTAAATACATTTTTTTGCATTGAAAGGGGACGTTCTAAACAAAAAATGCAAAGTAAGAGTACGGAGTAGAAATAGATATTTAGTTTGAAAATAAAACGTCTATTTTTATTAGATTTTCTTAAATATTTTTTAGTGCATGCACATACAAGCACAATAGAACATCCCTTTAAATCTGGGGAAAAAAAAAGACACTTCCGAAAATAATGGCTGACTTATTGATCAAAAACACAAAAGTATTTGCCTAGAAAAAATGCAATTGGATTTTTAGCTTTTACCAAACTCACAAATCTTTACCAATTCTTGAAAAAAATGACAAGTGGGGCTCTAAAATGTTAATGCTGAACTTGACACATTCATTCTGTCGCTGTTTTCAGAAGTCAGACAGCCGCACACCTTATAGGACCGCATAGTGAAAATGGTTCTATTGGATGATATTGGAAAAAATGAAAAGAAAGAAGAGGATTAATGCACTTCCGTAAAAATGCCAAAAAGTAAGTACCCATTCTAATATAATTGTTGTATTGTAAATAATGCCCTTGTCGTAAAACTTGGAGTTTTCTTTTGTAAAAACCAACAAACATCTGGCTGGTTCGAAAGTCTTTTCGATTGAAAAAACCTGGAATTAGAAGGAGGATATTTCTTTTAGGGAACTTTTTTTTTTGTTTTTAAAATAGGGAATCACCTAGAATTGATTAAAAAAAATTGGTGAATATATCAGGAAAAAAGTTTGCTTTTGAAGAAAACACATAACAATTATCTTTTTTTTTTTTAAATTGAACACTGAACATGAGTATTGCAAGCCTAATAGCCATACGAGCATGCACTTCCAGCAAACATTGGAAGATCAAAATAGAATATTTTGATCTTGATAAACCCTATATATCTGAACAATACTTTTTTCAAGTAAATAAATAAACAAATAAAACCACAGTGTATATAATTGGGTAATTAAGCAAATAAGCCTGTACATACACATTCAAGTGATAAATATTCATCAAATTAAATATGAAGCGTTCGCTCTACCAAGTATCGGCCCCTTCAAACACAAAAAAATCAATTATCACGACACGGAGCGACTTGTGTCAATTTGATGAAAAAGCTGCTTGACTCCCATGGATTTGAATGTGCACTTATTGGAAATTATTGTAAGTGTTTAGATGATGGTTGGCACTTGTGGACAGTTGAAATGAGGATTAAGATTGTTGTTATAAAGTTGATGATAGGCGGGTGATGACTGAATTATGGACCAAAAATTATCTGATTCAACATAATCATGACACGTGCATAAACAGGAGAATTAAATAACAGATGTTGAATCAAACATAGATAAAGGAACCCATATCATTAAACGAATATTCCCTCAAGGTAGTTAGACGGAAAGATTCAGACTGGATTAGATTCTTTCATAATTAACAACGTGATGATTATGAGAAATATATAAAATAGAATGAATCAAGCAAGTAATACCAGAAAATAAAAGCTGGGTAGGCTAGGAAAGGAAGCTAGCCATAGAATACAGGGAAAACTCAAAGTGCATATGGAGGTATATAAAGATTGTCCAAAAAGTTCAGAAGCAAAATTCCCGATCTCTTGAAAAAGGATGGTACACTCAAAACTGAAAATACTGAAATAGCAGAAATCCCGAGTGAGAAGTTTTACAGCGCATTCATAGGACTAATAGAGACACGTCTAACTTAAACATTATGTCCGAGATAGAATTAGTGACCGATGCAAGTGATTTTGCAGTAAAGAAAAGTGATGTAAGGAAATAGTTACTCCGAAATGTATCTCCGAGTATTGATTTAATTCGTCTCAGAGTCCTTGGAGAACAAACTCCTGAAATGACAGGGTTACACACCATTTCTATAAGTAAGATCTCAAGTCAGCAGAGGGGAGTCTAGATAACTCCAATGTATAAGAAAGGAGACAGGAGCGACTCCAGTAACATCAAAGCCATCAGTTCGACATCTAAAATCTGTATATTCCAAAAAAGATTCATAGTGATCATAAAGTACTTCAGAACAATATCGCAGGTCCCCAAATGGGAAATGTCTTACATAAAATTGCTTGAAGCCATGTACAGACAAAGGCTTTGAGTCATTATATACCAATAATTATTCTATATCTCTACTCTTGCAAAGCTTTTGATTGTGCCCTGTATCAAATGAAGATCTTTTGGGTCTAAGACCGTGCTCAGAGGTGGATCGATTCTGTCCTATACAACCCACAATAGAAAGTATCATTGAATGGTTGATTGTCGTTGATCTAGTATTCTCCTGTGGTGTAGTGGGTCTCAATCCCAGGCCGAATACTATTCTTGCTTTTGGCGTATGAATCATTCATCGGAATTAAATCGATGATAGGTGTATCCACCAACAACACCAAACTGTACTAAGCGATATTGGTAGTCATCATTTCAACTAACTGAAGGTCCTTATAAGCTTTGAAAATGAGCTCTGATAATGCAAATGTGAATCCAACCATTGAAATGCAAAGAGACGCATCCAATCAAAACAAGCACGAATACACCATGAAAACAGAAGATGGAGCTTATCTTACTCTGAGAAAACGTAAGTGTAGAGAACAGAAAACTTGATGTACAAATTGCAAAACATTACAATTCCAGGCAGGTCCACAAACCATCGACCAAGACTGTAATCGTAGCATCTATCCAGATATCTGCAACATCAATCTCCGAGCAGCGTAACCAGAGGTCACAGCAAGGGGATATAAATCCAAATCTTCTCCTCAAATAGATCTGCTTCTGCCTGGGAAAAGCTATTAGAATCCAGTTTTCTCCAAACATAGACATATTCAAATTTAAACTCAGAAAACCTCAAACACCGAATGTTTGAGTGAGTATAAAGTTCTTCATCTTTTATATGCAGCTTTGCAATAGAATTCCCTTCGTTGTCGCAAGACTGCTACATTACTTGTCTCCTTCATGTTTTAAAATGTCAGAAATGACTTTCAGATGTCACCAGAGGTCAGTGCAACCTATTCTATGCTGATCGTGGAATCGAGTTACCATCGTAATCAAATTTGCTGACCATCCAGTGCAACCGGTTTGCAACCCACAGAAATTTACATAATTTGAGGGTTGGGCTAATTTGTTTCTGGTGACGTTGAAACGATGATTCATTATCATTTTAGCATATATATTGTTACAGGTAAAATGTGAAATTATTGAAAAATAAGAGAATTGTGAACATTCAAGGTAAATATGACCCATTGAAAACCTCTTTCAAACGATCTTCTATTAATGATATTTCACCAAGCGAAGAATCACACCAGGTCAGCAAGCTTTCAGTACAGCAAGATGGACCTCCAAAAACAAAAAGAACTCCGCTGGTTCTAAAAAGAAGGGTATACAACCAATGTATCAAACCAATAGTCACATACGGAGCTGAAACAAGGAATCTAACCGGAAGATCCACCCTTAAACTGAGAAACATACAAAATGCACATGGAAGAATCATATTCAAACTCACAAGGAGAGATGATAAGACAACGAAGTATATCAGAGTAAAGACAGGAGTCTGAGACACCATAAAAACTGTAAAAAAAACTCAAACAGCAATGGGCTGGACATGTTGCAAGGATTTCAAACAATAGCTGGATATCACGACTCACAGCATTTATCCCAAGAGATCAGGTATGAGGCTGTGACCGACAGAAAGAAACATGGTATGACAAGCTGGATAAATTCAGAAAATACTTGCTCTGCAATGCCTAAGATAGAGAAATCTGCCAAATTTTGGGGAAAGTCTGTGCCCTAAAACAGTTGCCAACAGGCTGATGATGAAGGATTTAGGTTTTGTGATAACAAATTTATTCATGGGGCTTTCCCTATTATTTAACATTTTAAACTCAAATTATTTTAGGAGATGATAATCAGATTTATAAATAATTAATTGGTATGGAGAATGTTGGAAGACCTGATATTCCGACACTCTAAGCTTAGATGCAGCATTTGAGATGTTTGAGCTATAGTACTGTCATGAAGCATTCCGTTCAGTTCATGTATGGACCATTTTTCCAACTCTTTCTGCCTTGAGATTACATAATATGGTTGGTTTTAAAAATCTGAATCGCTTAAACCGGTAATCGTAGGTTGTTGGCCATTACTGTTGATAATTCGTCATCAATAAGAACAAAGATCGGCCTCCCTCAATGGTTATCATCGGTGTCCATAATTCGAAAACTAAACCAATTGAACCAACACTAAATAGATTTATTTTCAGTGTTCACTTGAAATACTTTGCCATCTTTATGAGCTGTTTAGGCTGAATTATGTTTTGCTTTGAGATCGTATTTGAATATAAGTCTAACATCTTGCCTTACATCAGCCCAAGGCAGAAGAAAATGACATTCCCATTATAACCTAATATCTTAAAATTTCTTATGTATTTTGATAATTATTAACGTTGGTCCAACCACATCTTCTGTTTTACCTCAACGTATGAGACCAAAAAAGACTCAAATCCGAAAGACAACATTACAAATTAAGAAAAAAATGCAATCTTCCAGAGAATCATTCTTGCAAATATTCATTTCCTGTGACGCCTTTCTCTTTGAATTAGTTGAAAGATAAACAGACAAATCAGGAATGTGAATTATATATCAGACGACTGCGATTTTGACAACCTCCTTGCTAGCCTACAATGGCCGGAGGTGCTGGTAATGTTTGGACTAAAAAAAAAATAACGAGCGACAAGGACAAGCCCTATAGCTGGCATCAGCTCTCCAAGGGTCCTGCTTGATGTATGGTTCATCAAAGAAGCGGTGATGGAGTCAAAGGCGGGGAAGAACAGTTAATAACTAGGAAAATGGTTCTTCTGTCAACACTCAAGATGAATTATGAAAACAAAGTATTAGGAATGTCAGTGATTTAGATGTCGGCTCTTAGTGTGGTAATCTGATAGTTCAGCCGTTCTGAATCTTTTTAAGGTTCGCATCCCATCCACACTCACAAATCTTTCTGCTTCTCTCAGGCAGAAAATTTAAATGAAGATTGAATATTTGTAATGATATTATTAGGAATGTAAATAAAAAAGGGTTAACATTTATTAAAAGAAATAAGAGGTTTGTCTCAACTCAAGATAATACTGATACATACATTCGGTGCATTGAACCCCGTTACTTTTTCTCAAATAAATTGTATACATAAGCAAAAATAAGCTATTTGCCCCCTACATCGATTGCCTAATGCACCACCCAGTCAAAGATTTTAAGATGGATTTCAATCAATAAAGGACGGTAAGATATTTTTTTTTTGTACAGAGATTTTTTTACGTTTTTGCTGGTCAATTCCAAGCATTTTTTGTTGAATATTCCTGAATTCTGGTTCTTTCGGTGACATTATCAAGTGAGCAATTTATCCTATAGTATGTTTCTTGTAATCATTTTACATTGACGAATTCAGGTTTACGAGACATTTTCTTACGGTTGCATCCAAAAGTAGTCGATATTTACCAAGCTTTTGTCTAATACCGATCTACAATTTATTAGCAGTCAATAAGGACCGAACTCTTCATGCAGTATCAACAGTTTGCTCTCTTGATAACTTCTATTCGTTGTCAAGACGCCAGTTAATCATGCATTAGCCAACATAAACCAAATTCTGGAAATACTTTTAATTTTAATATCGCTCTAATAGGGGATGTCAGTCATGAGGCAAATATGATTGATAAATAACCAAATCACTATTCTGTCATTAGAATCAATCCATATTTTCTTTCTGTTAAACTTTTCTAAGTATTAAATTATTGTAACTTGTTCCTTGGTCAATTGTCCATCGATTGATATGTTTTTTTCTTTTTATTCCAAAATATGGTAAATAACGTCTGTAAACAGAGTAAGCAAATTGGTTCACTAAGCCATCGTAGTTTATTGAGCTCTCATGCGCAGCTCCTACGTTGAAATAAAGAAAATATTTTTTTGTCTGGATTCTCAATGCTTTGTTATTTATCACCTTAGGTTGCATTTTTTTTCCGTGGTATTTTTCTAGATCACGCAAATTAATTAATATTCCACCAAAGGGATAGTCGATGATACATAAAACTTACAGAATTGCGAAGCTGATTGCTTTGGAAGTGAATGTTTTGAGCATCATCATAAACTCGTTTGAGAGATTTTGGATCAAAGACTTTTGTGTAGGCCAACTTTGAATTTTACTGCTCTGTTAATTCATTGGGATTATCATTTAGCCCATGAGCCTCTGAGAACATCGGCAATAACTAAACATGTGATGACATTATTGCTGCTAATACATTTGATCAAGGCCAACATTTTCATTGTAAAATCAATGTGAATATTAATTATTGTCAGATTTGGAACTAGAAACAATCTAAATATAGTTCCAAGGAAGCTAAATTAGCAACACAACTCAAAACATATGTTTTGCCGAACGAAACCTATTCGACCGATTAGCCATGGAAACAATTGCTTCGTACGACCCATACGAAAATATAGATATGAAAAAAGAATAACCCTTAGCAATTTACCTATTTCTTCTATATTTCATCCCAGAGAGAGGGCAAATTTTACAGTATAAGGATCATTTTCCTCTGTGGACAATACGGGAAGGTCATATTTCATTGTTTCAATTTCTAACTTTTCTGCATAAATAGCTACCTCAAAAATCTTTGATATAATGAGCGGATTTTGGTCAAATAAAGTATATTGAGCTCAGCAAAAAGAGCCCATTTGCAATAATTTTCTACAAGATCTCTCGCACAAGTAGAATTCACCTGATTTTCGTACCTTAATTTTAATGGAAACGATTGCTACTTTCATATTTCTCTCTCCGTTCTCTCACCGGATCCATTTTTTTAATTCCGATTCTGTTTGGCTCTGCACCCTGCTCGAACTACGACGTGCATCATCGGAAATGAATGTTGGCTTTTCAATACGTGATTCCATGGCACGCAGTGGGAGCTGAGTTTGATTATCAGATGATTACAGAATTTTTCTTTTTCTTTAACACAGTTCCTTGTTTGTGCTTAGGTCTGCATGGTCAGATGATTGCCGCTTGTAGTGTTCCTATCAGAACACCCTTCCTGCCCTGCCAGAACTACTTAATACTCTACCTGTAAATAATTACTTTTATCACCCTGAAATTATCATCATTTCGGCATTGTTATTGATTCTTTTTTTTTAGATATACACGATATTTTCTCTGAAGACTGGCGGCCAAGCGTATGTTTGTAGAGCTAGCTCTTGTAATTTTGCAATGACAAAGTATGTATCATCTATACGAACTTTTGCGATTCATATTACATACACCTCCCCCAATATATATATATATATATATGTGTGTGTGTGTGTGTGTGTGTGCGTGTGCGTGTGTGTGAAAAATATCTCTCTGCATTATTGAAAGTAATTGTAGTTGGTGCTCACTCAGCACAGTCTACCACAATGACTATCGATGATTTTCACAGGAAAAAGAAATTCCGAACAGGGAGAATTTTATCCCAGGGAGAGAAGGGGGGGATTCAGGCCGAGAAGTAACAGGCACTGGGAAGATATACCAGTAAAAAAGTGTTCTTGGTCGTTTCGTCCAATGACTTATCTCTGACACAGAAATATCACTGTTTTTTCTTCTTCTTTTTTTTATCCTCTACATGACTTCAAAAATGCATTCAACTAAACAGCTGTTGGTGAGAAAGGGAGTCGACTTAACATCACTATGTCGAAAAGGTTGTCTACGAATCAGCTGTGAGGCAAAACTGTAGTCAACTATCTCTGCCGGCGATAAGACAAGACACAAAAAACTTACCTGACATGAATTCGAAATTGAGGAAGAATTGAGGGCATTTGGTACCTCAAAGGGTGTAATGTGAACTTGGACACAGCGTATTCATTGCAATATCAGTAATCATAAAAGCTGTTTTTACTGCCAGAACTCAATGGTGGTGAACTGTAGCAGTTGCAATAAAAATATACTAATATTAGAAATATGACTCTTCACCTTAGGAAATATGCAGTGTTATGGCATCAAAAAGAGAAATAAAAAAATAGTTTTTGCATTGATAAACCACGAAACAGAATCTAGAAGAAATTACACCCAAATAACCTACAAAAAGAATGCAATCATTCTCAATTGGAACATTTTAACAAACTCACACATCTTTAAAATAGAACTGAATTTGAGATAAAGTTTTCTAGTCTTTGCACGTAAGTTTTCGATGTTCAATCTTGTTTTAATATATTTCTGTATCTTCGAATCTTTTGTCCAAATTAAGTCAATTTCAAAAGTGTGTAAGTAAGTTGGAAGAAACCTTTTGAATTGTATTGGATACATTTCGAATACAGTGTATTTCACACCGATAAGTTATATACACAATTCAGATAAAGTAAAGAGACATTAAATTGAGAGTAAATGTTATTAATTGCCAAAGACTGTCGGTACTAAATGTCCCCGAACCAACTCATTGGACTCTTTAAGGCCTAAGCAGGCTTTTACAATTCAAATAGCCTGCCCATTATGTCTAGTCTATCTTTCGCAAGTGCCTGAGTAGACAGGTAATTAGAACTGAGGTACTAAACTGCTGGGATAATATCTTGGAATAAGACTACAAAGAAAATTCTTCTGCTACAGAAGAACAACATTAGATCAAGGCATTTCCAGTAAAGTTAAACAAAGTCTGATGCAAACATCGTTTGTTTCAAAGCTGTTTAATTGAGCCGGTGTGAATAAATTAAAAGGACCTCTCAGGTTGGTAATTGTTATTCGATTTGCCGTACTTTTTACCTTCGTCAGACATTATTGGTTGTGTATCTGCTGTGATCAACCTATTAGGAAGTATAAACAACTGTAAATATAATTAGGTAAGTTCCATCAATGTCTGATAAGGACTTGACAGATCAGTGCATAATCAAAAACATAATATGAAAGAAAAGTTTTAAAGATTTAGAGTCTGATGATCTACTGCGGGTTTAATAATATTCAACTGCTATATATGACGACAAAAGAATACGTGAATTCTTCATAACAAGTAGTTGTCTTATTTTTGGAAAAACTGTGTTTGAAATCCAATAACTTACTCCAGTGAAGTACAGATTCTGCTGTAGTCTCATGTCGTATAGCATTACGTTCAAGTTCCAGTTGTTTACAAAATTTAAGTGATTAACTGTCCCGACAGAGACGTGACGTCTTTTATAAACTTTGGACCTACTGGCTTCATTCATTTATGTAATGGCTGACTTGTTCATCACTCTCTCCAGATTCAATGCAGTTATTCAATATAGGAACTCAAATACATTGGTTTAAAAAGTGAAATCATTTTTATTTCATTATATATATATATATATATATATATATATATATATATATATATATATATATATATATATATATATATATATATATATATATATACGTTGCTCCCAATGGAATCTCTCTCAATTTTGTAAGATATAAGTGAATCCTGAAAAGAAGGGTGTACAACCTATGTGGATAGTCACCTATGGCTCCAAAACATAGAACCTTACCAAAAAATTTACCCTGAAACCAATGCACCATCTCGATAGTCATCTATTGTGTTTAAACAAAACGAACATAGATTGACTCTCAAATTTAGAACCATGCAACAAACACAAGATAAGATTATAACTTGGAGAAATCAAAAGACAGCATTCATCAAAGAAAAAGAAAACTGAAAAGGATGGGGGCAGACCATATAGTAAGAATATCAGACAAAAGCTGAACATCAAGACTCATGGCACGGGCCTCCAAAGATCATATACGAGACTGTCGCCTGCAGAAAATAAGATGGCAAGAAGATTCTGATAGGTTTAGGGAATATTTTCACTGCAACGCCAGTGAGATCAGGCAAACCTAATGGTCATTAAAATTAATATGATGATATCGCTTTAGACAACTGAACTGAACTGCATATGTTCGTTGGAAAATGCAGTGAGTTCTCGTCTATTCTTCATGAAAAGGTGATCTGCCCAAATAGCTCGTATCTCTGTGGGAATTCTCTTCAGTTCCCGACTCACAATACTCTCAGACAGCCTTTTTTTCATCTGAAAATTAGATTTCGGCTGATGGATTGTGCTTTGCATCTTCATACCATTATAAACCGTGCGTTTTGAACATCTAAAAATCAAGCCAAGTATTGACACGATTGAATTGTTTGCAAAATATATAAGAAGCGTGTATATTAATATCATTAATCCTAAGAGTGACATCGCATAAAATAAAGGATATGATATTTATTATCATCAGGAAGTTGATGATGATTATTATGATGTTTTTTTTCCGAGCCCATATTAATCTTCCACGAGAACACTGTCGAGGACCGACCGAAAAGAAAAGAAAAAGCTCTGCGAAACACGTTTTCTAACCATTGGACTACGTCAGGAGCCTTATAAAAAATTATCACGTAGCTTGGCTTAGGTTTTCACAGGACCACAGTTGTAAAGCAATCACTGTGGCTCGAACTGTGTATAATAGCAGTTATTGGATCTACTTCTTTTTCGGCAACCTTCGTACATCTTTAATTAATCACATTTTATTTCTTTCACTTGTCCGTTAATCAATATTTCTTGCACTTGTTTTTTAATTTCTGTTTCTTCCATATATTGCTTGGTTATTATATCTTTCTTTCTTATCTTTCTTTGTTATTCGCTCTTTCTGTCTTACACTCCATTGATAATCAGACTCTCTTTTTTTACGTCACTTCGAATATCACTTCATTTCTTACACTCAATCGTTAATCCTCTGTTAGTCTGTCTTTCGTTTTTACAATCCTTTACAAATCACTTTTTCTTTCGTACACATCTTCGACAATCACTCTCGCATTCCTCCAACCTTCGTTAATCAGTCTTTTTTTCTTTTACATCTTCCTTGATCTGCCTTTCTTTCTAACACTCTTCCTCTAATCACCATTTCTTTCTCACACTTCCTTTTTTTTTCATCAGTATTTCTTTCTAACATTATTTTGTTATTAATTTTTTCTCTTTCTCCTACACGTTCTTCAAAAAACTATTCCTTTCTTACACACAATTATGGGTCACTCTTGTCCTTTTACACACCTTTCTTGATTTCTCGTTTTTTGTCACATTCCATCGTTGGTCACCCTTTCTCCCTTAGACACAATCTCTTTTTTCTTCAATTTATTGTTGATCACTTTTTCTCTTCTGTAATTGTCTCCTGATAATCTGTCTTCGTGTTCTCCATTTTTTCGTTAATCACGCTTTCTTTCTCAAACTTCTTCATTAATCTGTCTTTCTTTCTTCAACTCCTCCGTAATTCATTTTTGTTTTGTCACACCCTTCTCTTATTCCCTTGATCTTCCTCATAATCCTTCGTTGTTCACTCCTTCTTTCCCATAATCATTCGTTAGTTTCTCTTTTTTCCAAATCAGTCGTTAATTATTCTGCTCTTCCCGTTATCATCTGCAAAAAAATCTTTCATTCATTTCTCCCTTTATCCGCTAATATTTCTTTCTTTCTGATACTCGTTCCTTAATTTCACTTTCATTTTCACGCTTGTTGGTTTTCTTTCGTACCGCCTGTATTAACCATACCCTCTCTCTTAAATCTGTTTTTTCTTTTCCCTTATACTCATTTTCTTTTCTTTCCATCTTTTTGTTGATCCCTTCCTTTTTTGAACTTGTTCATTTTCTTTCTTGCACACCTCCATTATTCGTCCATTCTTCCTACTCTTTTCTTTAAAGAATTCTCTGTTTCTTTTCCTTCCTTCGTTAATTGCTCTTTCATAAATCTATTCATTAAACTCCCTTTCATCCTTAAACTCCATCGTTTCCTTTCTTACACATCTCTGTTGACAAGTTTTTTTTTTCCTTTTTCTCATTCCGTTGTTAATCCTCTTTTCAGTCTTTTTCAAAACGTTCCTTCATTCTTTCTCTTCTTCAAATTCTGCCGTTTTCCTTTTTTCTTCTCCTTTTTAATCGTTATCCTTTTTCAAGGACCTTTTTATTCACTCATTTTTGGTTCACCTTAAGTTCACCTTTCCTCTTTTGTATTTAAGAGCGATCAAATAGTTTTTTTTCTTTTCCCGTGTCATTGAATCACTCATTTTATATATATATATATATATATATATATATACATATATATATATATATATATATATATATATATATATATATATATATATATATATATATATATATATACTCTTTCCTTCTCTCTTCTCTCCCTTCGTCCTTACATGCACGAGCGGATCACACTGCAGATTGTTGAAAGGACATGAAGGTTAGGTATATATATATATATATATATATATATATATATATATATATATATATATATATATATATATATATATATATATATATATATATATATATATATATATATATATCATAAGCTTTTCTCCTAATAGCCATGTGCTGATACACATCATTTTAATCCGGTCAGTCATATTATTTTGGTCATCATGGAGCTATTTAAACGGAGTTATTTCTCTTCGATAAGGTCAACATGACACTGAATGACGTATCTATTTTCATTCCTATTAGCTTTACATAACAAATCAGTGATGTTACATTCATAAGGCTTGTCATATTTTATCACAATTAATCTCGATCCAAGATTACTGTTGTTTTCTCGTCTCCCGTAATATTTATCTGAACAAAAATCTCAAATGAATCT
This sequence comes from Thysanoteuthis rhombus, assembly GCA_963457665.1. Classification (NCBI taxonomy): domain Eukaryota; kingdom Metazoa; phylum Mollusca; class Cephalopoda; order Oegopsida; family Thysanoteuthidae; genus Thysanoteuthis; species Thysanoteuthis major. The sequence continues at coordinate 29,270,473 of OY735211.1, read as the reverse complement.
TAAATGAAATGTGACAGAATCATCTACTTTTGTTTAGGATAAAATTAATTACTTAAAGGGGTTTTATGGCTCTACCCTCGTGTATTTTGAAATCTTCTTCAGGCAGTTAGTGAATAAGTTCATTTCCCATGCGAAATAATCTGCATCATAGATTTCCAAAAGTAGTTAAGTATATCGTGATGACACAAGTGGGATTTATTAAACAAAGATGACTAAACCTGCACTGACCGTGATATATAAATGGATGTGACAATGTAAATATTAAATGCACGTGAAACAAGCTGCTACCAACGTTTCTCTAATGCATTTATTATGAGAATGGATACAGCGAATATAGCATAAACAACACAAGAATTGACCTTTTACTGCGTATTAAGTCTTTACTAGTCTTGCCTAGCATGAAAAAGCAGCATGATTTGCAAATGAATTCAAATTATAAATATATATATATATATATATATATATATATATATATATATATATATATATATATATATATATATATATGATTTACGTACACAATCTAGGTTTCTGTCCACAAATGGATGAAAACTGACGAAAAAGTCCTGTAATTCTAGATTAATTCAATAAAAATGCTAATGTTTTACATGTTACATTTTCCCGATCCTCAATCAGGTGAGCAAAATTGCAGTCATTCGAGACATTATACAAAACTCCTTGGATTTGACCGTGAAAATAATCACTTGCTCTCCCTTATTTCCATCGTCTCCTAACACATTGTCCCTGATGCCACTACTCACATTCAACAGCATGAAAACCCTTGTTTAACTTTCGATTCGTGCACGCTGCTTTTAGACCTCAGACATCCAATTCAAATTTGTTTTGCACACACTGGTGTCCTTTTAAGTATCTTCTCGTATCCGTAACGAGGATAAAAGTATCAAACCAAGAATAAGCAATGAAGCAAATAAGCCCTGAAGGAGCACAAAATGGGTATGACTAAGAAAACATAGTGATCTACTGGGATACATGGAAATACGTGGGATTTTAACATTCAAGACAATGATATAAACGTAAGCAATGACCTCTCCCAGAGCATTGGACAAGTAGAATCCAGTGGGACAAATTTAGTTATTGTATAGATATAAGATCCGTCAAGAAGTTGATGTAGCTATTCTAGCACATCTGTTACGAAACTGAGTCAACATCTCCCTATTTGGATATAAAGATTCGGTAAAAGATGACAAAGATTATATCAATAATTAGTGGGAAACATTGGACTGAGCAAAAAGAGTGAAAGAATTGGAAGTACACGGAGGGGTAAATAAAAAAAAAACAATACGGGAGCATTACTGAAATCATTTGGGAAACTGTAGATATTACTGAAAAATCAGGAAGCTTACAGTCTCTTCTTTTGCAGTATGAGCTACCAAAGTTTATCGTTGTAATCCAACGAGTACAAATAATCACTGCAATGGCATTGGAATAGAGTTAGAGATAGATAGATGTTCAACACTAGTAATGCACAAAGGAAATATGGTAGAGTGGCAGAATTGAACATCCAAACAATAAACAAATCAGTTTATTAGCCACAAATGATTGCTGTAAATATATAAGCGTACTAGAATGCAAATCATTATATCTGGATGTAATCAGAAATTTGATGAGAGAGAAGAACTTCATGAAGTTCAAAAGACACTAAGTACAAAACTAATATATTTGTCGATATTTGTGATTCTCCATACTAGTCAAAAAGAGCCAACGTTCACTCGGTTGATATCTTTTTATGTCGATCAGTGTTCACAAGGACAGAGCACAACCAATTTCCTTTAGGGAGTTTTCGTGTTTAAGTTTGAAATGCATCGTTTACTTCTTAATTCTGCACCTTCTGGTCACACGAAACAAAATGGTTTTCTGTGTAAAATATGTCTCAGTTGATCACACGACGTCCTCTTGCTACCTCAATACGGAGATTTTTTTTAATCGAAAAATCCTACAAATACTATTATATTTGGAATGTTTTCAGGTCATATGCAAAATTATGGCTAACAAAAAATAAGGTTGCGTGATATCAAAGAAAAAGTTAGTAACATTGTGACATCCAGGGACAGGAGAACTGGTACATTTTGAGGGAAGTCTTATGTCAAACAACGGATTTTGAAAGGATGAAAATGATGATGATTTTATTCTCGGCTTCTCTGAATTTAGATAATGTTTTCCAACATTGTGTCTTGTTGGAAGTGATTAATGTCATCCTAGGCTCTGCAAATTTGCTGGCAATGCCTAAGAATCACACAATTCATTTAACTCTTTCTTGTCGCATTAGAGAGGGCCATTATCTGCCCGGCGCCGCTTAGTTTTGATCTACTTTATTGAAAGGAACATGAATATGATGGCGACTCAAGCTCTTCTGCAATTAAGCTGCTCAAATCAACGGAGAACCGTGTATTGGACAATTGTGTTGGCACGTAATGCATGGAAGTTTTGGGCTATCTGCCAACCTGTTGGGGCTTTAACTACGCATATATAGAATTCGTAGCAATGACAACAAATCAAATAATATCATGGGTATTCTGACAATGATCTCAGTCGACTAAATGTATGTATTAACGCATTGATTGACCAAAAGACAATCGTTAGGTTTCATGTTATACAGTTGTCTGTTGTTATTAAGGCAGATTAGGTGGCGTCTTAGCGAAATTGCTGTTACAAACGGTGGATTTTGTACGAAGTATTTACGACGATGGGAAATAAAAAGTACTGACAAAAAATGATTTTTTTTTGGCCAAGATGATGAAAGATCCGCTTAGCAAGCACTCTGTCGTCATTTCAAATCTTGGTATGCGAAATTCTACTTTTTGTTCATCAGTTTTGTTCGAGGTAGCAGGATGAACCTTTAACTGAAGATTGCTATTGTTTCAACAAAATCGTTGACTAGTGTCTGAAAGATGTTTTTAGGTTCTTCCAAACAATCTGTGTTCAAAATACGAAATAGAAAGATACCTCCTACATATTCTTTCCAAATAAACTCTTATATATTTTCAATTTAGAATGATGGCAGAATTTTTTCTACCAAAAGTCACTGAATCTGCTACTTGTAGCTCAATGTGGCATGCCTGCTCTGCTTACATTATGAATTCGGTGAAAACGTTTTCAGAAAACGTATTCCCGGATAACTTTAATGACTCACTATCCTCCCACAACCTGATCGGCATATACAGGTTTTAAGTTTAGAAATAGAAATGACGAAGCAAACATAAATATGCTAACAATATATTTATAAAAATAAACGTGTAGTTAGAATGAGTTTGCCATCAAATTGTAACCTTAGAACGGGTGTTGCTATGAGAATAGAGAATTGTGGTTTTAAAGGAAAGAAAGACATGGATTCTTTGGGAAAACAAAGAACTAACTCTTTTCAAGACCTGCAACGTTGTAAACTCAGTTCTTGGTAACATTTGTTCTTTGAATAGAAGTATTTGCTCCCAAAGTAAGATTCAAGGTAATCCTCATTAAAACATCCGAAATGAAAATAAATTATCAAGATCATTAGGAATTAAAAAGCTATGGTCTGAAATGTCATATAATTTATTGATTTTCGAAAACGTTATAAATATATACATGATGTGTATGGATTAGATTGAAACACTACATAATCTTCTTCCTTTTTTTCTCCAACTTCCTATTTTCTATTTCGAGAATTGATTTTGAAGAGGAGAATCCACGACGTAAAGTGACATTCTTCCCTTCCTTCAATAAAAACTCTTCGAACCTTTTCCAAAATTAGCTTGAAAGAAAGAGATTATAGTATTCATATCCGTCAATGTTCGTCGCAAGTGAAAATTCCCAGAGGAAACTGAGAAGAAATTTAGTTAACGTAGATGCATCTTCATACAAAAAATACTCCGGTGTTGTAAACTAAATATTATCGTTTATTTTCAGTGGGTCCCGTGGAAGAGGAAGAATAGAGGATGGCTTAGCTGTATTTCCTTCTTAAAACATAATTATTCCAATGGGTTTGGAATTTTCGACACATTCCTCAAGAAAAAAATGTCGTAAACCTTACCTGGAATACACGTGAAATTTTATTTGCAATATCAAAAAATATCAAGTTCACATAACACAGACAGTCACCATTCATCATTATAATCATCATCAGCCTTCAGCTTGGACATATGGACCTGCCACAAAATTCGACAGACCTTTCTATCATTTGCATCGAGGGAAAGGTACTTTTTTTTTAATCTGTCTAGCTCGTAACGCCATTATACTTTCTATCAGTCATTATTTCGCATACGATCTCTGGAGATCCAAGTTCTGAGCTGTGATATTCAGTGGTTGTCTAACAATCTTTCAACATGTCTACCCTATTGCAATTTTAGCGTTGTGACTGTTTCTATGTTACTCCTTTCTTTCCACCCATGTACTGTGCTGTCTTATGATCTCTCCATGTGAGTTTTAGCGTTATTCTCTCATGTGAACGTTGCATTGGTCTCAGTTTCAGGGTCAATCATCTGGTTAGGTTCCATGTTTCAGCTCAATGAGTAACTTATTAGGATGCATTGGTTGCGTAACCTTCTTTTTAGGGCTTGCGGGATTTGTACATTCTTGAAATATGAGCTTGCTCTACTAAAAGCTTTCCCCTCTTTTTCCTCTTTTTTAACTTGAATAATTTCTTTTTGCCTGTCTGTCTATCTCTCTTATTATCCCCCTCCCTCAAGATTGTAGTTTAGCTTTATTCCTTTGTTAGGAACCCCGTATCACTCTCTAATCACTCTTTCTCCGAGTTTCTTGATTCATCACAAATGCTGATAACTAATCTGAACTTGGCCTTAAGAAGAAATGTTTGCTCTTCTTAAAACTTCCAACGTACTTTACATCTTAAGAGAGTACCATAAAAAGTATCATAAGCCCTGATGAGTGTGCAGAGGAGAGAAAATATAAAATCAAGTAAAGTTAGAAGTAGCAAGAATATCGCTGATGTTGGCAACCACCTTACTATTTTGGTGGCTGGTAGGGGATCAATGTTCTCTCACTATGTAGTACTAAAATTTCAATCCTTTTTATCTGTGTGCAACCTCAACCCAGCCAAAACAAAGCCTTGTAGCTGCACTTCAAGAATGCACTAAATTTAAGCGCTTTCTTCCAAACCATTAAGCCGTAGAGTATAGGCTTGCTTTGATCCCCGAATCACTACGCTCACTAAAGCAGTGGCCCTGCGTTCCCTCACAAAAAATGAGTATAAACGTTGACGGAAGATCATGAATGTTGCAAGTAGGTGTTGATGTTGAGAAATATATGAATAACGGAAAGCAATAGCCCTGGGACGTCCAAATAACGAGGCTGGACAGTAAAGGATAAGTACGAACCGAAAAATATCCATCCATTGCCTGCAGTAGGTGGTAGAGAGCAATTATTATCCATTGCAAGATAGGAGCCCCAGTCAATCGTACGATACTCTATGGAGATTAAAGCCCTGAATCACCGATAAAACTGAGTTTCATTCAATAGCAAATCAATCAAAAATTCTGTCGAGTTAGTCATTGGTCTGTGATTACTAAAATTTCCGTCGTTCGCACAGGAGGGGTTGATAAAGTCATACCAATCAGAAACGGTCAAAGAGAACAGATTGGGATATAATGACAAGACCAGGAGGAACTAGTGGAGTATTTGAAGGGGGACGGAAAATGAGAGATCAGAATTGTTTTCCGATTAGGATAAGGAAGCTCATCTAAAGGCAAAAAGGAAATTGAAGACGAAGAAATCAACCTGAGAATTGCTCTAGGGTGGCAAACTTCCGGTAGGACAAACTCAAATATCAAGAACAAGAAAGATCCTATTGAATCTAAAAAGAAGGGTATATGACAAATACATCCCCCAAACAGTCAGCAATGGAGCTGAAGCATAAATCTTAATTCAAAAAATCGACCGAAGAGGAGCATGCAAATTGCATATGAGAGGATCATGCTCACACGGAGAGATCGCAGGATAGCACGGTATATCAGAGGAAAGCAGGAGTCTGGGATATTATATGAAGTTTAAGAAAACACAAATGGCAATGTGAAAAGAAAACACAATGGTGGACATGTTGTTAGAATGTCAGACAACCGTTGGAAATCAAGACGTGAATTCCTCAAAATCGTAAGCGAAACTGTGGCTAGCAAAATATGAGACAGTGTGACGAACAAAACAAGCTCAGACAGTATTTGCTCTGCAACGCGCATGATTGAAAGGTATAGCAAATATTAGGGAAGATGTACGTCAAAGCGCAGATGCTGAAAAGCTCATGATGATGAAAAACAAATGTAGGGATGGGGGAGAAATAGAGATGATTAGAATAGCCACAAGAAGATTCTGAATAAGAACTTTAGAAATATACAGTCACTGCTGGAAAAAAAAAGTTTATAATTAACGAAAAAAATAGCCTACTTACGACGGTGATGCTTTTGTTTAGTTCAAAGCACTTTTTTGTATTTGATACGTGTATCCCAGCAACCATTATACTTTTCGAAATAGTCTGAAAAGTCATTTTCCGTGCTTTGCAACCTATGGCCTCACCCTGTTCCTGTTCATCTTGTTTATAGTTTGAAATTCTTTTCTAAAAATAAAATAAATGAAAATTTGATGAACAACTGATCAAGGGGGATAATCTTAAGAAATCTTTGAAGATACCAATCTCATATGTTGGAAATAACATTGGATTAGAGTATAAAAAATCCAAGGATGAAAAGTACGCGGATTGTGTTGCACCATTTTCTAAAATAGGATGTGCAACTTGGTTGGAAAATCAGCAATCAAAACTTTGGCGCTTTTTTCAAAATTCAAGCTTGTGCACCATTCACTGACAACTTAGTAAAATATATGAACCTCAAACTCACAAAGCAGGACACATCATTTCAGTCAGCTGAGAGATGTGTGATGTTCATGGCAAAGTTTTACTTAAATGAGAAGTGCCTGACGCCACTAGATTGGTTCCATTAAAATCAAAGAAAATGGATAATTATATTTAAAAAAACAACTTATTGAATCTTATTTCTATAAGGGGACTTTGGATGCTATTATCCACGTGCACGGGGCGAATTTTTGAATACGATATCATATAAATCTGTCTTCTATTGAATACGATATCGTATTCAATATAACACAGATTTCTACGCTTGGTTAACTGAGTTATATACTATATATAATCATACAAAAATCGATATTGTGTGTAGGCATTCCTTTGATAATGAACTTATCACTTGCGACGGTGGTGAACATTAAGAATTATTGCCATAACCGCAATGACTGATATTTCAGTCATTTGCATGTGATGGGTTAACAGCCTTTAAAAGACTTATTTCGAAATATCAAATATGATTGTGTTTAGAGAGGAAAGAAATGTAAAATTATATCGGCATTGAAGACTGTTTTTTGTGACTTTCGATAGACGAGTAAAATACAATGTGTAGAAGTCTGCTACTTTAACGAATACATTGGAAAAAAAAGGTGTAGCATTATTTAGTCAATCACGCATTGTGAACTACAATTTATACGGATTCAATAAACGCTTGAACCATTGATTACAAGAATCCTTATTTTGCAAATAGGCAAGCAATCATTTGAAATCAGCATTAGAATATTTCCATTTCATGAAATGAAAGGAGCGTCAGAGTGAAAACGAAGCTAAATCTTTATTTGAAAATATTGGAAATCATGATTTTCTTCTTTGTCAAAATTGGATATATATATATATACATATATATATATATATATATATATATATATATATATATATATATATATATATATATATATGTGTGTGTGTGTGTGTGTGTGTGTGTGTGTGTGTGTGTGTGTATATATATATGTATATATATATGGTTTTCCTGTTCCTTTCAGGAAACGTGCAGTTATTTGAATTGAATTTCTTTGAAAAGTAAACAAATACAACCGAATGAATTGAATATTGTCTTTGAGAAAACATGGAAAATTAACTTTGACGTTTGAAGTTTTATCCGTGAATGTTATTTGTTTATTCATTGGTTTATTTATTCGGCGGGGAATGAGAAAAGAAATGTGGTTTCTTTCATTTTGTCTGATTTTTCATCTTTTCCTTCCATGAAGTCGAAAGTTTCTTTCATTCTGAGTCTTTTAAAAACTACTAACGTCACAGAAATGAAATAAAATCAAGATATATATATATATATATATATATATATATATATATATATATATATATATATATATATATATATATATATGATTATTTTGGATTGTTTTCTATATTGTGAGTAGGAAGTACGCTCATGCTGATATTTTTACACTCCTGTGTATAACTTTAGTATGTAAATTTTTTTGTGAATATTAACAAATCAAATGCTTCAATTAATCTGTTTATTAATAATACTCCCCAATATGAACATTAACTAAAATATTTAACCAATAAAAAACTAAACTTTAACTCCTGTAATAATAACTGCAGTACCATCAGTAATCAACACGTATGATACAAAATGTGATCCGTAACTACGAACATTTTACCATATATATTGATATATATATATATATTCTGGATGTAACACTTTTAAAAGAGTTCATATCATGGACAAGATGAAGAAAAACGTATTGAGGCTGCTGAAGGCAATCCTAAAGTAGGATTCTCCGATTGTTTCACGTGAAAGGGAAACTTGGATATTTGGTACCACAGTCTCAAGTAGGCTTTTCTACACTTATTATTAAATGGATGGATAATTTCTGCACGGGGATCGAATCCAACTCCCTGAACACTTATATCTTTCGTCAGTTCGTTTTTGTTTTTGTTTTTTTTAATATATATATGCTGACTTACTTTGGCAAAGTAAAACCCAAATATATCTTTAGCCAAATATTGACTTTATACACAGTTATACAATTGTGAAACCGAATCAGCCTCTGAATGATCCAAACCTTGACTAAATCCAAGCCTCGATATACATACATTTCATAACTAACAAAAGCATGCGTGCAACAACCTAAACAATTGTTGTAAAATGCTGTCTGCGCATTCCTGGGTAGTATTTCGCCTCGTTCGCAGTTTCCACTTCTCCATTTCCCAATCAGCCAGAAGACCTGCATGATTTCTTACAACGCTGCCATGATCAGCTTTAATCCGACTGTGTACGATTTGAAAATAATTAGGTTTCGGTGACAAACATAAAAAAGATGAATGTCAAGCTGTATCTGATTTTCGATCCATCTGCAAGGAACTGATATGCGTCGACGAATTCAGGTAATCAATGTGACAGCAAAGTTGGTTAGCTATGGGAACCACCTTTCAATCTATCTGAAAGCGGAATTAATTATCTAATCCCCATATCACACCCGGCTTAGATCTGCAAATGACGACGGATTTTTTGCTAAGCTGAAACTAAAATAGACATTCTTGATATATTTTTTTTTCAAAGAAACAACTTTTTTTTGTTTTTTTTTTGAGTGTTGATCATTAATATTGAACACTAGTGGAGACCTCATAAAATTCTATGAACTGTTAATTGTATACTTACGCACAGCATATCTCAGGTAAGGAGATACAAGTTCCTTTCAAGCCCACACAGAAACTTTGGTTTATTTGAAAAGCAAGTATCTTTTTTTTATTTTCCGTGACAGACGTTCTCCATTGTTAACGAAACAAACTGCGACTCTGTTTTTATTCTTAATCAGCCGATTGATCAATTCAAGCATGAAGAGCCAACAGTTATGTATATTCAGAGTGTAATTTGAACCTGGAGCAGCCAGTCATGTAATATTTGTTTTCAGTAATTATTATCACTTCATCGATAGTTTGTAGATATTTTGATGGCGGCTTTAGTGATGTGTTAAACTTATTCTTACACACCCTAAATTGCACACATCTGAACTTCTTGGAAAAAAAATTTTGATTTTTCAAAATGTGACATTTTTAGATTTTAAAAGATTTTAGAATGAAAAAAAAAAACAACCTTTCGGCTTCATGAAAAGTTAAGAAAAAAGATAAGTCGAAGTGGAAGGAGTCAACAAAAGTTTCTCCTCGTTTTCCTGTAAAAATATGAGCAAATAAATGAACCAGTGAATAAAATAAATAAAATCGTAGGATAAAACTTCAAACGTCATAGCTAGACTTCTATGTTCTCTCGAAGACAATATTCGTTCGGCTGTATTCGTGTATTGTTCAAACAAATCCAATTCCAATAAATGTATATTTCCAGTCACGGAATAAAAAAGGAACGATATGAATATGTATGTATGTATGTATATATATATATATATATATATATATATGGATATGGATATGGATATATATGTGTGTGTGTGTGTGTGTGTGTGTGTGTGAGTATGTGTGTGTGTCTGTGTGTGGGTGTTTATATATATATATGTCTCTGTGTGTGGGTGTTTATATATATATATATATATACAGAGAGAGAGAGAGAGGGGGAGAGAGACAGACAGTGACAGAGAGAGAGAGAGAAAGAGAAAGAGAGAGATAAAGAGACAGGGACAGAGACAGTGAGTGTGGAAGAGAGAGACATAAACACAGCTTAAATTTCGACGATGAAAAAAATCACGATTTTTCAATATTTTCAAATAAACATGTCACGTTGCTTCACTCTGACGTTCCTTTTATTTCACAGAATCAAAATATTCAAATGCCGATTCCAAATAACAGCCCGCCTATTTCTCTCTTATTTCCTACGATACCATAAAAGTAAGGATTCTTGTGATCAATGGTTGAAGTATTTATTGATTCCGTATGAAGTGCAGTTTACTGTGTGTGATTGATTCAAAATAGCTATTATTTTCTCCACTGTATTTTAAAAAAGAGTGAATGAAATCCAGGTATAATAATCATACTTGTCTTTAATTGTCACGACAATGCTGACGTCATTCAATTGTTTTCTGTTTGTATTGAGACTGGTCTGCTAACATCGTTTTGGGGTTTGAAGAATATTCATTATTTCATTCAATATTAACACTGTCTTTATATGGATTTTCGTCTACATGGTATCTAGTAGATTTAGCTGCTTATCAAGTGATAGCAAGCCTTCTGTTACCTTCCTTTTGCCTGAATAAGCTTTTGTATTTTCCATTGGTGCCTGCTATCAGAGTTCGTGTCAGTTTACGGAATTTTTACTCCTGATTTTTAAGGCAGGCATACATGGATTCTCCCCTTAGATGTGTAGCATAGTGCCTTGTCCTTACGTTTTTTTGCCCAAATTTGATTCGTCCTTTACTTAAGTTCAATCACTATTTTTAAATGAGAGTCGGGCGGCCGAGTGTTTGACTCCAGCTGACACAGCTTCCATTCACTTTGCTTTGGAAAGGCATGCATCCATCTCTTCTCCGACCACTTATACGTCCGGGGCTAAGGTAACAGGGTGACCCCAATCATCATTCCATGATTTGCCCATACTTGGGGATAACTTATGTCCACCATGGGATCTTACGAGCTGAATAAATAGAGTATCACAGACTGATGTCATTTTTATTGTTCCATACATTGAAAGTTTATCTCTGCTCGCAGACTCCGGCATTGTCGTAGTGTGGATAGACTTGATTCTTCTTCGACTGCCTAACATAACCATCTTTGCTTCCATTCTATTCGGCACGTTTTCACGTGTGACAGTTTAAGGATATTTATTTTATTTATTTTATTTTTTTTTGACAGGGACCAAAGCTCCCAGATAAGG
>OY735211.1:29223828-29253828 GCA_963457665.1 Thysanoteuthis rhombus | reverse complement strand
TAGAGCAAGCTCAACCTTAAAAAAACGAAATGATCCCAATAATTCTAGAGAGAAGAGTATACAACCAATACAACCTCCCGAAAGTCACCTATAGACATGACACATGGAACTTAACCAAGAAACAGACGCACAAACTGAGAAGCATGCAACGTGCACATGAGATAATCCTGCTCAACCTCACAAGGAGTAATCACAAGACAGCACAGTACATCAGGAAGAAAATGCGAGTCCGAGACGTCATAGAATCTATTAAAAAAACTCAAATAGCAATGGGCAGGTCATGTTGCAAGAACGGCAGACAACCGGTGGACATTATGACTCAAAAAATGGATCCCTAGAGGTCACATGCGAAACTGAGGCCGACAGAATACAAGATGGAGAGATGCACCAGAAAAAATTCAGAAAATACTGGCTCTGCAACGCCCATGATACAGAAATGTTGCAGATTATGTGGAAAGCCTGTGTCCAATGATGAACGTTAAAAGCCTGGTGATGATGAAGAATATTTTTATGTTCAAATTCCTCGATTCTTTAGGTAGCACATTGTAAAAAGTGTAATTGGGATTTTAATTTGCTTTGCTAATGTTTTTTTCATCCAGAGGTCGTCATATACAACAGATATTAGTATAACATAATATATCCGAGCTAAAATATAGGTTTCGTCTTATAGAAAAGTCGCCTTATCCGCTAGAATATTCGGTAACTAAAGATGTTACAAACACAAATATAATTTATTACTTAATTACTAGTATTCCTTTCATCTCATTTCTCTTTCTTAACACCAAATTTATCCCATGACCTCAAACTTATGGTAGTTGAAACTGAATGAATGAAGAAAGCAAAAAAAAAAACCGATAGCTTTCACATGAACTTCTTCTAAAAAAAGGTTATCTTCGACAATCAAGTCAAAAATAAACACACAGCGATCAAAATCAACAATGCAGAACTAGAGAGAGTAGACCACTACATCTACCGAGGACAATAAATCTCTATGAACACCCTAAAAGAAGGAAAAATCAAGCGAAAAAATCATTCTAACATCGCAAACCTGCGACAGAGAAAGCTCAACCTTCAAGAACAATAAAATCCAATTAGCCCCCCAAAAGTATATTCAACCAATGCACTCCCCTGATAGTCACTTATCGAGCAGAAACATGTAATCTAACCTAGCGAATGCTGCTCAAACTGAAAATCATGCATTATGCACATGAAAAAAATATGTTCAGCCTCAAGACAGCACAATATATTAGTGGAAAACAAGATTCAAAGACGTCATAGAATCCATTACAAAACTCAAATAGCAAAGGGGAGGTCACGCTGCAAGAATGGCAGATAGCAGATGGACATCACGACTCACAACATGGATCCCAAAGGAATACATACATAACCAAGGCCATCCGAATACAAGATGAAGAGATGATTTAGATAGATTCATAAAGTATTGACTCTGCAACACACATGATAAAGAGGTCTAGCGATTTCTTAGAGGAGGTCCATGTCCATCGACGGAGAAAAAAATGATTATGATGACAATACAAACTTCGTTGAGGACATATTGCCAATTGCTAATATTTTTACAAGTAATTTATTTACATGATGTATATCTTATGTCATTAATACAAGACTGTTAGATAATAATAAAGAATCAGCCTTTGTTTGGATTTTAACACGTACCTCTCATAGTAATTTCAAAGTTTCTTACCGATTGGGTCACGATGACATCGTTCAGAGAAGCCGTATACAATGATTTAGAAATATCAGAAATATCTCAAAGTGTTTTCTTTGCAACAAAAATACCATGAAAATTGACTTGATCCAGATCAAAGATTTCTGATTTTGCACATAGCTTTTCAGTGTTTACTCTTGTTCCAATAGTCGTTTTTTTTCTTTTGCTTTTAAAAATCTTTGATCTGAATTTTGTCAATATTGAGTTATATCGATATTTTTCAAATTGTTCGGATGAAGATGTTTATAATTATTCTCATCAGTTCTATCATCACCATTTTTATTGCTATCGTAGATATGTTATTTCAATGTATTTATGATATGCATTAATGTTCTTGTCTCATTTATTTATTGCAGTCTTACAAACGCAATAAAAAACAAAAGAAATAAAGTTAAATAGATATTAGTAAAAAAGTGATTATGTTATGAATCATTTCAGATATAAAAGTACTAATGTTCAAGATAAAGAGTCAAAAATGTTCAGAAGAAGTTGTTTCATGACCGTTGAGGTTTTACATATTTTAGGGGTATCATTTTATTCCATTCAAACAGAAGCATTAAAGATTTATATTAGAAAACTCAATCGATGTTCATTTCAATATTTATATTTCCTTTTGGAATGGCTTTATCATTTTTCTCTAATGATAGACATCATGAAAACTATGATCAAGAGAGGCTTATATTTGTGTTTAGATAAGACCATAAAAGTTATTTCACGCATGAATATATGCCTGATCACGCTTAAATAGATACTTTTATTTGGCTAAATCGATTGATACCGAATATGAAGATGACTGATAAAAAGCATAACTGAAAATCAGACCATTTTATCTGAAAGCATTAAAATAAAGCGCCATTTGAGAGAAAATGTATAATGCTACCCTATCTAAACTTGGTTAGAATGGTGTTTCTGTATTTTGATGGTATTTGATTGATTCTTTGATGGGAAACCATTATGGTTATCATGGAAATGTTTCATCCATCCCATGCATATGTATATATATATATATATATATATATATGTATGTGTGTGTGCATGTGTGTATCTAAGTATATATATATATATGTATATATATATATATATATATATATATATATATATGTATGTATATATATATATATATATATATTTATAATGGATTCATGAAAAACGACTTATTAAATTAATGCATGTATATATGTATGTGTATTTATTCATATGTATAATACTTAATGTGTGCACATTTTTGTTCTCCAACCATCCTTCTTATCCGTGTAATTTGTTATTTAGTCTTTCCGACTTTTCCGACTTTACAAACCAAAAACAGAATTTTCATCAATACTCTTGTTCTCTTCTGATTATCTAACTTGCTTGCACATCGATATACTTCAACCAGGGTCTCCATTTGCATTCACTGTCCAAAATCGGAAAAGAAGATCATGCCTGGCTAGTCACTCAGTAGAAACTTTCGCATGACTGATGTCTTCAAGCAGCATGCTATCTTTCGATACTCAAGTCAAAATTTGTCAAAAAGGTGTTATCAAGAAATGTTCTGCTCATCTCAGGAGCAGCTATCATTTAACAAAATATTTACTTTTTCAAGAATCATGATTGAATGAATTTAGCCTAAACTTATATAGCAAATAGGGCATTTGAGAGGCATTCCTTTTTTCTAAAAATAAAGAATGATCTTTAATCATCCTATGTGCATGGTACATGCATACGTGACTGCACAGTCAGCGATACCAACTTGAACACACAAAAAAACAATATATAGTACTAGTTTTGGTAACATACTATGTTGAAAATTTCTGAAAAAAAAAACCGCTTGAATGCCAGCGGAATGAACTTGTCTTCCAGTTTTCTGTTCAAGTCTATTAACCAATAAAAAAAAAGTTTCCACAATTGAACAGTTTAAAATTTGTTTAACAGAAGCAAAGGAGAAAAAAATAAATTCAGCATTGCTGTGACTTTTTTGCATCGTTTTTTTTTTGCAGGGGTGTGAAGTTGTCTTTCTTTGCTTCGACACCATTTTTCAAAGAGTAGTGCAATTCATGCTTCAGGCTGATGTCTCTTCCAATGAAATGGTGTAAAGTTGAAGACTTTCCTGGGAAATACGTTTCCCGTCCTCGGAGGTCACTTTAACTAACTTTTCCATTTAACGAAACTTGGAAATTAAATGCCAGTTGAGAGATCAATATCTGCAATGTCTGGTGTGAGAAGCCTATATTGAACCGGCAAGGCTTGTTATCTTCATCATACTTTAATTATCAAGTGTCTGTCTGTCAGTACGTTTTAGCATAATGCATGATCCACGCAATACATCCCGATGAAATTCTCTATGTACTCTTATCTGATACCGGAGCATATTTTAACGAGTCACTTTTAGAAGATTCCGAAACCTTTTAAAGGGGCTCAGATTACTAATGTAAGTATGATGAAACTGGACTCGGCGTTGGACTGTGTTCACGCTCACCAAGAATTTTTTTTATTTTATTTCAATTCGCCCAAAATTTGTGTGGCCGCCTGTGTTAGCATGCAAGGGTGACTACCAAAGGTTACTTTTAGAATCCTATACCTTGTTTTTCGTATATTGGTTTTGAAAATCAGAGAAAATGGTGTAGGGTCTACATTCGCGTTATCCTTGATGACTTTGTGCTGATTTCCTTATGTATCTGCACATTTAATCCAGGAAATCCGATTCATTTTATTTGTATTTAACTTCAGAGTAGCCAAAACAGCTTAATGTAGCCCGAAGTATAGAATCGAAATACCTTTAAAAACAGTTTTGATTTTCTATTGATGATCAAAGGCATAATTTAGAACTCCCACCGGAATTTCTTTAGAAAATACACCTGTAAGACAGGTTTCCAACTAGTAAAATCAAATCTCTAAAAGACTCAAGGATTAACCTTTGAGAGAAAAACATTTTGTAAGAGAACCTGATAAACACGCAGGAAATTCGTATCAGGTGAATTGATTTTAATGAACATGTTCTACACCAGTATTTTCATAATTTCTGTTGCTTCATATCAGAAGGTAGCCAAACTTTTTAGACCATCGACCTCCTCATAGAATTATTGATCCCTTATTGATCCTAAAGAAAGCTGTTAAGGAAAAAATTTATCAGACGTACCAATACCACATGTTAAAACGGTCTAAATCGTCCAAAAACATACTAGACAAATTGAATATAATTATTCTAAACTGATAGGAGGTATTTACATCAGTATATCTATATTCCTCATATGAATGTCAGCTTCTGACTGCAACAGTTTTAAGGACTGTTCCCTGCATTTATCAACCCCATTCTAAACCAAAGCATCTATTGGCCAGTCGTATAGTCCTATCGACCCCAAGGTGCTGATAACGACCACTTTTGTAACTACTTCTTAATAACATAATCTCAGATAACGGGTACATGCTTCCCAATATTTATAACATGTGTGATATCTAAATAAAGCAGTAAGCTTCGAACAAAATCCAAATATTCACATAATGAGATCCTGATGTATCCTATAACATCCCTAACCCTATGGGCATCGAGAGGAATCAATAGGCGCGTGGAATACAAATTGATCGAAAAATATCCGATATATTTAATAAAAAAGTTTGCGTACTAATACATCCCCCGAAATTGACGGAATTGGGCCAAATATTTGTGACTTTTATACATACCTTTCCAATGTTCAATCATGATTCATTATCAATGATTTTTTATACTCTTCAATTTTCAGTCGGAATTCTATTTAGTCTGAAACTGTATAAAGATATTAGAAAGAACCTTATAAAATCATCGAATACTTCTGCAACTCACTGTATAAGCGTTAATCCTAACAAGCGCCGACCTCGTATCTATTCCTTCCACGTTCGCTTGTTCACTATAGGGTTGAGTCAATGAGTCCACTGCCTGGAACATCGTTATTAGCAGGATTTTGATCCAAAATATTCGCTGCTCAATGTGATTAAAATTCACCAGAGAACTGAATGCATTGACAAGAAATAAGATTATGTTGAAAACTGAATACTTTCTGTGTAAAATAAATGCTTTTTATATCAATAGCTTTTCACACTTTTTGAATTTTAAACCGTTTGCGGAATTACGATAAACTATCACACAATACTAGCTGAAGTAGCTGTCGATATCAAATCAAATATTTAAGGAATAAATAAAGCAGTATTGAGCAATTAGTTGATAGGGGATCGAATGGTTCACATATGTTTATGTCTCACCTTGTCTAGTGTTTACCCTGTAAAAGTATTAAACCGGGTTTTATTGTCTAAACTAATCAGTACAAACATACCCTGAATACGAATTCATATATGTATATATATATATATATATATATATATATATATATATATATATATATATATATATATATATATATATATATATATATATATATATATATATATATATATATATATATCATCTTCCTTGGGTGAAAACTTACATGCTTTGCGATAACTCACGAAGGGTGTTTCCCTCAATTAATTGCTAGTACCCGGACAAAAGAACCTTGGCAACGCTACAGTGAGAATCCCGTTACTTGAACTGTTGAGAAAGAAATATTTTGTCGGTATGATGAAGTTGACTAAATAATTTCAGAGGGCAATGATTGTCTTCAATTTGTTACGATTATAGTCCACTTTTGATGTTGAATGTATTCACTAGGCATTTCCACAACAGAAAATGATGTCTGTTGCACAGTGTGTCATTCATGTTGTTTGATATGGGGTTAGTACTCATACAACGGTTTTTACTTCTCTCAAGAGTCAGATTCATGGTAATCTCATATCAATGAGACATTGATTTCTTAAATCAAAGATTATATTCAAGAGTTTAGTGAAACCAACCCTCGATTATGTTCGTTGTTTTACGTCTTCATATGTATCGAAAGATCAATGATATCCATATCCATGGATCCCCGTTATATTTTTATGACCAGAGCCATGATAATCAAAAATCGAGTTCAGATCGAAATTGGATTTTATATCTTACACCAGGTGAACCTCCCATATCAAGGTAGAAACATTCAAACCATGTTGACCCTCGAAGAGTGAGATGGAATTCTTAAATCTATAATCCTACTTTCCAATTTTCTGCTACTTTTTTCTTTCTTACCTCATCTTGTTAACTACTTATAAGTAGTTCTTGGGATTTGCCTTGTTATTGATTCTTATTGTTCCAAGTCTCTTGTACTCTTTTGGCTTCATGAGACGTGTAGCTCTCTCCAGACAACAATCTCCAGTAAATTTCTACAGGCTGTTCGACTCCTCTAACGGGAAATGTTCCAATCTCAGTAGAATGAAACAATGAACATTCCAGGTGTTATGCTGGTCTAATGAATTTTTGTGGCTTCAGTGTCGACATATATTTCTTCTAAAGTTTCTTTGCTTTTTTTCTCAGGTGTATAAATGTGATGTGTACGCATGCTTGTATGTGCTTTTGTGTTCAGAGCTGGTAAAATATGAAACAAACTAGTACAAAAAAAGAGAACTTTTCATGGATACTGAAATCATTTCAGACAAATGCGTTCCCACTTTTTTTTTGGATACTTGAAAATGCAATAAGTTTCAGGTGGTCTTGAAGTTTTTGGAAACACTTATATATTCAGTGCGTGCGTTCTCAACAAGTTTCTTGTGTTTTAATTCTTTCAAGAAACTTTATCAACTTATTTAACTTTGGTATAGTGAAGTTGGTCTCAACGTCATCTCTATGAATGTTGACCCACTTTGGTATATCTTAGTATGCCGTTGTCGAACACAAATGTGCATCCAGGTGTTGGTGGATTTGAGTCGGATCTAAAAATGGGATTTTCCCTGAAATGTCTTTGTTATTATGGTGGTTTCTAAAGTTTTGGTTTAATCATTGTAAACGACCCATTTTATTTCGATTGGACCTTGTGTGTCACCACTTGGGTTAAATTTGGTATAGTTGCGGGGTTAGCTAAAAACTGTGTCAAAATCGACAACGGATGCAGCGAATGGACAAAAAGTATTCTTATATCGGGTGATACACAAAGAAGTAACGATGTACTTTATGTATCAACTTCTGTTTTCTATTCGTGAATTTTCCACACGCACACAAGTTGTGCGACGTTTTCAACATTCACGGACTGAGGGAGTGGAATTTTAAAATTTACAAACATTATCTAATACAATTAGTAATTTGCACGATTTAAGTTTATATATTCTTGCCCTTTTCTGCATTTGTTGTCAATTTCGACATGGTTAAAATTGCTGCATTTACAGAAAAAAGATTTGAAAAAAAAAAATTAAGATTGGAAGAATTATGTGATGTAATTCATATTAAGGGAATCTAAAACGCAAACTTTTTGAAGATGGTTACTGGAAAAATTGGGCAGATATGCTGATTCTCCGAAGATGCCTGGGGTGCATATGCAGGGCTTCCGGGAGTTTGCTCAAATCTGCCCAAGGGAGCGAGCAAAATTCGATTGGACGACGAGCTATCTAGTGCACTCAATTTATTTTTCGCTAGCGCCACCTTCGCCCACATAATTGTGCAATATGAAGAGACATATATAAAATAACATGCTTTATTTTTATTTTGTCAAGTGTACAGTTATTCCCTTTCCCAGGCAACGGGTATTTGCAGGGACTCCCGGCGTTTCCGTGGGAAACAAACCTAAAATTTTCCAACATAAGTGAAGAAATCTTCAACTAGAAGTGTTCGTCAGGAGGCGCAGGATGTGCAAGAAGTTATTTGATCCCTGGGCAAAGCCAGGAATTCTAGTTAGTAACATGTAAAATAAATAACTCTATGCACAATCTATCGATCAATCTGACTCAATCCGTTTGTACCTATCCATTTCAATCAGTTGATATGTAGAGTTATCCATTCATATATTTCAATATTTTGGAATTCAATAAATGTAGGGACAAGATATTGTGAGGGGTTATATCGATTTTTTCCATCTCTGCACGTATTTGTGCATGTGAACAAGCGCTTCAGGTCATACCATTTTGTCTACAGACTTGGAATTCGGCATGATGGGTCCACTAGATTCCTTCCAAAAATTTTACTTTTATTTTGATTTTTCAGAAAAATAAAATTTGACTTGGTGGGGGGGGGGGGCTCCTTTTGACGGGTGTCTTAATAATTTCTAGATTTTATGAAATCTTGATGATTTGATATGTTTTCCCAGTCTTATTTTTCCCAGTGAGTAACGTGAGTGATGTCATAAATAGAATTTATTCTGACCATACTTATCCTTCTATTGGGATCTTTTACATTTTTTCCAATTCTCCATTCATCTATATACCTCAATCTGTTCATATTTATATTTTGGATTTCTGCTCATTGGTTGAAATTGTTTAAATCCCCCGATGATGTTTAATGATCACTGTTTGAGATCATACAAAAGCCAGAATCTTGAAAACTTGTGCAATACCGACTTTTTACCCCAATACACCTCCACTCAACCTTGTACCAGTCTCAGCTATGTTTCCAATATATCTCCTTATTCTTCTAGTTGGACCCAATCTTTTCCCACTCTGATTCCATTAACAGATTTACAGCTCATGTATCATGTTCCTAAAATGTAGAGTTCAGGTCATTTCCAAGCCAGGCTACACTTAACAAAAACTAGAAAATAAATATATTTGCCCAAACTGGAAACAAAGCACTTTTGGTGCTAAATTAGATGAATCCAGTAAAACGCATTTTTTTTCTTTTTCACAGTTGAAATAATGGGTTAAATGTGCTAACAAATACTGTATGACTTAAACTCTCTTATTGTCTATAGGTGAAAAAGAATTTCTAGCACACAAGGAATTTAAAAGTAAAACGTAGTACAAGAATTTGTTGGATAATAATGTGCAGATCGATATTTGTAGACTGGAAGAAATGCAATGAAATTTTCCTGTTGGATACGTGGCAACTTTTGCAGAGTCTTCCTAATTATTGTGTTTGTTCTTTTGATATTTTGTATGATATTTCGTTAAATGTTTATAACCAAAACTGAACGGTTTGAATCACCTTCCATAACTGCATTTTTACGTTCCTAATCAAGCTCTCCTCGATCGATTTTCATGTCAATAGCAGCTGTTTGATCTTAGTCGCAATCGATCATTTTTTTCAAAAGTTCAACAAATTCACTTTGCCTCCTCCTCATATTTCAATCACTTGTGTCTGGCGTACGGAAAAGGTATTTGCTATTTAAAGCACGGATATGATTAGGTTACACATGGTGCTTCTAATTTTGATTTCTTTTACTTCCTTGAGAGACATTTGTTTATTTTGCTTCTGCATGAAGTTAGACTTTCATCATCATCATCATCGTTATTATTATCATTAATATTATTTTTATTATTATGATCATCATTATCATTATTGATATGATTATCATCATCCTCATCAACATCATCATTATTATCATCATTATCATTATTATAATTATCATGATCATCATCATCCTCATCATCATCATCATCATCATTATTATCAGTATTATCATTATTATTATGATCATGATTATCATCCTCATTATCATCCTCATCATTATTATTATTATTATTATTATTATTATTATTATTATTATTATTATTATTATTATTATTATTATTATTATTATTATTATTATTATTATTATTATTATTATCACACGAGTTGCCTGGTTGTTATCACTGGAGACTGAGTGACAGCCAATCTCTTCAAAACTCCAGCCCCCGCTTCAATATTCCCACAGAAGTGCTGTGGTTTGCATAGTCTGAACCCTTCCTCTCATCTCCAGTTCTTTCAATCTCGTGTTTAATGTTTTCTGTACAGTTCTGAGTGCACTATTTTCATTTTCACACCCAACGCCAAGTTCCTCCAAGCAATCTTTTCGCTGTCTTTGTTCCACGCCTTTTTCAATCCCTTTGCCAACTCCTAGCATTTTCCTTTCATGCTTTACTTTCTTATTCACTCTACGACCTGCAAGCTCAACTACGTTTATTATTTCCCCTTCTCTCCTCGAACTCTACCAGGGTCGGTCTTCTTGCTTGGATAGATTGGTCGCTTTTGATGTCAAAACCCCCTGAGAAATTTACAGTTTTTATTCCTCAGGACTGTCTTTAGTCTGTGCGGATAGCATTTGTCAGCATGATCAAATCCTAGTCTCTTGCATAGTTCTCAGTGCATAACTGTTAATACCCTGTCTCGATTGATTTGTCATCATGGCATATTATTGTCATGATTGAGCTCTTGGCAAAAAGTTTATTTACACCAGCTAAGAGATGTATTCCCACTGGGGTAATGCAGTCTACTTCAATAGATATATACATGTACTCATTCATACTGGTGACAGATGACATCTAAATACATTGGAAATCATGGATAACAAACGGTAATCTTAGGCGATTTTACATGATTATCAAACAACTGATGGACATAATAACTTACAACGTAGATCTTGAAAGATCATATGCAAAATTCTGGATCACGATTGATAGATCTGCAAAGAATATATATATATATATATATATATATATATATATATATATATATATATATATATATATATATATATATATATATATGTATGTATGTATGTATGTATGTATGTATGTATGTATATACATCCAACTCTTTAAAAGGGTGACCAGACAAGAATATGGCCAAATTTGTAGAATTTGGCCAAATTAATAATCATTCGGTTATCACATTTTTTGTTTGGCCACATTTGAATTTTTAGCCGTTTTGACTTTGTTAAAATATTTCTTTTTTCGAAATAATGCTGCGATTTGCCATTTTTTGTGATATTTGTGCTAGAAGAGCAACCATATATCCAGCAACTCCTACGTTTTCTGCAAAGCTATCACACAGTTTGCTACGTCAGAAAGAAAAAAGAGATAAGAAGGAAAAGAAGGAGTCAGTCAAAAACATTCCCTCTTCTTTAACCAAACATTTATGCGACAAAGTCCGCTGACATAACAATAGACGATCATATTTTACAACCCTCTATTATTCTCAGCACTGTTAATGTATTTCACATGGACTGATCTGTGATGACCATCAGGTTATAACAGGATTCTGACCAGACAGACAATTAATATGATCAGCCAAACCTACTAAAATTTCTCTCTTTCTCTTTTCCCCCTCTCCATCCCTCAATGTGGTTCACCCTCAAATACACATATATAACACCGAATTTAAGTAAGCATAATTAAATATTTCCATCTTTCTTTTGTTTCATACCCCTCTCTCATGGATATAATCAGCTGTTTGTACCAAACCATTCTTCCATCATTACCATCCGTCTGGCATTTGACCAACCCTTATCAATGTTCCCTCATTAAAACAATCGTCAAATACAAGAGATAAGAGAACAATCAAATAAATTGATTCCATTGGTATGTTTTAAATCTAATCATTCACTTACAGTAACAACACGCTGTTCCTTGGCCAACGCTAATTTGAGACTTAGGCTGCCCCGTTCTTACAGTTTGCTCTAATATATCAGTGCACTAATTTAAGAAAGGTGACTTCTTATACTGCATATGCCCATTAGGAACAATTTTATCTTTAATGCTATCAAAATAGGCAGAATTAATTGCTCTGATCTGCGGACAAATCTGATGCAATTAAACTGTATAGAAGACTGAAAGAGTATGAGCACTGAATGTTTAGGTCTTCAAGTTCAACGAGGGTTAAGACTTATTGGACATATTCCCTCAAGCTAGTATACATATACCATCAAAAATGACGGCATATAATAAATATAAGGGTAAACATTGCGTTTCATATAGGTGACCAACAGGCAAAATCATTCGACAAATACATCACTTCGATATTATCATACGTCATTTTCTGTATGATCACCGATAAAATCTCTTTCTCTCTCTCTCTCTCTATATATATATATACATATATATATAAATACACAACAAATATCGTCCATATTTGAGTGAAAAGGCTAATACATTCTATGCCTGAAGCCATAAAAAATATCTGCAAGACTTGTCTGCACCGAGTATAAAATGTGAACAATTACCAAAGAGTCTTGAACTCTTGGAACAAAATACCTGATATTCACTGTGTACTACTGAGCAAGTCTTTAACTGTCAGCAAAAAATATTTCCAGCTGATACTCACGTTTTTTTTATAATTTATTTACCATAGGAACGGTAGTAGAGTAAGTACCACTCAGACGAATAAATAGAAATGATTATGACCTCACACAATTCCGGAGAGAAAAAGAGTCATTATTTTATGGCATGTGACTTCTTTATTTGAGCAGTCTAAAAACGATTTGTTTATTCAATTATTATTTGGGGTTTTCAATTTAACACTATATATATATATATATATATATATATATATATATATATATATATATATATATATATATATTGTCATCAATGGGCAGCTGTTTCGATGTATTACATCTCTTCAGTATGGCTATAGACTTTAGTACCAGTACCGCGAGGCAGAATTGATACCCTCACATCGGACCCGGAGGCCGATATCCTATCTGGACTACGGAACTGGGTGGTCAATAAGGCTGAATTTAAGCGATATATTCATTTACGCAGAAACTCCTCATCCACCAGAGTGCTCAATTCCTATGGAAGAGCATTGCATAAGCTTACAATGGATGAGTTATATATATATATATATATATATATATATATATTGTCTCTTGGTAATTTAAATGGACAAAAATGTCAGATTATAACCGTACAGTGACTGTGAACTTATCCCGTGTATTTTTTGTGTTAGGTAAATCCACTGCAGAGTAAGTATTGGCGATATTTCCCTTCCGCTACGTTGACAAACTGCTGAGTAAAAAGTTGATGACATGTCCCTTATGTAATATAGACGGAAGGTACGATAGAGTTTGGTGACAAATTCCTTGTTTAATGTAGATTTGCTGCAGAGTTTCATTTATGTAATGTTGATGGACTGTGAAATAGAGGTCGGTGACACGTCCCTTATGTAAGGTAAATTGACTGCTGAGTAGTGGTCTCACAACCTGTCCCTCACGTAATGTAGACAAATTGCAAAATAGAGGTTTGGTGAAACGTCCCTTATGGGAGGTAGACGGGCTGCAGAGTTGAGGTTCCCGGCACGTCTCTTGTGTGAGGTAAATGGATTGTGGAGTAGAGGTTATCAAGTCAGTCTTTCAGGCTATAACAATTATTAGCGAGTCCAGTCATCAGTGGCTGTTCCACACCTATAGCTCCGAGCCAGGTTAATGTTAATAGGTACATTCTGAGTAAAACTGTCATGACACAATGTTAAGCAAATTTATCTTGTCTGACTTGTTCACCTGGGGATTGGTTTTGATCTTCAGCAGCTTCCCCTCCCCATTATTATACACAAGGCAATAGTAAAAATAACATAGCTTGACCTTGGTACGTGTTACAGGCCATAAGTCGGTGTTTTCTCTCATCAAGGCTCATAAATGCTAATTGTGGCTTTCTCTAACTGGTAGATTGATTGGCTTACGAATCAATTATTTAACCAAAACGCACTGTCGGTGACTGTGTTCAGTACTCAGAGACAGTACCAAAGTAGCAGATTTTGAAAAAAAAAAAGAAAAAAAGAGGAATACCGTCAGTCTTTAGTCGAAGTCTTAGAAAAACAAAAAAAATGTGTTGATCTAGTTCCTTGTGAAAGGATTGCTCCTCAATCTTCGAGGCGAACTTGAAATCAAGTGAAGAAAAATGATGAATACTTTCAAGTATTCGACAAAATACAGTCATTTATTGGGACAGCACCCGTTCTAACGTTAAAATTCATTCTCCTACGCGTTTAAACGGCACTTTAATGAATAATCTAGCAAGTGTTATTACGGTGATTAGTTTCCACTATCATGAAACAAAGATTCGAAAGGTACTGTTTCAAAAACCAAAATCAGTAAACCCAAAGAATGATGCTGCCTTGAGTAATTTGTCATTAATCTGTAGAAAGTACTAGAAATTTATCTTTGTCTGTGATTTCCGATTGCTCGTTATCATTACTTATAACAGCAAGTTATGACGACTTTCTTGTATACCAAAGAGTAATATACAACGAAAAGAATACTAACTATGCCTCGAGGTGAAACACAGCATATTCGATTTTCCAACGTGATGATCGACATTTTAACAAAAGAAAAAAAAAATAATTAGCATGTCAATAATGACATAGAAAGAATTCCTTTGATTAAAGGATGCTGATATTATTACATCGGACAAACAGTTCAACGACGAAGAAGTAATCACTACATATTAAGTAAAGTAATTTCCCACTTATACGTATGAAATATTTTATATATCTGCATTCATTGTAAAAATATGTCACTGTCTAACCTAGGAGCGATAAAATCAACTAGTAACGATATAAAATACCACCAGTACATGTCAGATAATCGTCTAATAACCGTAACACAATTTTCTTTCCAATTTCAGATGTAGAACACGGAATGAAATACATACTTTTAAAAAATCGAATCTGGAACACCATGAAAGATTCACTATACAAAAATGGGATGTATACAAGATCACAAAATCATATTTATAGTTGTATATCACTTGATCAACCAGAACATCATCCTTGCAGCTGACTTCTCACAATCCCTTCGTGAAGAATCCGTAATTACGTTGCTTTACCAGAAAAAGAAGATACCTGGAAACGTTCAACAGTCGAAATACATGCTTGTACATTGAGAAAATTCAAGAAGTACTCTTGAGAGATAGTTGTGGTACACTATTGCGCAAATGTTGAGAACCATCAGTTTATGCATAGGAGATTGTCATTATGATCGATGGGCAACGTTTCGGGTGAAGAGAACCAGTGAGTTGTAATTACTTGTACAGCACCTGATCTCTTTGTACTGCATTTTTTGCTCGTCACATGAATAATGTAAGTATCGATTTTAGAAACTCAAGTCCTGTTACATTCTCCGTTGGGTTGTAAAGTACTAATTCAGAGAGCCCAAAGAATAGAAGAAGGTAAAGTACGTCCCGTCTCTCCAAGTTCCCCAGAGACAGCACTTCCATACAGCTTTGAAAAACCGACGTTTTTGGCTGGTTCTGTCGCCTCCTTTACATTGTTGACTTGCACTCATATTAGCGAACATATAAAACCAAACTTGTGTCTAGTTCCCTTTTTTGGGAATTAAATTATATTCATACAATCTTTTGGGTCAAATTCCTGTTTTTGTTTGTCTTTATACTCCAGCTGCTATCCTCTCAAACTTTCCACTTCTGAAACATTTGAATAATCTTAATTCCACAGTGATACGTAACTCGAATTGTTGTTCTGCTAAACTTTAACTTGTTGATAGTGAACATTGTTGTATACCATTTTTTTCTTGTTTTGCATCATGTATGCTTCCTTTTTTTTGATAGGCATTTTAGTATGAATATTACGTTTTTTTTTAATTCTGGTTTTACAGTATCCTACATTATTTGATCGATGGCGAAGATCTGTTTTGATGTTTTATGCTGCATTTGGGTTATACTCTTCGTCGGTGAAAACACTAAGCTGTTTCGAAAAACACTTTATATGTAAGGAAAAAAATTGTATTTATAAAACATATCAAGAATGCAGTACGTCATGGCTCTACAAGTATACAAAATAGAATACAACAGCAAAGGTAAAGAGAATAAAATCAGATAGTACGACCACTTGGCTACGAAAGCGGACTAGCTTTCAGAGAAAGACAACAATCCGAATATCATAACCATGACCATCATCGTCATTGTCAGACTTTATTGTCCGTCGCTGGACATAAACTTTCCCAAAGATTTACCACACCTTTTTTATCATTGGCATCGCGAAGCCAATACTTTCTCAACTTCTGTAGTTAGTTTTTTCATCCTTGGTTACTCATGTGATCTGTTGTAATCCATGTTGTGAGCTTTGGCGCCCATCGTTTGCCTGTCATTTAGTAACATGACCAGTCCATTGCTCTTTGAGTTTTTCTAATGGATTTTATGATATCTCCGACTGTGTTTCCCCTGATATATCATGCTGTCTTGTGATCTATCTACGTTATGTTCTCTTGGGTAAGTTCTATTTTTTGTCTCTGTAGGCGACTATCAGGAGGATGCATTGGTTGTATACTCTTCTTTTCAGGATTAATCCTCTTCGTGAAATACCATTGAGAGCTTATCCTTTATCCCTTATATGCACTGTGGTTTTTCTAGTATAAAGTGATGACCTGGGTTGAGTTTTGATAAAAACAGAAAAAATAAATTAAGATGGTTGTAGAAAGAACTCAAAATTGTGTCGATAATTCTGAATACGTCAAATTCAACCACTTTCTACGAAAAGAGACTCATTGTTTTTTTTTTTGTTGTTGTTTTTTTTTTGTTGTTGTTTTTTTTTTGCTTGTTTTTTTTTATTCAGGTTATTTACCCAATCCAAATAATAACAGCTTCATTTCCATGACCAATGCTTTTTACCGTTGGAAGGTGCTCTCGAAAAACATGCATCATAGCAACAAAAAAAAAAGAAGTCAAAAGTGAGTCATTTGGATATCTGAATTGCCAGACGCATAATAACTGAGGGATTCCAGTGCCACGATTTAAACAACAATAGCTTTTGACGGATAGTTATTATGAAATAACCATGATCCGTCGAACACTGAAATCGTTCATGATTATTTTTTAAAAAGTCAACCAGAACTGTCACCATCAAGATAGTCAATATCAACAGATGCTTCTGGGTTTAAAGTAAATCTGGCCACGCATCAGTCACGCGTATAGGGTGTGCCAATGGCGTTACAAGGCTGAGAAGTTAAGCATAAACTTTATCATGTCAACAAAAAACAGATCCTTGGATTATAAAAATGCCGTACGATAGTTTATCTGTAGCGGGGTTTAATCAATAAAGTGTGTTTATGCTAAATTGGTACCTTAGATTGTGCTCAGTAGTACAAACGCTTGTTTTTTGTTTTTTGTTTTCTAATTTGGTGGTTTCTTTGTTGATCACCAACCAATTTATTGATTGGCCACGAAAAGTTATGTGATCATCCCGAACAACGTGATAGTTTCTATCGGGTAACTGAACCGACCGATTCATTTCAATATTTCCCTTTTAATATCGTATCTTTGATTCATTCCTTTAAATCACCCTAAGATTGTGGCCATGTGCAAGGCTAAACTGACCTAAAAAGCTATGAGGATAACTAAAAAACTGAGTACGTTGTTCTAGCAGATAATTACTGCCGCATAGTAAGTTCGATAGTCACAAGGTACCGTACGTTTGTCTTCTTTTGCCGAAGTTTATCACACGGCTATACGAAAGAAGTACGTGTGATGTTTAACAATGTAATTACACAGGCCAATTCCCTGATGTCGGGGAGTTGTCTCCCACGGCAGTCCTGGAGCTTTGAGCGCACTGCACTTCTCATATAACTATATACCGGATATTTTTTCTTAGAAATACGTGGAATCAGGTGTAAGAGGTCCACCTGGAAAACATCTAACAATTTCGAATATTACAGAACAAGTACCGTTGTACTGATAAACTTTAGCCTCCTATCAGAGGGCACCTTATTGTGCAAGTGTGAGCAGACAAACTTCTGCAGGGTTACTCAAGCGACGATAAGATACTATTAAATGAGCTTGTGAACTGCGCATCCGTCAAATTTATAATGTGATTTTTTTACGTCACTTGTAAGGTCCTCTAGCAAATTATTGAACCACAAAAGTGTGTCAGCGCGCTGGCTACTATCGTGTTTTTACCAAAGAGATTTTCACCCGTGGGAAAGAGTGAGACGGGTGTGACGAGACAGCAGACGGTGATCCTGAGGAAAGAACCCCACATCTTGTTCTGAAAAGTGGAAACGATGTTTAGAATAGAAGTTTGCGATCCGAACGTAAGAACTTTGGGGATACCAATGAATCATTTTCTGTAGGTAAGCCATTTTCTAGTTAATGATAAATGGCTTGATACTTTCTTAAGAGACTTCATATGTCATTACAATATGAATGCTTTGACTTGATCAACTAATACTTGTTGGAATCAGTCCTATAACTGAACAATTTATACTTCTAATTGTTTTGAGGTCTGCTCTATATACAACACGAAGCTTATCAATGTGGCATGGTATACTTCTATGTAAATGTTCTTCGTATCAATGTGATGCGTCTTAGCAAGTTGCCAATACATTGCATGTTAACGCTGACTAGTTTCCAATACCTAACTGACACTCAGACAGAGAATATTCAATCATCGAGACGGTTCAAGATCGATATAAAGCGGATAAGAAACCTGGCATTCGTCTCAGATATTACGTTAGATAGTATTTATTAGTTTGATGGAAACGACGATTGTTAGTGTCACTTCTGTAACGCATGCTCACGCTACATAGCCACACGCTAAATAGCTAGGGGGGAAATAACGAGTTTTATCAAATGAGCGTGTTCCACGGCCCGCCTCATTACTAAGATTGATACATATATATCTCCTTGTTACCAGAACTCAGTGTTCAAGTTAAGGTATTAATTATCTAAAACGGGCTGCCCATTTCCTTCTGATGTCAGATGCCGGTGATTGAGCTATGTCAAAAGTAAGGATGCTGATTTCAAAGGTAGGGGGTGCTACTTGACTGAACTGCTGACGCAATATAAGTATTTCATTTTTCAGTCAAAAGAATTTTCTGTCGTGCTGGACTGAGCTTCGGAGGAAGATTATGGCAGATATTTGAATGTCCTGAGTTTCCGGAAATGAAACTGGATGAAAGTAAGGAATAATTATGTTCGAATTATCCCCATAATCAGTAGTAGAATAGGAACGGTCATACAGGGGCATGGCTGTAAATTTGGGTTTCTTTTCATTTCAAATGGAGAGGTTGCAAAAGGTTCTATTAATTGTATTACACTTATGCATTTCTGCTAACATTGAGCAATAAAAAAAATCTCACGTTTGGTTCAGGGAGCCAAACTCTCCACCTACGCCCTCAAATATTCATATACGCCACTACCCACTAATAGCTTTTGACTTATACCAAAGGGTTTTGAAATGTCAGTCCATGGCCCTCTCAATACCTTTATGGATTCTCAGGGTTCAATGGGTCTCAGATCTGGTATCAAATATCAATATGTTGGAGAAGGTCCTCAACGAACCAAGCCTCCTGGGCCACTAAAACAACCAGTTGTTACAGTCACAGAGAAACTACAGGAATTTGAGATTCAAGGCAAAGTTCAACAATGAAGACATTCATCACTTACGTTTATTTTTTCACCGATGAGTGCTTGCCAAGAAAAGAAGAATGCTGATTCATCTCGAAAATAGGCATGTCAACGTTCGGAGTTCACGCTGGAGGCGGGACGTGGACTTACGTAATTAACATCATTAGTCTAAGTAAAGCACGCGCTTTCTTGAAAGAAAGAGCCATATTAAAACCAAAGTAAATACCATGGAAGAAAAATAAAAGATTTCTAAAGATTGTCCTTTAATCTCCAGTAAAAGTCACGTCCTTTGTATGAAGAAAATTAAACATACGGTCCAGTAAACTTATAAGTTTTTGCTTCTGACTGCTTGGTTTTGAAAGTTAATACTTATGAATTGTTTGGTATAAACAAGGGTTTGTTTATATAGAAAAAGTCTGTTCATGGGTATTTGAACAAGCACGACATCTGTTTTTATTACCTCAGGAGCTGTTTGTGATTTTAAGCAAGGGACTCCAAATTAACTTTTTACTTTGGCAAATCTTCCAAATTTCAGCGGGAATTCGAGAAAGAGAAACATATTTTTTTAGATGATTAAATTGTATCAATTTTTTCTGGAAATCTAGCGTTTAGAACTACTGATTATGTCTGAATACATGTTTTGTTATGCTGATTGAAATAGAATTTGGCTCTTCTAGAGTAATGCTTCTATTTTCTAACCCCCAAAGCAAACCAATTACAAGCAAAATGCTTTTCAAAAGAGCCAATCGGTGGAAACCAGATGTCTGAAATGAGCAAGCAACCTTCTTCACCAACTATTTCATATCCATATCAATTTTCGTATAATCAATACTAATGAGGGTTCACCCCACCCATGAAAAAGCCCAGTTTCCTTAAGTTTGATCCTTTGACTCAGACAAGAAAACCCTACGTTTTGGAAGTTCCTCTAACAAATCAACTCAACACATCATCATCATGTTCATCATCATCACCACCACTATCATCATCATCATCATCCTCATCATCATCATCATCATCATCATCATCAACTCAACACATCGTCATCATGTTCATCATCATCACCACCACTATCGTCATCATCATCATCCTCATCATCATCATCATCATCATCTACAACAACAGCAGTCTTTTAACAATTATCATTGGATATAGATCTTCCCCAAGATTTACCAGAGCTGTCAGTTGATAATTTCTGAATTTCAGATATCCTTACGCCATTGTTTTTTTTTCCCTTCTGACTACAGTGTTCCATGTTGTCCCTGGGGATCCACATTGCGAATCATAATGTCCTTTGGTTGTCCATCATTCTAGCAACACGGCACTGTCCATAACCATTTGAGTTTTCAAACAGATTTCAGAGTCCGTAACTCCTCTTTTTCTCTAATATATTGCGATGTATGGTTTGCTAATAAGTCACGATACATTAATCTTCCTTTCGTCAAGAAGTCAGAAGCTACCCCCTGATAGCAGAGCAAACAAAAAGGGGTTTTCATATCGACCACCGAAAGACGTTTTACATTAAGCACGCCAAGTGTTTGGTAGGGAGCATCAGTTGCTGAGAGTACTACAAAGCTTCTTTTTTTTCCATCTCCGATCGCTTAATATTTTATTTCTGATATACTGATAAAACCTACGCATTCTAATATATTCACATGAGATTTGCTCTAAACTGTTTATTTCGAGCCTAGATTTCTGCTGATATAATCTATCACCAGTGAAGATGTTAACGATCAGATTTAGCCTAAATATGTATTAAATTTCGGATTCTACTGTATTGGTCGTTGTTACCAAACGTGATAAAAACACCAGTCAATTCCAATTACTCTACTTCGAGTTGAAAGGGAAATATAGAAGTTGTGTTGTACTAAGCTGTGGATTTTACGCAAGTATTAACAGCATCTGTTGTCGTTAAGAAACGTGATAAAATCGCCAGTTATTTTTAATGACTCTGATTAAAGACAAAAAGGAATACACACTAAACGAATAAGGAAGTGTTTTTTTTTTTCAACCTATCCAAGTAAATACGGTATCTGTCTTTGTAATGAAAGAATGGAAACGACAGTCTCTTTCAATTACTTTACTTCCAGTTAAAAATAAAAATAACGGAATAGATAATGAAGTCAGCCAAAAAATTTTTAATAGATTCACTTACTTGACGTGATTAATATACCAATGTATTTTTAAAGACTCTTTCATCGCACACTAATAATGACAAATTTAATTTTTATGGAGTGCTTTTTTCCAAAAGAGTGATCACATTATACGGCTCCATGTATAAACCTTATCTATATATGTTATCAGTTGGTCATGGTTAGCCATAATAATCTGTCCTGAGCATAATGCACGTGCTGTTGGTAGAATCAATTAACGGGAGTCTCGTTTCGTAGTTTTTGAATTTTGTTTCAATGATTCTAAAAGTCAATATCTGAGGTTGTTTCCTTGATATACAGAGAGAGACACAGTCAGACAGACAGTAAGATTCCTAATCGACTGAATTCCTCTTCCCGTACTTCCAAGATTCAAATTTTCGTCAACATCAGAAGCAGCTGCTGCCTTATAAACCTTCCCCAGGAATCACCAGGCCACTGTATCATGGGCGTCGTGGGGCTTATTTTCTGAATTTGTCTTTATCGGGATTCATTTGTATATTTTGCTGGTCACACTTTGGCATATGATCTATTTGGATCTATATAGTGAATAGTGATGTCCACCGGATTTCTAACATTCTTTCAACATAGCTAGCCCATAGTTTTCAAATGGATTCTTTGATAAACCTCACGCCTGTTTTTCTTTAATATACTGCGATGTCATGATCTGTCCATGTTATGTTGATCATGATTCTCGTCTGCGCATGGTTCTTAATTTGAGGGTCAATCTCTTGGTTGGGTTCCTTGCTCTCCATAAGAGATTTTTAGGAGGATGCATTGGTTGAAGAAGGTTTTTTTGAAAATGAAAATAATATATATTGTGTCGTATATGTTTCTTCAATTCTTCTGCCTATCAATGCATATTCCTCGTCGGTAGATTGGTAGGTTCTCTCTCCTAACATTTAACTTCAGCAATTGGATTTTTTTTTTGTTTCACCTCGTCTTTTTCTTGGTTTGATCAGACCACATTTTATTACTTCAGGTAACTAGTGAAAACTATTCCTTTTGCAAAGAATACGACCGAGCCGAGATCAGGTGCCATCATTAGGGTGTAATTAGGAAACCAAACCGTTTCTCCTCACTGCTAAGAAAAGGCCCCTTCATATACAAGTTGAAAATCCTTTTTTGCAAATTTTCCTTGCTCAAAAAACGACTCTTTTGGTTTTCAATTCAGCCAATCAGAAGCAATGGGTTCTTTCAAATTTGGCCGCTATTATAATCCCTCTCTTTTCTCTCAACCTGATTTCTTTACAAGGAAAGACACCATTATCATCCAACAGATACAATCCACTTTCTCCTTTTCTCGACCCATAAGCATGATTTGCCGCTCCCTCGTTTCACCCTTTTAGCAAATAGCTTCCTTTCCTGTCAGCTAGAAGCAAACTCTCCTTGAACTTGACATTCATATATAGAAATTATCAGGCTTACTCAAAATCCAAACCTATCTAAATTTAAGATCATCGGCTCCATCCGTATTTAAGGTCTTTGAACTTAACATCAAGCAAATACGTTTCTCTTGATTACTTTCAGTCTCTTTGTGCGACAATATAGAAATAAGAAGTCAGTGGAATATGATGCAAGATTGTAAAAGTGTTTTTTTTTTCTATTTTTGTATAAGTTAGACTTTGTTATCTGTTCCAATGGTCCATGTTTTGAAAGGGCGGGATTTCATGTTGTGCAAAGCAACCTTCCATAATTGGAACGTGAAATATCTTCCACCCATCGTATAAAACTACGCCTTCAAAGTACTTCAGTGAATGTTTCATAAATAGATTTAGATATTTCGAAAAAGCTAAAGTCATTGGAGGTGAATCGAGGTACTATGGAAAAAGATCTATAAACTGTATTTCTTATCGATAACTACAAACCATTGAAACTTTAAACTCGGCATTGCACAGCCTGATGTGTTGACGACAATTTTTGGTAAATGCAGAATTTGCAAGGTGTCCAGTTGTGGAGTAATTGGAATGCATACACACAGAGGGACAAAGATTTCAGATAGTTATATGTAAGCATCATCGCACCATTTCACTCATTCAGTTAGAAGATGATCGATACAGTCATCCAGCGAAACAAAAGATATGATTCCATTATTGAACACCCAGGGTGCTGTTCAGTTAATAATATGCCATGATAAAGTAAAATATTTACTGATATAATGCGAAACGGGTAAGATTACATATGATAATCCCATTTTTTTAGTTATATTTCCTTTGGATTTTATCATTCTAATAATATTTAAGAACACCCAATTTTCCTTATTTTGTGATTTTAAATTAATATAATGCGTGTTCTTGCATGTGAATTGGACTTTTTTTCTGAGGAGCAAACTTGAAATAAATTTCTAATTGCTCTAGTTCCCTTTTTGAGTGGAAATCTTACGAAGCCAGTGTTGCTAACTGAACTTTTAGAATTAAATCTAAATCTGAGTCAAAAGTATCTTCAAACACCTAGAAAAAATCCAAATCGTCCAGATTTTCATCTGAAATCTCAGAAACGTATTTGATATTATTCATAAACTAAACGTGATTTTGATTTTATTAACAAGAGAAATCCTCTAAATTGGCAACTGCTGTCGTAGATGGTAGAAAATCTGAAAAACTCATCGATTTATATTTTTCCTGCTAAAATAAACCAAGTGATCTACCTCTTTGAATGACAACCAACTGTGAATGATGTCATGATGATGTCCTTCGAAATTTATGTGTATTAATGTAAAACGACTCTTAAATATTAACTAAAATCTCTGCAACAATGTACATGATGTGAACAGGAAAAGGAAGTACTTTCTAGCGCCACAGCCACCGATACAGATTCTACAGACCAACTTACATCTCATCGATGCTGCGTTCTATTTCATCTTTTGAAATCAAAATGTTATCTTCACGGCATCACATTGACCTTTCCATTGATTCATCAACATCATGATTCCCAGCAATAACAGAAGGCCCTTTTTTGCGTGCGCCTCTGGACAGTCGTGTCCCCCAATATTCACTCGACTTTTCGATCATGGGCGTCGTGATGCAATATTTTCCGAACTTGTCCGACCATATCATTTATTTGCTAGCCACATTTATGCACATGATCACTGAGGATCCACGATGCAAGTCGTGATGTACATTCTTGCAACATGACCAGACCATTGCCATTTGCTTTTCTTGAATAGTTTTTCATGTTATCTCTGGACCGTACTTTTTCTCTGATACCATGAACCGTCTCTCAATCTCTCCTCTTGATGTTTTGCATGATCGAATCCTCGAAAAAGTTGCATGGTCCTTAGTTTCAGAGCTAATCTCTTTACTATGTTCCATGTTTTAACTCCATAGGTGACAACCAGATAGATAACTTTGGTCGTAGACTTTTCCTTTTTAACAAATTGGATTTTTTATTGATTTAGCTCGCTCTGACAAAAGTTTGCAAAAGTACTTTTTTCTTTTTGCTTGATTACTTCAGAGTAATGACTGACCCCACCTTCTCCTGATGTTTATGCATAGTGAGAAGATTGTCAATGCTTTTGCTTAATACTTACAATGGTTTTATTCTCTTAGAAACTTTTGTCTAAATTCTTAGCCACTTGCAATCCCTTTTCAAGTTTTACAATGCATTTCTATAGAAACAAAACAATTACAATGCGTTTCTATAGCAATATTTTCATATGATTTGCTCTAATGAAGATGATTGCATCCATTTACCATGGTTTTCTATATATCATTCATTCATGTCAATACACTCAGTAGAATATTCATATGAAAATAATATAAATGGAGCACAATAAAATGTATATTAAAGAGAATACATCTGACTGTGTCACGATAAAGATAAATCGATTCACCCTTTTATATAAATATATATATACATATATATATATATATTTTTTTATTTATATTTGTGTCATCCACAGACAGCTGTTTCGATGTATTACATCTCTTCAGTGTGGCAATAGACTTTAACAGACAGTACCGCGAGACAGAATTGAAACCCACACATCTGACCCGGAGACCGATATCCTACCTCTTGACTACTGAACTGGGTGGTCAGAAAGGCTGGATTAAAGCGATATATTCATTTACGCAGAAACTCCTCATCCACCAGAGTGCTCTATTCCTATGGAAGAGCATTGCATAAGCCAACACCCATATACGCACACAAACACACACACACACATATATATACATATATATATATATATATATATATATATATATATATATATATATATATATTCTTTTTTTCACAAAATGGAACAGAATGTACAATTTGTGATGATTCATTGAAAAAATATTTACTAATTTTTATAACTGATCTTTTAATGTTCACATGCTGTTTGTGTATTTCAGTCTTGTATCTCTCTGCTTCTCTCTCTTTCTCTCTCTCTCTCTCTCTCTCTCTCTCTGTATATATATATATATATATATATATATATATATATATATATATATATATATATATATGAAGTTACATGTATGTGTGTGTCTGATTTAGGATAAGTTAATTGAAAAAAACATCATTAACAAAAGAATTCAGTTGCTGGTAAACTTTACTCGTACCTAAAACGCTATTTGATACAGATATAAAGGACTTTCATTTTTTCGAATCGATTGCAGCACATTACTCTTCATACAGTTCGATCCGGCGCCAGCTCTTTATTCTGATATTGGAGTAGGGCTTTTATGAGCTTTAAGCAATAATTAAAGCAAGGAGATTTCTGGCGGCGACCAAATCTACAGCGATTTGACAGAAATGGCTGCAATAATTCATATTGATTCTACACTTCGTCTACCAAATTTTCTGAATGGTTCTTCAATAGGTTTCAGTACTTACTGCACAAGTCCTGAGGCTATTTTGCACTGATAGAGATTCTATATTCTCCACTAAGAGCAAAAGAGCAGGAGAGGTTCGGAATGTGATATAAGGTCGATTTAAATGGAGGGGGACCCACATTCGTACATTTGGGCAATAACTAAATTCACTCAGTCGTCGCAACGAATGCCACACGAACACACACGCACATACATATATATATGAACAAACAAATTGTATACATATATATATATATATATATATGTGTGTGTGTGTGTGTGTGTGTGTGTGTGTGTGTGTTAGTGTGCGTGCATGTATGTGTTCGTGTGTGAATGTTTTTTTCCCTCTATCTCCTTCGTTACACACATGATTCTCGTTGCCTACGAATAATGGGAACTATTAAGAAAGTACAGTACTTCTCAGGCCTTTCTTAGTGTATTCAATGTTTGCTTTAGAATTTGTTGGTATGATTCGCTTTCTGTAAAATGGACTTTATTTGCTTTATCTTAATTTTAGTCCGATGTCTATTTTATCACACTTGTTCTGCAAGGGATGATGCTTTCCTGGCTGCACGATTTGTGTTTTTTTCCCTGTGGCGTTGTTAGAAATAGCCTAAGGTTTAGGGCCTTGGCTCTTTCAGGCACTCCCTCCGACATCCAGTTGGGAAAAATAGGAAAGTTTTCGATAAGTAGACACGTACAATCACAATGAACTGAACACCAGATAAGAGACTTACGAGTTATTCCTGTTTAAATATGAACAAAATCAAGAAGCCAATCAATTCTTTCATTCTATGAAAAGGCTGATAATAACGATCATGATTTCTCACCATGTCTTTTTTTTATAACTGATCTTTTGATGTTCACATGCTGTTTGTGTATTTCAGTCTTGTGTCTCTCTGCTTCTCTCTCTCTCTCTCTCTCTCTCTCTCTCTCTCTCTCTCTATTTTATGTATTCAAAAGAATGATGCCATTAAGGTGTGTATATTTGGTATTAAAAAAAAAATTAAAGTACATTAATCTTAAGAAAACTGGAATTTCTTAATTTCTTAATCATCAATTAACTTTGAAAACTCTATCGTCTACAGTTGAATCATCAGCAACCATTCATCCGAGCAACTAAGTGAGACAACTAATTAAAATCTTAAAATCAAATTGAAATCGTCGCAGCATGACTCATCTCAAACTCATAAGCATTCATAATCGAATCCAATTATTGATAAGACATGATTTTTCATACAATATTAGAGGAAACTATTGTTATTGATCACCGTTTGCGTCCATCGTTGGGCATAGACCTCCCCAAAATTCGCTGGACCTCTCTATGATGGCAACAGCGGAGCCTGTACTTTCTGAATCGATCTAACTTGTCACATCATATCACTTTCTGCCGGCCACAACCTCGCAACTAGTGTTTGGGGTTCCAAAATAATGCCAGTTTATGTATTGAAACATTGATCTGAACTACACTCCAAATATTCACATTTTTAGAGTATCTCTAAATTTTTGATTATATATGCATGTTAAAAAGTCTAACATATTTTGGATAATGCTTTTTACATCTATCAATTTATCGATCGAAACAGATAGATATATAATCAAGTGCATGGTGGATAAACCTGTGTATTTCAAACGGGTGCCAGTGATCGACATTCGAGTTTGTGTGAAAATTAAAGGATTGGCTCGCTGATTCCACCTTTGGAGATTTATAAAACCCAGTTTTCTTAGCCAATTTTGATTATTTGTTTCACAGTCGGACTATCGTACGCTTTGAGAGAGAAAGAGAGAAAGAGAAAGACGGAGAGAGAGAGGGAGAGAGAGAGTAGGGGAGGGACAGATGTACGGACAGAAGAGGGGATATTGAAAGAAAAGTATCTCAGGGAGGAAACTCCATATGGTATTTCGATGGATGTCTAACACATGTCAACAGGTGAATCGATTGATCAGTCCCTGGTTTTGGTTCATTGAAGAATAGTGTTCTTAGCCAAACGGCATCAGTATGATGTTTCCATTTGTTTTGTGTGTGTGTGTGTTTGTGTGTATTTTATCAATGTGGTGGTAGCAAATATCAAAGATCTACATAAGATTCTTGACAGAAACAATTTTACAATCATTTACAGTTGTACCAAAAATAAAGAAAGGATTATAAATTCACATAAGAGAAAAGGGAAAGAAATTAAACAAAAATGATCGCAACAACAATAAGAATAGCAGAAATAATGTACCAGTAAAAATGAAAACACATACCTCTGAGAAGAACGAATGCATCAAAACAACCGAAAGATCCAATAAAAATATTACAGTGGCATCTCAAAAGACAAACCGGGATCTAGATACGATAACCACAATAGATCTTCCTCACTTTTAAAACTGCATTATCAAACTGCACTCTCAATATATTTCTGATTACTTAAGAAGGAAACATTACACCTCAAATGAAATAGGCTATCATAAATAACTCAAGACCACCAGATAACTTTAAAGCCAAACGCTACTTGTGTCTAGAAGAGAAAATAAGAATCTTGAAATTTAAAGACATTTCTGTCTTTAGATTTTAACTTCTAAATCAGAAAAATGACATTATGTCGAAATGCAAACACAAAAGGAAAAATTGAAACTTGGATCTGAGTGACCATACAATAACACTACATTTAAAAGAAAGAGTAATATAATGAAAAAAAATAACACCCACTACAAAAAATACTGATAATTAAAAAAAACAAACCTACTAAAACGCATTAAAAGTCACAGCATAAATCTTATCCATCTAATACTAAATAATATGTATATATAGTGATTGCTAATAAATACACTATTCACAATGGAAGAGTCATAATAGACCACAACAAGGACTTCAACTGCTTAGTGGTAATAATGATTTCAAATTATCCAATCAAACTAATAATTACAAGTCATAGCATGTATACAGTCACAGTTCAACACGATACTAAAACCTTGAATTAAGCTAAAACTCGACATTCAGCCACGTAGCATATAACACTAATCCCAATACGAATCTATTCTTAACTCTGAGAACTACAATTAATACCATTATAGCTTGTAGAAACAAAAAAAATCAGGTCATTGACCACACAGGACCAATGGAGTTCCCGAGTGTGAGGCGATGAAACAGGAAGAAATGAAAGAAAAAATAAGGAGAGAATACCTAGGGAATAAAAGAAAATATCAAACCTCGGTGTTAATTGGAATTTGG